>CM076573.1:492386442-492707997 GCA_034641835.2 Pinus albicaulis
TGCAATACATGCTTGCCTGCCTTCCAAAATATCTTGGTAGGCTTAACCATAGCTTGCGAAAGTTGGTTAACAAAGCATAGCATATATCGGTCGTGTATTGACCCGTATTACATAAGCGACCCCACCAATCAAGCCGATGACAACATGCCCACCACCACACAAGTAGCATCCTCCTTCCTCCAACCTCCAGAAGAGGAGTATCAACAGTTGCAGGTACCTATGCATGTTGAACTTTCCAGAATCTCCTAGGCATACTTGCTCGAGAAACAACCGTCCACCGCTTCCGCCGCCGCATTTCCAATCCCAGAAATAATGAAGCGCAAGCTCTTCATCTTCGAACTCTCTAGCAAGTCCTCCTGCATGAGAGTATCATCACTCAAAACCCATCAAAATCGATCATCTACATACATTACAATGATCAACAGCTTCCCCTCCACCACAATCTGGTACAGGTTAGGATCCGCCTCACTCTTGGAGAATCCAAGCCCGGTGAAGTAGCTGTCTATCTGAGTGTACCAAGCACGAGGTGCTTGCTTCAGCCCGTACAGTGCTCTCTTGAGTCGGCACAGATGCGACTCACTGCTGAAGATCTTGAAACCTTCAAGCTACTATATGTACACCTCCTCCTCAATAACTTCGTTGAGGATGACAGCTTCTTCTACATCCATCTCGATGAATGCTACCCCATCTCAGGCCGTAGGAGAGCAAGAATCGGCCCATATGGAGGAATACTTTGCGACAGTGCAAAGGTCTCCCATAGCTGATCCTCGATCCTGGAGAGAAGTGACTTTGCAACAAATCTTGCCTTGTACTTCTCTCCACACTTCACAAACACTGCCTACTTTGTAGACTCATCGTACACCCACCACTGATTTTCCCTCCGGTCTTGGGACAATCTCCCATGCACTGTTTCTGACGATCGAATCATATTCTTCGATCATGGCATCTACCCATGCGGGTTCCTCCACAGCTTCCTCGAAAGAGGATGGCTCCATCACGACACATCTTCTCATAAGAGCCATGTATCCAGTGTACGATCCGGTGACTGTCTGTGTCTGCGCTGTGCTGTAGGTGGTCCTACAACCCTCTCCGCATCTTAAGCCAGTCGCTCAGCTTCTATAGTGCGCTTGCGCCCTCTGATGATTGGCGCTGCATGAGTGGTTTCTTCCACTCCCTGAATCTCATCTTGTAGCTGATCCACATCCTGAGACTCATCCTTTGGAGCTAACAGCTCCTCCTCTGCATGCAAGTGTGGCTCCCTCTCAAGCGAACACTGCATGGCTTTCTCCTCCTGAAATTTGATATCCCGTCGCACAACAGTCTTGCGACTGTCTGGCAAATACACTCGATAGTTGTGGGGTGTATCAGTGTACCCCACAAATATTCCAACCTCTACGATCAGATCCAGCTTCTTTCTGGCATCCTTGTTTACATGCACATAAACTGGAGAACCAAAAATCCTCAAATGGGAAATGTCAGGCCTCTTGCCAGAAAATTCCTCCTTGAGTGTACTCATGCCAAGTACCTTGTCAGGACAACGGTTGCAACACATATCTTCTTGTGTTGCATGCCTCGGCCCACAAGTGAGGTAGGCCACGATCATGCAACACTGCCGTGCGGCACCCACGATCGTTACTGTTCTTCCGCTCGAAACCCAACCCCCGTTCTGTTGTGGGTTATGGGGAGCGATGAGCTCTCTTCGAATCCCTTACGCGGCTGCGAAATCCTTGAACTCGACTCCAATGGTCCCTTATTGTAAATACAAAGGCCTTCACCTTCTTCCCGATTCCTTCTCGACGGTCTTTAAACTCGCGAGAACCGAGAATGTCTCGCTCTTCTTGCCATGAAGAAGATCCGACGCAAGGAAAATCCTCCAACAAATATCCGCATTACTTGTGCCTTTCTTTGTCGAAGCTGCGAGAAGGACTTGCGTGTGAACTCTCTCAAGGATCATCGTGGCGCGACTATCCTTCTCGTGAAAGGTGGCTTTCACATATTTTCCTAAGGTACATCCCTTGCATTGATCTGACTGCGCAAGTGTACCCTTAGGAAGTCCAGTAGAAATCTGCTGCAGTATCTTCAAGGCTCCGTGGTGAAGGTGGCCCAATCTCCTGTGCCACAGTTCTCCCTCATCATCCTGGCTCACCACTTCTTCCGCCTTGCATGCCATTGCTGCGCTGCCATCTACTTGCAACTGATAAAGGTTCTTGACTCGAACCCCTATCATTTGAGTCTCTCCAGTAGCCTTACTACGCAGGAAAACTTTTCCTTCACTGAAGACCACATCATACCCCTTATCTTCCAACATCGCCACAGAAACCAGGTTCTTCTTCAATCCTGGCACATGCATCACATCCTTTAATATGAAGGGTTTACCAGACTCCCTCTTAAAGGAAATGGTACCGATACCGGTCGCACTGTATCTACCATCATCGCCCATCTCGATGTGCATGCCAAGATCTTTGTCTTCCAGATATGAAAACAAATCCCGATCTCCAGTCATGTGGAATGATGCACCACTGTCCAAGAACCACACTGATCCCATCACACTTGATACCAAGCATGCGATCAGTGAAAATTCTAGCTCAAACTGCGAGGCCAATGCCTCTCCAGATGCAAATCCGCTAGCCTTTTTGTTTTTCTTCTTTTGCGGACAATTTGTGGCATAGTGTCCGTGCTGGTGACAGTGAAAACACTTCACCTTGGACATGTCTTGCTGCTTCTTGCCCTTAGCACCGGATTGAGAAGATTTCTTCTTCCCCTTCTTTGCTTTGGCAGCCAAAGCGCATTTTTCTTCATCAGATACCTTTGATGAAGATCCATCTCTGGTAGTCTGCCTTATCTCCTCTTGCATGAGATCCGCCCAAAGGCGCTCCCATCCCGGAAACTTCTCCCGACCATTGACAGAGTCCTGATAGGAATGCCAAGCCTTCGAAAGACCATGGAGAGCCAGGTCTACCAAATCCTCATCATCGACAGTCACCCCCACACTTCCCAGCTCATCCACCGTGGGTAGACAGTGAGAGTATTTGGCGGAAATCATCACCTTTCTCCATCTTGATGTTTAGATTTGTCCTTGAGCGCCAACTTCCTGCAGACATGCTCACCTGCAGACTCAGTCTCCAACTTTCCACCAAATGTGGCTTTCCTTCTGACTCGTTAATGTGATCTTACACGCCCTCCATGGAAATCCTTAGAACATTTCGCTTGTTTTGCAGAAAGCTGGCAACAAAATATAATTAGTAGGCTTTGGAATCTCTTTCTCCATGAATTCCAACAGCCCATTATCATCTAACACAGCCTCCATGCGGTCTTTCCATGCAACATATTTCGAGCTGCCTTCCAAGGCATATTCTAGTCGCAATCTGTTGAAAGACATTTTCGCCTCGGCACCAAGAACACTGCAAATTCGAATTCCACAAGCTGATAAACTCAACCGCATCTGATCTACACTTGAGAAAAAATTATTTCTAGCACAGAGATTGAATGTAGGGGAATTTACTAGATATATCACCTTTCACAAGGAAAGGATGGATCCAGAGGCTACCTGGCCCGCTTACAGACTCTGTCTACCGAAATAAATTTGTAATCGTCGTAGTAGATCCGACGATCAATTCTGCTCTGATACCATGTAGAGATTTTCTGAATAATGAAGTTTATTCACTGCGATTATCCTGGTCACAAATAAATTCAAATTGCTTTCATAACACATAATATGCTTCTACAAATTAATCATCACATGCGGAATAAAAACAAGCGGTATGTAATCAAAAGATCATGAGATCTACTTTATGTGCCTTACGGTATGTGGCAAGTCTCTGTTGCTCCCAGGCTTCTTTGTGCCTCTTGCAGTAATTGAATATCTTAAAAATCTCAATACAATACTCCTCCTATTTTTCAGTATTGTCTCATAAAAATTCCCTAGCTAGTTGAGTTTGGAGCAAGTCAAAGTTCAAAACTCCTCCACTATTTACTGCCTCTCTTTCTTGCCATCCAAGTTGGTCAACAGAGATCCAATTGAATCCCTGCTGATCCTATGCATTCTCATAGGCGATCTCCTCCAATGCTTGTGCAAATCCCATGCACAACTCCTGTCGCAACTAATAGCAAACTCACCCTTTCATCTACCTATTCCACTGGTCTCCACTGAACTGTACATGCACTGAGTTAACTGATGTGTTCTTTTAGTTGAATAATGAGTTAATAATTAGTTAATTAAATAATATTTAATTCACACCACTCATCTCTAGTGTAATAGAAGTTAAACTAATTACAACTAGTTCAACTAGTTAACTGGAACACCATCTCCATCAACTCCTCAATCAACTCCCCTAAAACTACTAATCAGTTATAGCGAAGTCTATCATGCATGGAAACAACCAAACCCCTAGGAATAGCGTAATTCCTTTGTCGAATTTCACCCAATTACATCAGTGAGTCAAGGCGAAGTCTTTAACGAGAGGATAAAAAACTGAAGTTTATAGTCCAAATATTATTAAGGGTAAATAATATTCGACTGTTCTATTTTTAGATAGGCAGTCTAAAAATAGACTTCGACCTATATGTCTAAAAATAGAGGTCCATCTATTTTTACCAACTCGACCAATCCTCCAAGAATAGCATACTGCAGCTCCCGGTCCATGATCCATATGTCTAAAAATAGACATTGCGCCAAAAATAGCCTACGGGCCCACTTAGTGAAGGAGACTTCATTTCACTAAGCTCCATCATCTTCCTGCATTTTCAACAAGAGGATTGTTGTTGGATTCCATGACTTGGTAGAATGGTATAGTGTCTCTTTCTTTGTTTTGTCTTCTAGTTTTCATTCATGAATACGTGTTTCTTGCTTGCTATAGATCAGTAGAGAACAAATTTGAGACATGCCCTTGGAGGCACCTCAAATTTCCTGTTTCTTCATAGCTTCCATGTTTTCTTCTTCCTTAGTCACATTAAAGAATTCTTGATTGCTCTTTAATAACTTAAGGATATTGTTGCTTATTTCATTCATGGTTTTATACATGCTAAGTATGATTTACGGTATGCCCTGCTTACCTATGGCTAGTTATAGCTCCATCCATGAAATTTCTCTTTGACTGATTAGATTATCATTTTGTTGAACCAAGGAGGCCTAGTTCTGATCTAGCCCTTTGTCTAAGACTATGCAAATATTGTTTTCAAAGTGCCCAATAACTTGAAGTACTGTGTTTAGGCGTTCCGGCATAGTCTTTTGAGTTGTTCGTCTGTCTTGAGTGTATTTCCCCGAAGTCTGATAGCCATTTCCCGAAGTTAGAGAGTTATATGTCTCTATGCATGGCTTGAATGTTTATTTCTCTGTATTGATTAGCTTATAGTTACATTTTTCATGATTAATGGTTTGCCCTACCATGTTTATGTCTGCTATTAAACCAGTTATGCTTGAAATCCTTTGTTGTTCACCAACTTGATGTCCATTTACTCCATTTTGCCCAAAGATCCTTTCTACCTTGAATCAAATCGGCCCTTCAACAGCCTTGTATCACCATCTAATAGCTTTCTTGACCTTTTTGACCCCATAGCCCAGTTTATCTAACATATTTTTACCTATCTTATATCTTTGATCAGTTTCATCCCTCACAACTTAAAAACCAAAACCAAAAAACTTATAGCCTAAAATCAGAACACGATAAGCAAACACACAGATATCCCTTACACTAATAGAGAGAGCCCTCTCTGAGTCCAGGAAGGCTAGGTCCTTGGGCTCCAAAGACTAGTTTGATGTTACACTGTCATTTGGCTTGCCAATCAGCCAAATCACGGGACCCTAACAGCAGCAAGAAAGCCCCTAGCCATCTAGCTTCATGCCTCATTGAGCAAGCCAATCATGTCAAAAAAGAAGAAGCCTTACAACTCAAGGTCCTCTAGCTGGTATAAGAAAGGCATTCACTATTCTCACTTTTTGTGGGACACCCTTAATTAAGTAGAGTCTGTTGGGTAGCACGTTAACAAACTATAATCAACAATGCTAAATCCATAACCAAATGAAGGACACAAGTCAAATTGTTCCTCAAAATGGAACATGGAAGATTGATAGAATAGTTGAAGACAATACCAGATGATACCAAAGAATCCCTTTAAGATGAGGGACTTAATGGTAGTTGCTTCCCTCAGCCATGATGTCTTTGGTTGCAACACAAATCGTGAAGGGATCTCACTAGGCCATGAAGCTTCTGACAAAGTACAAATGACTTTAGGGCTCTGTAAGGAAGGAAGTCCACCTAAGAATAACATATTTGATGGTGTTGTAAAGGTTATTCCCACAACCAAAATCAAGTAAGGTGTACTACAAAAGAGCACAAGCATTCCTCAACACTTTGAAACTGGATGTTTTGGAAATTTGATGCCAGAAACCCTTATCCAACATGCAAAAATGCAGCCATTAAAAGTAGTGAATTCCAGAAAAGGTCATCACACTGCCATTGTCAAGCAAAACCATGACACTGATAAAAAGAAATCTAAAGTCACGTACAAGCACAAACCCTAATTGTTCCCATCCTTCTACAAAATCTTTATACAAATAGGGCTTCACAAATCGTTGTATAGAACGAACCACAATGGACAGTTATCTAAGCTATGATCCAGAGGTGCCTCACGTCCTAACAGATTTCACTGCTCACACTCCTAGTAGAAGCTTCACCTTGTCCCCTTCACTGCTCACACTTCTAGTAGAAGCTTCACCTTGTCCCCCCTGCTTTGTGTCTTCACTCTGCTACTCCAAGAAACCACTGGGAAGTACTTGGCAGATTCTTCAGGGTTTCTGGCAGGATATGTGTTATTTTTTAATGCTTTTAAGCATGAGATTGAGTTGTGCTAGTGATTCTGATAGTACTTTTGAGCTATAGAGTGTCATCCCTATATTTCTTATTATTTTTTTAAGCATGAGGTCTAAAAAATGATGGGCATTGAATATCAATATTATCGACAAAAGAATTGTAATAATTTCATTCTTATCCATTTCTCTTTTTGTTGTCATACCTTATTTCCAGTAAATGGTCATCTTGGTTGTTGTGGAGTAGACGCCATGACTATATTGACAATTATGGAGAAAACATGTTTTGTTGCACTTGTTACATTGTCTTCTGCGCTACTGCACTTATCAGTTGCTCCTTCTGGCCTTTACAATTGGTTAAAATATTGACAACAACACACACTCTGCTCCTATTCGCATTCATCTTTTCTTTGATAAATTCTCTGTCTCAGTAGTTGTTGTTGATCCATCCAAATGCCCTCTTTCTCTGTCTTAGTAGTTAGTTTATGTGAGGGAGTCCCTTCTTCGAACTAGAATCCATTTGACCACTAAATAAACAAGATACCCAGGTATTTTTGAATCCTTGCCTTTATTATCTGTGAGTATAATTTATCATTCAGAAGACTACCCTGCGTTGTCGAGACTCCATCCTCTGCAAGGTTTAAAGAATGGGTTGATTTCTCATTTTATACCTTTGGGACTCAATATGTGGTCACGTTGTCCTGTACACAACCGCATTGCCTCTAGTTGGCCGAGGAATGCCAGAGAAAACCCTTTGTTCTATAAAATTGGTTTTCCGGCAGTCTTCATGCTTTTAGATACGTTTGTTATTTTGCAGCAGATGCCTGTTGTGCATGTAAAAAATTAGGTAGGTGCACCACTATATGGTCACATGTTAATTCTGGTATTGCCAGCATACCTAACATACCTGTGGGAAGAGTGTGATTCAGCGTACCTAACATACCTGTGGGAAGAGTGTTGATTCAGAATGTGATTCAGATTCTGTTCCAGCAGCAGTCATTTCTTCTTCCCCACCAACATCAACTGTTGCTACTGACTCAAGAGAGCAAGTGAGAAGCAACATCATTTCATTCCTTTTGCCTATTTCCTACAACCCTTTGGGAGAAAATCCCAAGGTGGATTACAATAATTCTATTTTTACTAAGTGGGAACTATTTTGCTGTTAATCAAATGTTATTAGATTATTCACCTGGTTTCTCAGCCAATCTTCTTTCGCCATACCCTGTTAATTTTCTTTGGTCATACCTTTAGGAAAATGAAATTCGCGCCAATCCTTGAGAAAATGAAATTTTATATGAAAATATAATTCGAATATAATGTGAAGAAACCTCTAAGACTTTGATTATAATGTGAAAAATAATGTTATTCTAAATAATAGTGAAAAATAATGTTATTCTAAAATCTTTTAAGACTTTTATTATAATGTGAAAAAATGTTATTCGAAATAATATTTTAAGAGTATTTAAATTTGTAGGAGATTTTTTTTTTTTTTTACTATGTATTCATAGTATTTATAAACAAGAATGTGGAATTGAAGAAATGTTATTCTTATACTACATTTTTAAATCATAAAGTTGTGATTTTCTTTAAAAAAATAATATTTCAATAAAATCATTCTTGAAATTTACAAACAAGAAAGTGGAATTGAAGCGATGTTATTCTTATATTAGATTTTTAAATCATAAAATTAATGAGTTTACATTAAGAAAAATGATTTTCTTTAAAAATACACATTAATTAGGCAATAGATTCTCATTTTGAAAATTCTATTTATAGTCATAACTTCATGTAAATTAAAGGCCCAAAACTTTTATTATATTGCTAAAAAAAATAGATATATATTATTAAAATATAATAAATATTTTAATTTTTTAAAAGTTATCCAAGGTTATAAATGTTTTAATATTTTTCAAAAAAAATAGCTGAAGAGATTTGATTCATCAGTCTTCACACTTGGTAAATCCAAAGTTAAGATGGATCTAAATCGGTTTAATTATTAATTGTAGTTATAGTTATAATTTGTTTTATTGTTTAAATGTTAAAGAGGACATCACAACATCTCTACTATGGGAGAGGAATTCAACAATTATGGAGAAACCCTATAGGCCCATGGAAAAATTGCAGGTGATGAAAGGGATGTGGAGTTTCTGACTAGAGCAAGGCGTAATTTTGATGAAGAGTGAATGGGATCTCGATAATGTCAGGCCCTGATATCCTTTCCAAAATGCAAAATAAGATTAAATATTGATAACCATGAGATTTTTATTCACATGATGTATATGTTTTAAGTACATAGATTGTCGTCGTGATAAACCCTTTGAAGACACACAACTACTCATCATTTATTTATTTTTTATTTATTTATTTATTTTATTTTATTTTATTTATTTATTTTTATTTATTTATTTATTTTTTTTAATCAGATGAGATGTTGGTTTCTTACTATCATACCCACATGAAGGAGGAGGAGTTGGTGGATTATGCATTATAGGAGGGGGGTTTCAACAAATTTGGGCTAGCGCAAGGATTTCATCCATTCGCATTTGGAAGTTAGATTGAAAGGTCACCATGCCTCGGTTTTCAGGCCTACCAGGTCTTTAGAAAGCAATTAAGTTATTAATTTGATAGGGCAGTGATCTAGCAATTAAGAGGCCCTAACCCATACTCCAATTGTACATTGTTCGGGACCTCTAGTTTTGGCCAACCCAGGGCTCAAGGCCATTTGTGAGGGGATGCAAAACTCTTTTTGGGTTGTCTAGCTTTGAGTTTGCTTTCCCTTTCATCCTAGAGATCGGAGAAAGACACGTAATGTATTATGACATGTATGTTCAATCTCATACTTTTCGGCCAATAATATAATTGAGGTAGGGTCAAAGTGGACATGAGGGAAAATTGCATGCAGAATCCCATATTTCAATAAACACATGTCATTTTCAAACACAACAATAGAGAGGGTAAGAGTCCTCTTGAGGGTAAGGATGTTTGTGAGACACACTTTTGTGTCTTGAACCTCAACCATCTCATCAACCAGAGCTTCTTTCCCCAAATACTCAAACATTATATCTTCATGTGATTAAATTACCAAACCGATAAGAAGAAGGAGAAATAGGATGACATACCAAATGAAGGAGGCGAGTCCTTCAGCATGAGACCTACTCCGCGCTTGCTCCTGGCCATGGATGCGCTTCCCCGGAGGACATGCAGAAATAAGGGTTGAACGAGGGAATGGCGAAAGGTTGGCAGCATTAAGGTTAAATTGGTGATTACGAGGATAATTAAATTTCACAGACAAGTGTTAATCGGCCATTGGAAAACTCACCAACCGAGGAGAGGGGGACCCACTCATCCCACGAAGGCACATGGTTATATCATGTACAGGTTTCAGTGTGACCGTTGTAGATATGTGAAATATCAATGGCTAGGATGACATCGGGTTGGAAGGGAGGGTGTAATTGTCATGCAAGTTTCAGTGCGGTATGATTTAGTGACTATTTGATTGATTTGATGCCAGCGGTTGAGATCTGTCGGGCGGAAATCCTGCATATAAACATCGTGCTAGTTTAGGGGCAACGATGAGGCTTAACCAAGGGATCAGGCATCAAACAAATAACCACGACAAGTTGATCGGGGTTTAAACTCATCGGGGATCCGATAATGGGTTAAAGGCATAGCACATGTAAGTGTGATGAATGTGTTGCACCATTGATCTCCCTGCAGGGAGATATCTGTCGCTCATACCTACACACTCCATAACAACCACCTGACTTATTTTAGTTGGAGGGTATATAGCTAATTAGTTTTAATTATAACTTAAAAGCTCGAAAAGGTGAGGGATTTTTAAGCTCCTAACACAGTACCTCAACGAGTTAAAACTCAATTCATGGACCATTGGAGAGTTAGATTCAACATTCAGTATTGCAATGAGAATATATGAAGTACACCAATATTATCTATGCATTCATAAGTAACATCTCACAAACACCTTTGGAAACTAGCTTTTAGTTTTTACTGGAGATGCATGAACCATTATATAAACATAATGCAATATTTTGGGAAGTCCATTCAAATGTGGAACATTACTATGGAAGTCAAGTTAAGCATTGATATAACATGCATTAAATTTTTTTGTATTGAATTGTTGTTGTTTGCAATATGCTTGTGTTTTGGATAGAAGTAAATCCACCACGCACTAGATTTCCTTTACCCTACAATGTCATTTCATGCGTGTCTCCTTCTAGTTGTTGGAAGAATTGTCATTGAGGACAAAAGGTGAATGAGCCATATGCATTGAGAGGCTTGATCAAATCTGTGTTACTAGTGTTTTTTTTTGGATGTGGACAGTGTATTTGACATCACACCAAAACTGTTCAAAACATTGATCATTGATGTGATCTAATTTCCAGCATGATTTTAGTTAATGCAGTTGATGATGACCAACTTGAAATTGAACTTACCATAAACAAAGAGTATGAGGAAGATTTGGCTAAAATTGGACTTTCTTCCTAAAGAACTCTCACGGGTTTTTAAAAAAATGAATAATATTATAAAATGTTCTAGGAAGGGTTGTCAGTCCACCGAGCATTTCTCAAAAATTTGGCTTTATCTATAACCTATTACCAATTTTCCCAGCCCTGGTTACAGCTTGTAGATTGTGGAGTCCAAACTACACTGTGCATTTCAAGTTGCCTTGTTATTTTTAACTGAAGTCTGAAGTGTCATGCTACACTTATAGACTCTAAATTCTAGGCCTAGGGTAGGCCAAGTTGTTGCAACATTGACCTGAGTCTAGGGTGTTGCAACTTGCAGACTTAACCTGAGTCTAGGTTCTTACAACTTGCAACGTTAACCGGAGTCTAGGTTGTTGCAACATTAAAGAATATTAATGGTAAGGGAGCCGGAGGTTGTTGCATTGCAATTTTCCACTACAATTTTCCAATTTGGCTTTGAAGAAGACTAATGCTTCAAGATCCTGGAAGCTAACAACATTCCAGAAGCTGGACTTACCTGTGAAGATGTGATGGAGAGCTAAACTACTATAGGGTCATTTAACTCTCATCTAGTTAAAATGAACCTGCAACCTTCAAAATCCGTATTAAAGCTGCATGATTCATAAATCAGATACTTAGATTCTGGGACACACACACACACACACACACACACATATATATATATATATATATATATATATATATATATATATATATATATATATATATATATATATATATATATATATATATATATATATATATATCAGAAGCAATAAAACAAAAACAACGAATTCCATAAACCTGGAATTATAGAAAGCGGTCCCACTTTGACGCGCTTAAACCCATAACCCAAAAGTCATTCGACTTTAGTTTATAACATATCTTGCGTCCATTAAAGTTTAAACCCCAAGCATCTTTATTTGTGAGAACCGTCGATCAAAGATCAGACGATTGTGGCACTTTTTAAATCACATAATCGTTATACGAAATAAGCTGAGGAGTCTACGTTGTTGACCCAGAACGATCTAATGGCCATCGCATCCATTGCTCGATCTTAACAGATATCACATTAAAATATGCATGATACTTAATGCTTTAAATATACGCGATAAAAGTGGTTTTGTGATGCCACGCGTCACTCGCTAGGGTGTATCGCGTTCATTTCCACTTTTACTACTTACCACTCTAAGGCTGCGCGAAAACCCTTCGTGGTTTTCAAAACCCATCTACTCTGTCCCTTCACTCGTGGTTCCAAAACGTGTATTTTCACCATGCTTCCACTGTGCCTTCAACTCATGGTCCGACATGAGTGTGGTTCCAAATCACATGGCTCCAACGCAGGTTTAATTCCGCCATACTCTGCAACCATTCGTATTACTCCATACAACAAGTCATTCAATGACATCATATTATCACTGGATCGCCATCGATCCTTACAATGATTGATGGTCGATCAGTAAAAATCATATCATAGCATTTAACTCAATATTTAAGCTATAAATAACCAAAACTCGACACATAGAAAATCAACATCATATGTAATTTAATTATATACAAACACTCAGCCTTAGTCAACAAATCCACTTCTGATTACATTGTATTTTATACTCTCTCCCTCTTCACACATCATAGACTCCCTTTTATAGAATTTACAAGAGCGTGGTTCATCTAAGATCCATGATTTTTCTCCCTCAATTTCTCAAACAAACCCCTAATCTCTCGTTATACATAAATGACAGATAATTACAATTAATTAAACCTCATCAATTCCATCAATTCAGTTATGTTTTTAACCAATTTTGCCCCGGTTTACATTGACTGTCCACGTTTTCCTTTCCACGGCTTCGGATTCCAATTTAAATGAAAGTTTGCTCGGATGCTCCTACATCAGACTCCCAAGGTACAAAAAATTTATGACCTCCTGGTCATATGTCTTCTACATCTGTCAGCAATTCTACCCACATCCTCTATGGAATTTCCCTTTGTGATCTTCTCGTAACAACATTATTGAACAATTCTACCCACATTCTCTGTGGAATTGTCCTTTATGAGCTGCAACAAAACCTATGCAATAGCAAGTCCTCCCTGCTACCAGATACCTCACCAAGATTCTCTCCTTTGAGCTTAGTCTTTCGGCATCTCTCTGGTTCGCTCCTGTGGAACCATTTGAGCACTCCTGCTCTAGGCTGCTGCAATCTTCTCACCTTCCTCTGCTGCTACCTTCACAAAATATAAAAACCACAACCTTTACAAACCTTCAACAAAACTATACCTCTTCTTCCTTTACATGCAAACTCCTTCTCACAGGAAATCCTTTCCCTACTTTAATACCACTTGATGGAGAGCTAAACTACTATAGGGTCGTTTAACTCTCATCTAGTCAAAATGAACCTGCAACCTTCAAAATCCATATTAAAGCTGCATGATTCATAAATCTGATACTTTGATTCTGGGACCTGTGGGTTATGGCCCATATCTATATATATATCTATATATATATATATATATATATATATATATATATATATATATATATATATATATATATATATATAATAAAACAAAAACAACGAATTCCATTAACCTGGAATTACAGAAAGCGGTCCCACTTTGACTCACTTAAACCCGTAACCCAAAAATCATTCCACTTTAGTTTATAACATATCTCGCATCCATTAAAGTTTAAACCCCAAGCATCTTTATTTGTGAGAATTGTTGATCAAAGATCAGATGGTTGTCGCACTTTTTAAATCACATAATCGTTATATGAAATAAGCTGAGGAGTCTACGTTGTTGACCCAGAATGATCCAACGGCCATCGCATCCATTGCTCGATCTTAACGGATATCGCATCAAAATATGCACGATCCTTAATGCTTTAAATCTACGCGATAAAAGTGGTTTTGTGATGCCATGCGTCACTCGCTGGGGTGTATCGTGTTCATTTCCACTTTTACCACTTACCACTCTAAGGCTGCGTGAAAAACCTTTGTGGTTTTCAAAACCCATCTACACTGTTCCTTCACTCGTGGTTCCAAAACACATATTTTCACCATGCTTCCACTATGCCTTCAACTCATGGTTCGACATGAGTGTGGTTCCAAATCACATGGCTCCAACACAGGTTTAATTCCACCATACTCTGCAACCATTCGTATTCCTCCATACAACAACTCATTCAACGACATCATATTATACAAATCCACTTCTGATTACATTGTATTTTCCACTCTCTCCCTCTTCACACATCATAGACTCCCTTTTATAGAATTTACAAGAGCGTGGATCATCTAAGATCCACGGTTTTTCTCCCTCAATTTCTCAAACAAACCCCTAATCTCTCGTTATACATAAATGACAGATAATTCCAATTAATTAAACCTCATCAGTTCCATCAATTCAGTTATGTTTTTAACCAATTTTGCCCCGATTTACATTGACTGTCCACGTTTTCCATTCCACAGCTTTGGATTCCAATTTAAATGAAAGTTTTCTAGGATGCTCCTGCATCAAGATGTCCTAGAATGCTTGAAAGAGGAGAATATTATAGGGATAGATTGAAGAGTTGTATAGATTGTCTAGGGTGATGAATGCAATGGGTTATGTACCTGACATAAGATTTGTACTGAATGATGTGGAAGAGGAGCATAAGGAAATATTTCCTTGCCACCACAGTGATAAGCTGGCTATTGCTTTTGGGCTTATTAAGACATCCTGTGGGACAACTATTCAAGTAATTAAGCACCTTCGAGTGTGTGGTGATTGCCACTCTGCCATCAAGTTCATCTCAAAAATTATTTTAAGAGATATTGTTGTGAGGGATTCCAACTGCTTCCATCATTTCAATGAGAGGCGGTGTTCTTGTGGTGATTGTAACTATAATCATAAAAGGGGATTGCTATTTCTAGGAGGGACTTGACCTTCTTCTTGGATCTGGTACAAATATGTTTTAGCCTGGACTTAGAATCATTATGTAATACATTATGATAGACATACTATTTGGTAAATTTTATGTGGAGGATTGCATGGAAATCATAAAGACAAGTTATGATTTTCAAAATGGTAGGCAATAAACTTCTACTGGTTAAATTGTCCCTTGTAACATTTTTTATCTGAATTTGAGTTCATAATAAATTATAGCGGTTGGTTGGGTTAGGATGGATTGCAGTATATATGTGTGTGTGTGTGTGTGTGATGATTCCTTTTGGCTTGAAAATATGATGCTTTGAAATTTTGATTGGCTTGTGGGATATTTTTAAAGGCTTGCATGGATAGAAGCAAATATCAATAAGGATATGCAACCGGTCCTTGCTTACATTGATTGAAATAAATGCACAAAGGCCTTATTGTGATGCTATATTTGTTCTCTAAAATGTATGAATGCATTGAAATTTAGTCAATGTTACAGAGTAAAAGCGTTTTTTTCTGCTACATTAATCATCTTAGAAGAACCTCTCAAACTATGAGACATTGAGACTCGTGTTTACTTACAACTGACCAAAAAAGCAATGATAAATGGCTCTTTTGTTAAATATCGTCTGGCATCGAGGCTTGACAATTGAAATGGAGCAGTGTTGCTAATAATGTTTTTTGGTAATGCAACATTCAGTATTGAAAGACAAATATCAAGATATGCACCATTCAATATTAAATGACAGATCTCAAGAAACCCCACTTTAAAGGGTTATTATATTAATGAGAATATGCAGAGGCTTCTTTAAGCTAAAGTTTGATGGAGCCTCAAAATACAGAAGCAAAAGATGGGATGGGGATTTATTTGCAACCATGCAAAGTTGGTAATTATTGGTTGTTTGTTCATTTGCGACAACTCTTGGGAAATGTATCCAATTTCTAGTGTTGGTGCTGAATATTTGTTTAAACAGAGACATGGCAACCATGTTTATGGAATCCTGGAAAGAGACTCGAGTACGGCGATTAAAATGGTGAAGGGAAATTGTAATTGAAAAAAACTAGCCAGTTGTAATTTTCCTAGCAAGTAGTCCTAGACTCCTAGTATACAGAAAATTGGGACCATGGATCTAAGCACTAAATTTCCAGTAGACAAACATAACGGTAAGCTACAGAACAAGCTTTGGCACTTCAAGTCTTGTTGCCATATGTTCTGTGACTGAAACACACCATCTGTTTACTATAGAGATGTAAATCAATGAGGGTAGCCAGTGTGTTACTTGACTTAAATCTTAGCTATTTCAGTTAAGTATGCATCCTTTGTCCTTATATCATTATATTGGAGATGTGATAAACAAGGGAGCACCTATATTAATGGTTAATGTTACTAGTAGCACGAATCTCTTCCATTCTTCTTGTACCTATTATCCATGTACTAGTCTAATTATTATATTTGTAACTTGTTTGACTTAAAATATTTTTCTCTTCTGACCTGCATTTCTTAAGAGGTTCAGAAGCATAGGCTTCCCTCAATTCCATTTTCTGGCAGATAGGTTGTGAAAACATTTGAAATGGTCTATAAATTTACATCCATAAATTGCTCAATTCCATCAATGTTCTTACTAGTGGAATCTAGCAGACCTATGGAAAACATAGAATGACATCCATGTTGAAAAAATCTCTCAATTGTTAGTAGTCACGTCATATTTTGATCATGACGCTCTGTTAATCTCAAGGATCTCATCATTATTTGAATGTTAGAAAACTTATGATGCAATAATGTAAGATCAGTGAGTAATAAAGGTGAGCCTCCAAGGTTAACACTGACTTCAGACAGTAAGAATGTGGATAACTCCTGTGTAGGAACCTGTAACATACCTACCTTTCTACTACACAAGCAAATTGTGCCAGATGCATAGTTATAATAAAAACACAAGAAAAAGGGGCCAGTTTTAACTTTTAAGAAGCCAAATTGCTGGAACCATTGTTCTAGATGCATGGTTGTCATAAAGAATAAAAAAGATGAGAAAAATTTCCAGAAGCCATTTTTCTAAAATTATAAACCTGCTATAACAAATAGACAAAGTCTACCTTACCCTTTCTAGTCCACCATGAGTTGTTACTTCCATTTATAAAAAATGAAGATCCAGATCCTTCCCTCCTATCTTTGGGATTCTGCACATTGAAAAGAAATTACATAAATAATTTTGACCTTAAATACTTTAAGCAACATTTTAATTCTTCTAGATATATAAAAGATCTAGGGTTAATCTAACAAATTCAGCCTCAGAAAACAGAAAATTATTTGTGTGTTTCATAATACAATTGAATATTTTTTCACTACCAACATCAGAAAGGGGCTTTACAATTGCAGTGATTTGTGCATTCTCATAATTATACTGAAGCACCCCTTCCCAATGTTAGCTTCTACCTACCCAACCCATTTCCAAGCATAATTACCATCCCTAAACAAGCTCAGAGAAAATTTGTGGTCAGGGTTAAAAGCATTAAAGTCACTTAGAACCCATTTTGTAGCTTAAACCCCACCCCCAAAGTCATTAAACCCTAATTTAACTTATTTACCATATTTCACAAATTTTAGACAATTATTTCCCATTATTGTATGTTTGCTCTATGAGAGACTCAAAGTTAATGGGATGTTTCCAAATATGGTCCATTCTTGTCTAATGTCCTAACATATTCCATCTTTTTTGGCAAGAAGGTCTCGTTTGAGAAACATATAATAATTCCCATTAAGTAAAGCACAAAATGTTAAATATTTAAGGGGGAATCACATTCATTATGATATTATTGGTGTCTTAGAATCTCTAACACTACCAATCCAAATGCCACAACAAACTACTTTTCACAAAGAAATATAAACAAAAATAAATCAACTAGTGAAAAGAATAGACAATTTTGCTTATCTCTGAGAAGAGATGTGGTGGCTACAGGCCTCTGAACTGTGTTACAATGAGGCTCAAGGGCCTATTTATTATTGAGAAACAATGGAAAACCCTAAACATCCAAAAGCCTAACCTTCGAAGATGAAGGGCCAAAACTATGGGCCCCGTTTGGGTAAATTGGTGTTTCAACTTCCCAGGGATGTAACTTTGGCATACGGTCTCCATTTGATACACCCCATACCTCGTTAGAAATATCTATCCAAGGACTACAACTTTTGATGTCAGCAACATCGGTCCATGGACTCATGAGTAACATCGGTCCATGGACCCATGTTGCTCCCGATTTTCCCAAAAAACGTCGTTTAGGGCCTCAAAACGGCTCCGGAAGTTCAGGACCTGAAAAACTACTAAAAATAGTAAGTTGTGTTGAAACTGAAAAACTGAAAGAGACAATGGTGGGGCCTCAAGTGGAATAAGCGGGTGGTCAACAATATCCACCTGGATAAATAGAAGTGGCTCATTTTACCCTTAGGGATAGTTCCCCAATGGTCTCATTATCCATGTCTAGCCTCTCAAACATGAACAATGATGATGGTAAGTCACGGGATTAGACAGATTCCAGTGTGAATTCTATAACGTTACGTGGTACTTTGTCAATCTAGACATTTTGCAAAGGTTTACAAAGAATCCATCACAAATAATTCATTGAGAACCAACTTAAACAAAGGTATTAACAAGTTTATACCCAAGGTCAATGATTCCAAAGTGACTATGCGCTAGACGCTTATCACTATGTTGAATGACTCATGTAATTTTATTTATTTATATATTATTGACTAAGTAATATGAAAATTAAAAGTCAAAAGAAGCTTTTAAAAATTATAAATATTTTAAGGATATTGAGGGGTGTCTTGCCATTCAAGCTAAGAACATTGTTCATCACTATATATGGCAACTTTTTGCATCCAACTTGAGCTAAGAGAACTAACTTGTACTAGGGGAATAGAACCTTGGTGAGTGAATATCACCACTTTCACTTGACTAGTAATCAAGGCCCATTAACTATATTTATATATTATCTATATTAGTAGTTAAGGAAACAACTATAATAATAATAAGTGAAAAATTAAGTCAATCGTGTTTTGTATTAACACCTAAGTTGTTTTAGTACATGCACTGTAATTCATAGGTTAGGGTTGAGATCCACGCTTGACATGTTTAAGCATATATATCTACTTGACCATGATGATAAACCATCATGCTAGTAATCAAGAATTATTAGTGCTCACTATGCATTGGATTAACCCACACATATTCCACATCATCTAATTGATTCTTACTAAGTTAATAATGGTCCTAATTAAAAACCGTTATTCATAATTGACTTGATCTCTATGTGTCTTCCTCCTATACTAGCCAGTTTGTCGGCAAATATCCCCTATTATATGGTTGGGCTTATATCCCCTGACCTCATGCTAGTTATTGGGCTCAAAGTTATAAGTACCACAATGCATAAAAATAAAATACTGTGCATAGACAAATGCATTGAACAATAAAATCCTAATGCATTATGAGTATATTGTTTTGGATTAAAGATTCTTCTGTGTGTTTCCTTACAAAATTAGATATGTCCCTCAAAAGTTGATCAAGTGTCTACTGAAAGAGGAACCATAGTTTATCCCAATTCATAGAACAATGCAGTAATCAACCATAAACACAATGCTTTAATTTCAATTGTTAGGAATTACCTTAGACAATATACCCTAAGTAAATACTTGAAACTCCTTAACCTACAAATGCATTTTTCCTCTCGTGGAATTTTGTTCAGGAAAATGCCTTTTTCCTTTATTGAAGTGCTTTGTCGTATTTCGCATCGCAATTTGTGTTGAGTGGCTTTTTAAAAGCCATAATTCTTTCCTGCGATATTGCGATTGCGATTACAATTTACTTAACATTCTCCGCTCAAGTGTCTTTTAAAAGAAAACTCAATGTTTTTTATCCCATTTCATTCATATTCCTATTTGAATTAATCTCTTAAGGGTTTTATTTGTTCAACTCTAAAATTTTTAAAAGGGTCCTCATTATTTTTCTAAGGTAATTATACTAAAATAATGGGGGTTGTTGAATAACACAACAGATCCTAACCTAGAGTTCCAGTGTCGTGGAAAAACAACACTATATTTGGGTGACCTATGTTTGTTTTTTTATTGATTTTAATGATGTTAGTTATGGTGGTTTAAATGGACACCAATAATTTCATAACGAATGTGACCCCCCTAAAATCTTTAACATTTTTTACTTTACTTGATGGGAATTATCATATGTTTCTCAAATGAGGCCTTCTTGCCCCTAAAAGATGGAATATGCTAAGACATTAAACAAGAATAGACCATATTTGGAAACATCCCATTAACCTTGAGTTTGCCATAGAGCCAACATACAATAATGGGAAATAATTGTCTAAAATATGTGAAACATGGTAGATAAGCTAAATTAGGGTTTAATGAATGAGGGGGTGGGGTTTAAGCTACAAAATGGTTCTAAGTGACTTGAATGCTTTTAACCCTAACCATAAATTTTCCGTGAGCTTATTTAGGGATGGTAATTATGCTTGGAAATGGGTTGGAAAAGGTAAAAGCTAACATTGGGAAGGTATGCTTAAGGAAAAATAGTTATTTTACTAGGTCTTGGGGAAAATGGGAAAGAGAGATTACTTATAGGACTTTGTTTGACTATGTTACTGTACAATTTCTACCTCAAGAAAGATGAAATTGTCACTAAGTCATGATGGTAAATGGAGTATTTAAAGTGTACTTGTCTAAGTGGATAGAGGAGGATATAATGTACTTAGCCATAGTGGGGTACTAAGGTCCAAGACATTTTATTTCGGGATAGAGGTGATGTTGTAAGCCAAAGACAACACAATTACATAAGTACTAGACTTAGTTTGATATTAGAACAATTGATGACATTGTTGGGTAGGGTATACTTCTTCAGTGAATCTTCAAAGAGTTAAAATCCTATGTTTTAATTGAGATAAATCCTTGCTTGGAGGGAAATGCATATTTTAAGGTGTCCATGGTAGGGATGAAAATCAAACCTTTTGTGTGATTTTCACCACGATTGTTTGGAAGGACTAGTTTATGCCTACTTTCTAGTGTTCATCAAGGTGTGAGTATATGATGATGAGAAGATAAATTATGAGTAAATCCATCCCTATTGTAAAGATTGATTAGATGAGAATAATGCATTTGAATTTTATATTTTTTTTATGAGAGGAACTAATTGATATCTTTTTGTCCATAAATATGTGATCATGAACATAGTATTGACCTCTAGCAAGTAAAATATGATTTTTTTTTAACCCTTCCTCCTTAAGGGAATCTAGGATTACATATTTTTCCATTCATATATTTTTCCACCTCTAACATTTATGGACAAAAAGATATCAATTTTCTAAAGCACATGGAAGCCAAATTATCACCTTTCCCATATTAACTCCCTCTATTAAACATTATAGAAAATCTCCATAAATTAATTATCCTTACTAAACTAAACATTTTATTCAAAATAATCATCAATCCATAACATTACTACTTCACTCCATTTTTTTTATTACACAAATATCATAATTAAAAAATCAACCAAAATCATAATGTGACAGAGGACTCAAACAATTTTTAGGCCGATAGGCCTTCTGTTTTGAATTAATACAGGTGCTTTTTCGTCAACCAATTCATTTTGATAATGACACATGTCACTAGTAAGACGTGTGCAAAACAATCATAAAATTAACCAATTCATTTTGAAAAAGCAAAAAAATTATAAAATCAACCAATTCATTTTGAAAAATCATAAAATCATATTGAGTTTCCATTTCTAATTTGGATAATATGATTTTTACTCCATTTAATGATCGATGCAGACTGTTAAATCGAACCCATTGCAAGGGTTTCAGGCACAAAAATCTTGCTCATTTTACTGAGTATATGCTGGGATTGTATATGCAGCGCTCTTGGATTACTCTCCTCTGCATTGCCTGCTTTCTGAGTTTGCTCTATGTCTTCGCCATGCCTCTCTTGCTGTTGATCGGGCAAAAGAAGGAAATAGTAGAGCTGGCGGGCACATTTGCTCTGTGGATGCTCCCCCAGCTCTTCGCTTACACCATGGTTTTCCCACTCGCCAAGTTCCTGCAAGCACAGAGCAAAGTGATGGTGATGGCAATCGCTGGGAAAACGTGGGGGAAACGCTGCTACGGGGTTCATGGTCATCTTTGCGCTCATAGCAGGCATGGTGGGTGCGGCTTCTTGCATTTCGGGGATGCACCATATGAGGCTATGGTCAGAGAAGACTTTCTCTGCTGTTGCATCAGCTGCCACGACAACCTGGGCTCTCACTCTACTGGCCATGGGGTATATCTCATTTTTTTATGCCATGTTTCTAATTTTACAACTTATTTACAGTTAAGGTTGATAATAAGTATTTAGCAGTAATATATATAATTAATTTTGAAGAGATATTTATATATTTTGATTTTCAAATTATACATCATTATGATCCTTAAGTAATCATTACAGAGCAGTATAGCATTATATATAATATATAATCAACTTGTACAATCTTCAATTCGAAACAATATCATCAAACATAGGATCGATCAGGGGATATATGTATATATTCCTATATATTGCATTTAATGGATCAGGAGTGTATATGTATATATCACAAATATTGGGCTGAACTTATTCACATTGTAGATTTAGCCCAATTATGAAATCGGACTTGCAGCGGGACCGATTATCTATCTGCATCAATGCATAACTGGTATTAATGAGCTTTTGCAGGCTGACATGCAAGGAAATTCATTTGCACAGCAGGAACTCACGCCTGGTAAGAGTTGTGTACCGATTTTTTAAATGCCTGAAGGAAAATTAGCTCGAACTAGTTGTTAGATGTATTTGTTAATGAGATTTGAAATGTGTATACATTTAGCCATGGCTGTTATTGATGTTGCTGCAGAAAACAATAGAGGTACTCCTTATCATTCTCTCGGCAACCCAATTCTTCTACATATTGTTGATGCACAGTGAAATCGTTGGGAAATAAGGGAGGCAACCTCATGCGCAGTTAGCGATTCGAGTATCATGGATAGACCTTCAAATTTACTAAATATATAACGGCTTTGTTGTGAAGAGTCGTGTACAGTGGCTGAAAATTTCATTTATTATTCTTCTGGGATTTGTGTACTCTGGACATTGCAGGGTGGTTGATGTCAATGTATTGAATGGGATTTTACTTTGCTTTGTTGTGAAGAGTTGTGTACAATAGGCTGAAATTTTCATTTATTATTCTTCTGGGATTTGTGTCCTCTGGACGTTGCAGGGTGGTTGATGTCAATGTATTGAATGGGATTTTACTTATATATATATATATATATGAATTTGATTGAGTGGACTATGGCTGTTACCAAAGTTAAGGCGTATGTTCCATGTAAAATTTGAATGTTAATTTCGCACTATCACTTCTATCCAGTCTCATAATTTCTTGTTATTTTATGGTTTTAAATATGATTATTAAGTTTTTTATATAAATATTTTTATTTTTAAATATATTTTTTCCAAAAGTCTATGCAATGTCATAATTTTTTTGTTTTTCCAAAAATCTATGCAGTGTCATAATTTTTTGTTTTTCCAAAAATCTATGCAGTGTCACTTTTTTGATATAATTACTAAGTCTATTATTTATAAATAGATATTTATATTAAAAATTTTACTATTTAAATATATTTAATAATAATAAATATATGTTTTTAAAAAGAATATATGTTTTTAGAATATATTTATGTTTTTAAAAAGAATAAATATATGTTTTTAAAATGAATTGATTATTTGTAATTATCTAACCACTTACCTTGGTCTAATTCAATAGTATTGACATTAAGATTTTGAAGAATTTCTAAAATTCCTAGATGTATATTTTCCACCTTTTTGAATTTGAACTTTTAACTTTTTACAAAAAGGGTTGCATTCTTAATTATTAGAATTATTAGAACCACTCAACACCTATTTAGAATATGTGTAGTCTAAATAAAATAGTTATTTTTCGTTGTAATCTAACAATACAATTTTTAATTTGGAGAATTTCTAAAATTCCTAGATGTATATTTTCTACCTTTTTGAATTTGAACTTTTAACTTTTTACAAGAAGGGATGCATTCTTAATTATTAGAATTATTAGAACCACTCAACACCTATTTAGAATAGGTGTAGTCTAAATAAAATAGTTATTTTTCGTTGTAATGTAACAATACAATTTTTAACCACATTATAATTTTTTTTTAATAGATCATTTAGCCTGCATAAATGTGTCTTTCACAAACTCAATTTTTGTAAATTAAAATATCATCTCATCTATTAATTAGATTGATTTTGAATATGACATAATCAATTTAATATTTAATATTTTAACATCTTGTTGACATTCATGAATATTTTAATTATATATTATAAACTTAAGAAATAAATTTAAATTTAACGTCTCAATTGTTATTGTTATTTTCTTGTACAACTTTTTTCATCCCAAAATCTTATGGGCCTTTTTTTGCAACTTTTGAGGCAACTGCTAGTTATATAATTAACAATAATTTATATTAAAAAATACCTTCCTATAAAAATTCACACATGAATCTAAGTCGCGTTGAAAGATAGATTCACGTTTCGTTGTTCTCTTCCAGGTTTCATAGGATTTCTGTCTTTCAAAACCGGGAAAGATAATTTTCTTTTGTTCATGCCCTTTTGTTCCTTCGCTTATGGTTCCGATGGAGGAGGGAACCGGTTTGATCGAAGTGGCAGTTACTGGCAGGGTGGATTAGCGTTGAGCAATTCATTTTTGCCCGTCATTGGACAGCCTAGCACAAACAGCACAAACAGGTTCGAAGCCGACGCGCGCGCTTGTGAAGAAGGAATCACCAATTATGCAACAGGCAGAATAGAGTGACCATAGAATTTGCAAGGTTTTCAATAACGGGATCGGTGACCAATCACCAGTTATGCAACAGGCAGAATAGAGTGACCATAGAATTTGCAAGGTTTTCAATAACGGGATCGGACGGTCACCGCATCTTCTCACAGCTTGTATATTTTAATTTCCATCGTTTATTTCCCTCGCGTTGCACGGTTTTTCCTTTTTCAGGGAAGGAGGAAGGGCGCTGCCATGCCGTAACAGGGCTCATATCATACTTTTAGTTGAATTCAAGAAATTGGATTCGGATTCCCACACTCTGGGCGATGGCCCATCCCATCACAAGCCTTCCATATCTCTTTGCAACTTCAAAATACTTCTAAACTGACATAATGAGGTTGTATGTTTAGGGTTCAATGGAGGAAGACGAAGCAGAAGGCATGTGCGACAATGGTTGCAAAACTGACTACCACAGGTGCCTTTCCGATCCCACAACTGAAGACCACAGGTGGCTTTCCGACCACAAAATCAACGAAGAAAATACATAGAAAAGAAAGCCAGAAGGCGTTGATTATGACAGGGAAATAAAATGTGGTAATACCATAGGAGGTCACCAGCGAGATGCTCTGGCACAAATGGATTGTGATGATCAAGTTGTCCCTAAAAAAATCCAGAGACCTTGGGATTGGCCTCGACCCGAGCTTGTGCGAGTTCCAAACCAAAGAAATCGAATGCCGAGGAAATGTACGTGGAATCAGACAAGTAGGAATGAGGCTCCATGCTCCAGAGGCTACTAAATCCACTCAATAGGTAGGTAATTGCATTTTACTTTCATTGTTTAATTATAGGAATTACTGCAATAAACTTTCACATGAAGGACTTCCGATGGCTTAGGTGCCAGGTCTGTATGGTAAAATTTCTGCTAAAATTGCCTACGTATCGATTCAGAGGCACAAAATGGGACGACTCAGAGTTTGATTCTGTGTCTTTTCAACATGTATATGTTAATTCATTTGTAACAAAACCCTTTCACAGCTAAGTATTACAACTGGATACATATATATATATATTGAATTCAGGGATAAACTCCAGCATAAAGTATAGAACCAAGATATGTAAAATATGCTCCTAGAGGGTGTTGTGATGCAGCTTCTTTAGTAAATTTATATACATGTAATTAAGCATAATATGCAGAAAGGAAAATTATCAGACTAAGAGACAGATAGGAAGTAAGACTTTTTTTAGGTGTCTTGCAGATTTGTGAAATAAATTTAAAACATGCTTTACATGAAATATCAGTGTGGCTGAAAGGTGACATTAATGCCCTGGGGTTAATGGAAAAGGCTGCAAATTTCAAGTTTAGTCAATGTTCTGCTTGCTGTCCTAATGTCCAGAAAATTTATTAAAGGAGTTTACTACGGTTGATAAGCTCAGAGAGTATGAAGTCTACCTGCATCAAGAAATGACCGTATGTATATATGACCAAGCAAGGAGAAATACAATGAATACAATGATCTCTACCATATGTAAACTTGTCAAAGTAAATCTAATCATGCTGGAACCATATGGAAATGAGGAAAATAATAATCAGACTATCAATATATGGAACATTCACACAACTGTAGCATGCTTACACTACATACTATCTATGCATACTTGATATGCACATTGAATCTCAACACTAATGTATCATCGTAACGCTAAAGGCCATCATGGTAACTCTGGTGCTCAAAATTCATTAATCAATACAAAAGACACACGCATAAACTTTGCACTTAATCATATTTTTCTAGATATCATAGAACCAACCATTGAGCAGTAGTCACCATACAGGTTATACCCTGGAAAATGGGTGTCCATAAGGTAAAATCTGATGACATTTGGAATTTAAAGTACCTGTTCCATGAAAATTTGTCTAATAAACATAACTGGAGTATGCTAACTGACTCTCGTAAGTCATTAAGGTGGTGACACGGTTCATATGGCTATGATGAAATGCCAATATGCTTAAGGATGGTAATAGCAGTCCTTGAAGAATATATTTCAAACTAAAATATACTCTAAACTTACTTCCTTCAGTGCACCCCAACTAAAAAGGAAGAATTGTCCGTTCTATTACCTTGGATCACGCTCAACCCTGGATTCCTATAGCCTTCAATTTTACAGCATTATTGGGTTTCATTCCTTCAGTTTGTAGTAGTAATAAAACAACTCACATTGTTTACCCAAAATCTTATAGTGGAACTGTTTATACAAGAATTTAAATAGAGGATATGACAACATGTTATAACAATGCAATTGCTACAGGAATTGCTCACACTCCTTAGTGACAGTTCATGATGTAGCAACGTGTAAAAAGGTAATAATATTTGTCAACTACCTATATGTGATAGCAGATTGCCTGTATCCATTTATTGGTCATATTAACACATTGATACTGCAATATTTGTGGGTGACTTCATAATTCGAAGCTGCAAGAATCACTTGTTGTTGTGAGTTCTCTCTTGCTATTTATGTGAAATAGTCCAAATTATAACTACAGTAATTGATTCAGTATGAGTCTACTGCATACTTATATATAGTGTGATAGCAGATTGCCTGTATCCATTTATTGGTCATATTAACACATTGATACTGCAATACTGGTGGGTGACTTCATAATTTGAAGCTGCAAGAATCACGTGTTGTTGTGAGTTCTCTCTTGCTATTTATGTGAAAAAGTCCAAATTATAACTACAGTAATTGATTCAGTATGAGTCTACTGCATACTTATATATAGAAAGATTAATAGACGCACAGGCATTAGAAAGAACACATTACTAGAACAAATATAAGAGAATTTCAGAGCTTCAAATTTACCAGAACAGAGTTATATTAGGTCACAGTCAATGTTCAAAATCTAGCAATGTACCTCTAGATGATTGTGATGAATTCTTCCTAATAATAATTGATCTACATTTTGTTTGGTGAGATGTGGGGCATCTATGGGTTTGTATTTAGAGCTTGATCGCCTGATTTTACTTGGTCTCATTTTTTGATGGATCTACTTATAGCTTGATATGTGTGAATATGTCACATGGACAGGGAAAATCTGTTGAAGTACGACAGGGAGCAGGATTGTTTTTGAAAAGTAATCTGAGGACAAGTTTTCATCTGATGATTGCTTTTTATCAACAATATATCAGATCAGAGTTTCTATCTTGTTTGGGGCACCAAATAGACACCTCCATTCAACAGTAGGAACTATTTTCAGTGTTATAGTTCAGCAAGTACAGGTGCGTAGTTGGCCAGAATTACCGCAGGCACTGGTTCAATGCTTTAATAGCAATGACTTAAATCATACAGAAGGTGCTCTTGATGCACTATCAAAGGTAACTCAAGGTCTCACTCCTGGCTCTCTGTCTGTTGTAATATATGGATTATTTTTTTTAACTCAACAGGTTTTATGTATTTCAAAAGAATTCGAAGTTTTATGTTTAAAGTTATTTTTGCCTATGTTTTAGAAAGCTACATTTAAAACTGGATTTGTTCTTTTGGATTTTTTTTGGAAATTATCATTCTTATAATAGATGTAAATTCTAATCAAGCCACGAGAATGGAATGGTTATGGAGTTTTCTTGTTTGATGAGTAATAATGTCCCAGATTTCGTTTGCTGAGCCTTGCAATTCCGAGAACCCTAAAGGATATAGAAACACCCCCTTACCTCTCCAAAAATAAAAGAAAAAACTTGTTAATCTATATTCAACCTTTTGGTCACAGCTTCCACTATAATTAATTCCAATTCCAATGCTTGTTAGACTTTGCAGTGCACACTTAGAAATGAACAGTTGATAATGGAGAGAGTGAAACTCTATTTTTTAATGATGTTGTAACAATGATGTAAAATCTTTCATGTACATCATGTCATTTATAATAACCTTCAGAAGTGATGGTGGTTAATCCACCAGCCTATAGCGTCATCATCTAATGTTTACATTGATCAAATGTTAAACACTAAACATTGAAAGTGTCGTGTGATGCCAATGCTAAAAATAAAGTCATACAATAATTAACACTTTTTTGGAGCATGATGTTTGTTCCTCCAACATCTCCCTTCAAATATGAGCTACTCAATAAAGAGTTGTTTATCACCTCGTTTAACACAAACTTGTAGCTGATTACAATATCTTCTCCATCCGCAATCTCTGGGACCTATTCTTGGTGGCAACTCTTCTGGTTCATCATCACTTACATTTCAAAGTGAACTGCACAGCATGGTATTTTGGCTGTAAACTTACTTATGCAACTATCATTGAACATCCCCTTAAATGTTCATCCAAGTCAAGAAATCACTTGTTTATTCACCCAAAACTTTATCTAAAAGATTGGATATGGGTTAACTCCCATCCATGAAGCAATCTGGGTAATTAGTTGTTATGCTTGTTGGTTCATTAGGAGAGCAACCTGGATACTGGTTGTGTCATCCAAATTTATTTGCATCAAAATTGTCAGTTTCTTAGTTTTTTTTTTTCATATCTGGTGATTTCTATCTTTGCTTTTCCTGTTATGAGTGTAGAAAGTTGTTGTCTGCTATCCTTATTTCCAACTATCGGGCTGGCACCAGGTCCAACACCAAGATACTGGCCAGATAAGCATTTTTCAACACTTGTGATCACTGGGAAAGTAGTCACATTAACTGGTTTTGGCTACCATTGAAAATTAATATAATCTTTTCGTTCTTTCAATTTTTTTTCAAGAAACATTGACATTGCAACTTAAATTGAAAGGTTTCATAATTTTCAAGAGCAGAGGTTATTAGGGGTGGGGTTCATAGCAGAGTGTATGGGCATTGTAGTGCAAAATGTTAGGTACTGGAGATGGCATGATGTTTGTTCCTCCAACATCTCCCTTCAAATATGAGTTATTCAATAAAGAGTTGTTTATCACCTCGTTCAACACAAACTTGTAGCTGATTGCAACATCCTCTCCATCCACAGTCTCTGGGACCCATTCTTGGTGGCCACTCTGCTAGTTAATCATCACTTACATTTCAAAGTGAACTGCACATCATGGTATTGTGGCTGTAAACTTACTTGATGTTTGTTCCTCCAACATCTCCCTTCAAATATGAGCTACTCAATAAAGAGTTGTTTATCACCTAGTTCAACACAAACTTGTAGCTGATTACAATATCTTTTCCATCCACAGTCTCTGGGACCCATTCTTGGTGGCCACTCTGCTGGATCATCATCACTTCCATTTCAAATTGAACTGCACAGCATGGTATTGTGGCTGTAAACTTACGTAACTGTCATTGAACATCCCCCTAAATGTTCATCCAAGCCAAGAAATCACTTGTTTATTCACCCAAAACTTTATCTAAAAGACTGGATATGGGTTAACTCCCATCCATGAAGCCAACTGGGTAACCTGTTGTTATGCTTGTTGGTTCGTTAGCAGAGCAACCTGGATACAGGTTGTGTCATCCAAATTTATTTGCATCAAAATTGTCAGATTCTTAATTTTTTTTTCATATCTTAAAGGCTGGTGATTTCTATCTCTGCTTTCCTGTTATGAGTGTAGAAAGTTGTTGTCTGCTGTCCTTATTTACAACTATTGAGTTGGCAGAAGGTCCAATACCAAGATATTTGGCCAGATAAACATTTTTCAGCACTTGTGATCACTGGGCAAACTTTGAGGTTCAGTCGTTTACTTCTACTTAATTAGTCACATTAACTGGTTTTGGCTACCATTGAAAATTATTATAATCTTTTCTTTCTTTCAACTCTTTTTCAAGAAACACTGACACTGCAACTTAAATTGAAAGGTTTCATATTTTTCAAGAGCAGGGGTTAGTACGGGTGGAGTTCATAGCAAAGTGTATGGGCATTGTAGTGCAAAACGTTAGGTACTGGAGATGGCATCAGGCTCAGGAATGGCTGCTAAGGCAAGGTGGGTTTCTCTTGAGAGAAACATGGCAAGGAAAATTTCTGAATGGCCGTGACATTTTTATCCAGTCAACATCGAAGATGTAACTGTTTGGATCATTGTCGTGTGTAGGTGGTGCCAAATATTGATCTAGTTGTCTTGTTTGTGGTTGCACAATTTCTCATACAGAAACAGATCATGAATATGCAAATTTTAAAGCAGAGTACATTGTTATTTAAGCATTTGAATTGATTCTTCAACGATACATCAACACAAGGACTTTACTGTCCCATGAAGGCTTCCACAAGTGCTAAGTATTCACAACTGAATGTCCAACAAAGATCACCAAGGAAGGTTGATCCTCTCATCATGCCATAAGAAAACAAGATTGAATACACCTTTTCTTAAGCTCGGACTTCAAACAAAGAATAGATATTGGACTGATATGATGATAGCAATTGAGATCAGAGATAAATATAGGTTTCAGACCTCCTTGACATACCTTGGATAGATGGTATAGATCTCGGACCAATACGACAGACTTAGAACAAGACCACAGATTTGGATCTATGCTACAGACTTTGATCAACTGTCACAGGACTTTGGTCTAGTCTTCACTGATCTTTGACATATATACCACAGACCTAGATCAAGCCACAACACTTCGGTCTAGTCACCACTGAACTTGGATCAAGCCACATATGAACTCAGATATGTTCCACAAACTTCGCTCAAGCCATAGAAGAACTCGGATATGTTGTCACAAGGTCACAAGCCATAGAAGAAACATGTTGTCACAAGGTCTCAAGTGCTCCAAAAGAATAAAGCCACTTAAGCATGGAGTCGAGGTCTAACAAATTAAGAGCAAGCTACCTCCACATGTGCATGTCCATCATGGACCAACCAAGGGTTCACACGTACACCATGTACATCTTATTGCATGGTCCCGAACTCCAGAGATCAAATTTCCTCCTCCAAGTGTCTAGTGCTCCTTCTAGGTAGGTACTTTTCCTAGCCAAGCAAGTGTGTTGTCTGTTTAGCTGGTTTTCCCATTTTGGGTTTCCATGGCAAATCTTGTGTAAATTGTGAATATGCACTATTTTATTTCTGTTTTTCTTAAAAAATTGCTTGCTCTGCTCCTCTTTCATAGGTTTACAAGTCACTGGAAAAAAACACGAAAGACAACCTGCAGAAGATCCTGCCAAAAATCTGAGCAGAATGGGTATTTTCTGTTTGATTTTTATAATGGCACGAACCAAACATGTAGTTCATTGGACTCATGAGTCAATCTCACCGAACAATTAAAAAAAAAACTTAGCACTTACTTGCCAGTCAGCGTTCAGGCTAACTAGTAACAAGTGCTTGCAAGTGAAATTTACTGCTAATGAGTTAAACTCACAGGAAGCAAGTTCGGCTCACACACAAGTTAAAACAGCTCATTTTCTGAGCTGTGAAAAGTTTGAGACGAGTCCAAATTAAACAAGTGAGCTTCGTTACTATGGTCAGAAATACACTTGCTACTATGGTCTGTATTGGTGGATGCATTCTCAACGCATGAAAAAAATTGCTGCAAGGAAACTAAACAACCAAGCAGAAGCCGACATTTGATCCAGCTTACTCTAATCAGCTTCTAAGCCATGCAAAGCAGGTAATTTGTTTTGTTCCATGGAATACTCTGATCCAGCTTACTCTAATCCAGCTTCTGAGCCATGCAAAGCAGATAATTTGCTTTGTTCCATAGAATTGACAAAGAAAGTTCATTAGTGTAGACTTTGTTCCATAATCGTTTCCTTAGGCATACACTAGGTGTAGACTTTGAGATTCCTAGATTCAAAGGGAAAAAATGGGTGTTAAGATTACAATTGAAGTGTTGGATTACCAATGTGATAAAAACTTTTAAAAATAAATTATATCTACATAAAACAACGAATACAATCTTATTTTAGAGATCAACTGCAAAAAAGTATATTCATTGTTTGAGAAGAATCAATGTCAAGACATTAGAGGAACATCTAGACTATCAAATGTATGAACTTTGTACCACCCTTGTAAGAAATCAACTATTATGAATTTATTGGGAGAAGTAAACCCTCCTTTCATAATATATGAGCAATCATGTCGTGTTCTTTGTATATGTGGAGGAAATCGAGTTGGTCAAAACCACACGAAATTTAATTAACAAGATGAAAAATAGCCATTAGATTAATATTTATCATGGAAACTTCATCCTTCATACTCCTTATCACTAAAGATAAATCACCCATCATGGGCAAAAAATGAATGTTCCTACAACTAGCAAATTTCAAGAGATAAAACAGAGATAAAAATTCAATGATTTATTGAATTCAGGTTGGATTATGTACATATGTAGTTAATTATCTTTTATTTGGTTTGTTTATTTATTTATTTATATTTGTTGGATACCTAATCCGTTAGGGTTGGTGTGGAGGAACATGAAACATCACTTTAACTCAATCCCAAGGGACCTTGGAAGGATAATCCAAATGTCACATGTAATTGTCTTTATATGTATATATGGTTAATATTATGCAATCTCATGTTTATCCTAAACATCTCTTGCATTCTCGTGAGCCCAATAGTGGTATTGGAGCCATGACTTTGTAGCAGTGGCCATTGCCTTGAGCATCTTATAGAGCCTATCAGATATGCCTTGTTAGGTCTAGCATTCCATGTTGATCATTCTCCAGTGCATCACCTCTTTGTGGTAACATTTGTTTGCAGTTCTAACATTCCCTTACCTCTATTTGCAACCATTTATCTATGTGTCGCAGTTTTGAATTACCTATCTCTATGGTATCCAGCCCTATGCACTCTACAACATGTGTCAACTTTGTCATTCTACAACGAGCAGATTTTCTCCTTGTCTCTTCTCTGGCTGAAATGATATCGCTCCTCCAACACTTCAATTGTAACCTTAACACCTAACTTTTTCCTTTGTATCTAAGAATCTCAAAGTCTACACCTAGTGTATGCCTAAGGAAAAGATTATGGAACAAAGTCTAAACTAATGTACTTTTTTTGTCAGTTCTATGGAACAAAGAAAATGAACTTCTTTGCATGGCTCATAAGCTGATTAGAGTAAACTGGATCAGAATTTTCTTTGTTCCATAGAATTGACAAAGAAAGTACATTAGTCATCCTCACCTTCCAACAATCCATTAGTGTAATTAAGTAAATAAGCTTACTAACCAGGGGCAAAAGTGGACACTTCATAGTCCAAATGGGCTTTAAAATGTACAAGTGTTACCAAGCTCAACAAGAGAGGTTAATAAATGACCCTATTAGATGGTTTCAACGTCTAAGGGAGTGACAGGTCGATGGTACAACTACATCCATCAAATGGCAGGTGTCGTGTGAAATGATGATGGAACAGAGTGGGGGCAAAGGGAATGCTCTAAGCCACATGCCATGGCACTAGGGTAGCTATTATGAAGGAAGCCCACACATTGGGTATATGGATGTAATATGCAGATTTATACAAACAATTTTGAGTCTAGTTTAGACATCCAAACAAAAGACATTACTAGACTCTCTAGGACATATTGATAGATTGCTGAAATTTTGAGACTCGTAGAGAAAAAAAACAAAATTGCTTCCTATTGGCTTTTTATGGTGGTTGTAAGGTGGCATCAATGCTTCCCAAAGCAAATGGGTATATGGTGTTAGAAAAGACTCTCGAGAGGACAAAGTCAATGAGACAATGATGGTGGTAACACTCCAACTTGTAGGTTTACTCAAACCTTTTCCTTTTGTCCTATACTTCAGAAATTCATCAAATGGGAGATCACAAGTGAAGACAATCTCAAGGATTATGGGTTTTGTATTGATCATGGACAATTTACTCTTGCATTCAACCAAGTGTAAAGAGACATACAGTCATGTAAAATAATCAATGGAAAATACCAATAAAGAGAATTTGTGTTAGCTGAATTACCATCCCATAATCACCATCAAAGCCAATGGAAAAACCCAAAGGCAATGTCAAATAGATATAAGAAAGTCTACCATTCTTCTACAATGTATTCAAAGTTATGATGTGAAATGATAAGCAGTTCCCTGAATAGGTTCATCAAACTTTAATGATCTCAAACAAGTATGATGGGAAACAATGAAAAACTATAAACATGAACCTCATCATAAATACAAGTGACAAGGTTATGGTAATGGTGTTGGCAATATGATGCAGAGTGATCTCAAACAAGTATGATGGGAAACAATGAAAAACTATAAACATGAACCTCATCATAAATACAAGTGACAAGGTTATGGTAATGGTGTTGGCAATATGATGCAGAGTGTTGTCCTTGATGGCAACCTACTTGATAAAGTTGATGGCAACCTACTTGATAAAGTTGATGGCAACCTATTTGATGAAGTTGTTCTTGATGGAAACCTATTGTCCTTGATGGAAACATACTTGATGAAGTTGTCTTTGATGGAAAGCTACTTGATGAGTTAAGGGCAAGATTGTTGGCAATGTGATACAATGTGTTGTCTTTGATGGAACCTGCTTGATGAAGTTGTCCTTGATGGAAACTGACTTGATGAGTTAATGATGGAAATCTGATGTATCTACAGATCAGTTCAGAAGTGGCAGAAGGAAGGAATTCAGAAAGTGCCAGAATAATGATGAACAGGGTATGTCACAAAGCATACGCGGGTTTGTTAAAGGGAAGTCGCGTATGTACGCGGAAAAGTACATGCCAAGTCGCGTATGCCTAATTGCACTCTAAATTTATAAAACCAGGGGACTTTACCATGGTATTGGCCCAAAGTATTGAGCGCTTGATTGTCTATTTGATCCCGTCTAGGAATACCGTCAGCGGTTAAGTGGTTTTGACTCATGGTATTGATAAAAGCCAAATCTATATAAGGAGAAGAAGATCATAGTGCAAGTGCATGCATGTGTCTGGGTTTTGAATGAATACTTCACTCTGAAGTATATCTGTATGGAATGGGTGACAGTTTATTGATTGATCTGAATTAATAATGCACCTATGAAGAAAATGATGAAGAGGGATTTCTAGATCTGAAATGTATATGTATTTTCTAGATCTGTTTATGGAATGTTTAGATCTAAGATGAGGAGAAATACTTTGGGAAGTAAAGGATGAAATCTGAGTTGTTTATCTGATCTGAAGAGCTGCACAGTCTTGAAAAGTTACAGATGTATACGCAGGTTCACTTCAGTAAAAGAGCGTGTATATGCGGGTCTGCTTAAGGAAAAGCGCGTATGGGCAGTTAGGGTTTTCTGAAGGATGCATAGAAGTATACGCAGGTTGGTTTCTGAGAAAGCGTGTATACATGCAGGTTTAGTGAAGTAAAAGCGCGTATGGAATCTAGGGTTTTGCTGAAGTAAGTGGAATGAAAATGTCTGATCTGTTCTGCTGTTTTACTGCTATCTGTTAATAATGTATTCATACAGATCTGGGTTGTTTGAATGATGATTATGCTGCTGATTATGTTGATGAAAGATCAAGTTGCTGATTGATTGGTTGATGATTCAATAAATAAATTGATGGGGTCATAAGTTTCAGTTTGATGTATGATGAGCTTAAATGTGTGGAGTGGGTCCAGTCTGAAAATCTGATGAAAAGTGGCCTGCAAGTTGTGTTATGTTAAAGATATTGGATCCAGTATGAAAATTGATGAAACGTGGTCTAAGATGGTGCTGAGGGTCGAAGCCTTCAGTGAGGGGGTTGAAGCTCCCTTTCAGTGGTAGCTGGTAAACAAGAGCAGGGGGTTGTAGCTCCCTTCCAGGAGAGGCTGGTAAACGAGAGCAGGGGGTTGTAGCTCCCTTCCAGGAGAGGCTGGTAAACGAGAGAAGGTTGTAGCCTTCTGCAGGTGGGTGCCTGCGTGCTGGTATGAGTCTGCGCCAGTACATGGTTGTAAGATGTTTTCTTTATAATAAAATATTGAAGACAGAGACGACGGCAGTGGTGGTTTTCTCCCGACTTGGGTTTCCACCTTAAATCTGGTGTTCATGTGTGTTGCTTATGTGTGATGGTTTATTCTGTTATTGCTGCACTTGCTTACTGATAACTAAACATCTGATGAATGAATGATGCATAGATCTAAGTAAAGACTTAAATGCATAATAAGATCTCTGTGTATACGCGAGTTTGATGAAGGATATCCGCGTGTATACGCGAGTTTGGTTCATTAAAGTAGCATATGGGTTTTAGAAAAAGAAAAAGTAAAAAGTTTTGAGTATGCTCTAAATACTGATTCACCCCCCCCTCTCAGTATTTTTCCCAACAATTGGTATCAGAGAAGGTCCTTCTGAAAGAGCTTGATCGCTTGAAGGAGATCCGTCACAATGGGAAGGAAGCAAAAGAAGAAGGCTACTCTAAAGGAGATATCTTAGAAAACATGTGCAACAGAAAATGGAGAAGATGAAACAGGTATTGATTGTTCTTGTGATTCACTTTCTTGTGCATGCAATGGTAAAGATAGTGAAAGTAATGTTTTGGATCTAGAAGAAGCTCTCAAGATCAAAGTTGAAGAACAACAAAGATCAATTAATAAGCAAGAATCTATCTACAATGATATGATCTCTCAAATGAAGGAACAGATAGAAATGTATCAAAGACGGATAGAAATGTATCAAAGAATACAGGATAATGTAACCAATTGAAGTGAAGGACTTGAAGCAGAAATCATCTCTCTGAAAGCAGATCTCAAAGCATCAAATAAGAAGAATGAGGAACTTCTACAATCAGTTGAAGAAAAAGGAATTGAAGCAGAAATCATCTCCCTCAAAGAAGATCTGGAAAAATCAAATAAGAAGAATGAAGAACTTGAAGCATAAATCATCTCTCTCAAAAAAGATCTGGAAAAATCAAATAAGAAGAATGAAGAACTTCTACAAACATTTGAAGAACAAGAAAATGGGTTGAAAGAAGAATTCTAAAATTGAATGATCAAGTAGAAGAAGGAAGAAGGAAAGAAGAATGTATGAAGAAGCAATGCCAAATTTTGAGGTTGAGGTAAACATTCTAAAAGGTAAACTAGAAGAAAAGGATAAACTTTTGAGGTTTCAAGATAGTACTAAGATTCTGGACAATATTCTTAGTAGTCAAAGGTCTTTCTCTGTTAAATTTGGTCTTGGTTTTCATGAAATTGTTAAAGGAGAATCTAGTTCACAAGGAAGTGCTAAAGATTCAAAGGATATCAATGCAAAGCCTGAAGTGTTGAAAGAAACAAAAGGTCAACCGACAATCATGAACTCATTCCCTCCTAACCATAGAAGCATCAATAATGTTGAATGCTTTAAATGTCATAATTATGGGCATGTTGCAGCGAATTGCAGAAGCAGATTGTTTCAGTCACAAACCAACAGATTCTATACAGAAAGGTACTTAGGGTTCTTCAAGGGATATTGTTTTTCATGCAGCAAGTATGGTCATAAAACAACTAATTGCAATAGAAGAAAGAATAGAAAAACACATTATGATCCTTATGCTTATTTTTCTGGTCACATAAGATGATATGCTTGTAACAAGTATGGACATGTAGAAAAGGAATGTAGGATGAATAGATCTGAAAAATTGGATAATTTCCAGCACACAAAAAGAAATTTCAAGCAAAGCTGGAAAAAGAAGGAGGACCGGTCAGAAACGTAGGGGATATTGACCCTACTGCAGTCATCCGCTTCTAAAGCTTACTTTTCATAATGACTACAGGAGTGATGTGAGATACATTATAGGGATAAGTAATGTATCATCACAGGGGGAGCAATGTATGGTGATTCCCATGGTTGGTTTGATAATTCTAGTTATGTTTATTTCTGACAGTGCATCTGATGTGAAGAAGACAGGTACAGGTGACATAAGTTCAGGGGGAGATGAAGGAGTGAAATTTTTCGTATTTCACTTTCCATACGCGGGTTGCATGAACTAAAGCCGCGTATACACGCGAGTTCCAGCAGACATAGAAGCGTATGCTTTTCTGATAAGAATAACAGTAAGACAACTAAAGATCAGGAACACTGGTTTAGGGGGAGCATCAGTCTAAATACTAATGATTGCACTGTTGGCATTGTATCTGCGTATTCCATAGTTCTGATAATACTCATGCTCAAATGATGATGACATGATACATGGTTTCTTATGATGAGATTATGGATGAGCCCTGATTACTTTTTGCTGAAGAGTATCTTTTGTTTTCACACATGGATGAGTTAGAAGTCTTATGATTTAGAGATAAGGATAGATCATGCAGAGTTTGTTGCTAACAACTTTTGTCACGGTTGAGACCTTTTATACATAATTCCTACACATGTTACATCATGATAAATCTTGAAGATCTTGGTGATATCAGATCACATGGATGATTGCTTGACACATATTGAAGAAGTTGTTCTGATATGATAATTCCTATTGAAGAAGAATATGTTGACGTTGCAAAGAGTCTGAAGGCTTGGTTACTAATGTGCTTATGCTACAACTGTTGGATGACACTTGAAAACATGGATACATTGTTATTTTTCTTCTCAGATATTGTTGATACAAGCCTGTGGTGTTTTCTCATATGGTGCCACTCTACACTATTTTATGATGATTCCCGCATATGTCTCTACAAAAGGAGAAATGGAAATTTCACTTTTATAAAGACGAGATTGAGATGATAGCTAGTTTCTACAGAAAGATACTATGATGCTCGAACCATAGACACGGTCACAAGTTGATGATATTGGTTTCTATTGACAGACAAGGATTGGTGCTGATGGATACATCTGCGGTTATAAGGAAACACCAACAACAAATGAAGATGATGATATTGTATATTTTCCTGCATCAAATAGCAACAATATAGAAGGTGAACACAATGAAGCAACATAAGAAGATCTATCTGAAAAGGCTCCATCCAGTGCAACTCAGACAGAAGATTGGAGTAGTCTCTGCCATGCAGAAGAGCAGATCTGTTTAAACTCAGAAGATTAAATTGGATACGTGGGTTTTCTGAAAGACAGTCGCGTATATACGCGAGTTTATACACAGAAAACTGCGTATGGTTAGTTGCTGACAAATTTTACTTGGGGTCAGCATTCTTCAGCACAGCTGCAGTGCTGTTTGGTATCTCTGATGCTGTTTGGTATCTCTGGTGATGTTTCAGCTCTTATATTTCTGTTTTATTCTCTGATATTGGTTGAAGATGCCTCGATGATTTGATGTTGAAAGTATTCAGGATGCACAAGCTAAGGAGGAGCCTTGGTCATAAGGAAATGATGCATTGGATGCAAAGCTTCAGGGGGAGCATTAGCCCTGCTGAGTGTAATGCATTGTTGGCATTATGATCTCTCTCTTGAGGTCTTTTTGGTATTTGTTACAAAAGGTCATATTTGTAATTTGATGAAAAGGTCATGTTGAGACCTATGATGTAAAATGTAATATTCAGTCATGTAAAGGGCTTGTTCAAATTTGTAAACCCACTTGGTTGGGTAGTTGAGTCACAATGTGTAAACCCACTTGGTTGGGTACTTGAGTCACTTATGTAAATCCACTTGGTTGGATCATTGATGTAAGTATGAGTCCTTGGTGATAGGAAAGGCCATAGAGTCATGTAATTCATTGAAAAACATGTTTTGAAGATTCAGCATGAACTCAGGGGGAGCATGGTAACTTCAGTACACATTAGATCTACAAGAGCTCTTCTTCTACATGAGAAGAAAAACCTTGCTTCGGTTTTGATCCGCCCTTTGCCCTTGATGTCAAAGGGGGAGAGTAACATTGTGTTTGAATAGGGGAGAGTATCATAATGTTTGAATAATGATTATAATCAATGTAACTATCTGTTGTGATGATCAAACACCATCATGGTTGCCATCAAGTCCAAAGGGGGAGATTGTTGGCAATATGATGCAGAGTGTTGTCCTTGATGGCAACCTACTTGATAAAGTTGATGGCAACCTATTTGATGAAGTTGTTCTTGATGGAAACCTATTGTCCTTGATGGAAACATACTTGATGAAGTTTTCCTTGATGGAAACCTACTTGATGAGTTAAGGGCAAGATTGTTGGCAATGTGATACAATGTGCTGTCTTTGATGGAACCTGCTTGATGAAGTTGTCCTTGATGGAAACTGACTTGATGAGTTAATGATGGAAATCTGATGTATCTACAGATCAATTTAGAAGTGGCAGAAGGAAGGAATTCAGAAAGTGCCAGAATAATGATGAACAGGGTATGTCACAAAGCATACGTGGGTTTGTTAAAGGGAAGTCGCGTATGTATGCGGAAAAGTACGTGCCAAGTCGCGTATGCCTAATTGCGCTCTAAATTTATAAAACCAGGGGACTTTACCATGGTATTGGCCCAAAGTATTGAGCACTTGATTGTCTATTTGATCCCGTCCAGGAATACCATCAGCAGTTAAGTGGTTTTGACTCATGGTATTGAAAAAAGCCAAATCTATATAAGGAGAAGAAGATCATAGTGCAAGTGCGTGCATGTGTCTGGGTTTTGAATGAATACTTCACTCTGAAGTATATTTGTATGGAATGGGTAACAGTTTATTGATTGATCTGAATTAATAATGCACCTATGAAGAAAATGATGAAGAGGGATCTCTAGATATGAAATGTATATGTATTTTCTAGATTTGTTTATGGAATGTTTAGATCTAAGATGAGGCAAAATACTTTCTGAAGTAAAGGATGAAATCTGAGTTGTTTATCTGATCTGAAGAGCTACACAGTCCTGAAAAGTTACAGATGTATACGCAGGTTCGCTTCAGTAAAAGAGCGTGTATACGCGGGTCTGCTTAAGGAAAAGCGCATATGGGCAGTTAGGGTTTTCTAAAGGATGCACAGAAGTATACGCAGGTTGGTTTCTGAGAAAGCGCGTACACGCAGGTTCAGTGAAGTAAAAGTGTGTATGGAATCTAGGGTTTTGCTAAAGTAAGTGGAATGAAAATGTCTGATCTGTTCTGCTGTTTTACTGCTATCCGTTAATAATGTATCCATACAGATCTGGGTTGTTTGAATGATGATTATGTTGTTGATTATGTTGATGAAAGATCAAGTTGCTGATTGATTGGTTGATGATTCAATAAATGAATTGATGGGGTCATAAGTTTCAGTTTGATGTATGATGAGCTTAAATGTGTGGAGTGGGTCCAGTCTGAAAATCTGATGAAAAGTGGCCTGGTAAGTTTGTGGTTAAAGAAAGAGAGTTGATCCAGAGGAATTCTTATGAAACGTAATCAAGAGAGATGAGGGCCTGCTTCGTTGAGGGGGTCAATGTCCCTTCCTGGTAGTCGGTAAACCTCCCTTAGGTTGTAGCTCCCTTCCAGGAGAGGCTGGTAAACGAGAGCAGGGGTTGTAGCTCCCTTCCAGGAGAGGCTGGTAAACGAGAGAAGGTTGTAGCCTTCTGCAGGTGGGTGCCTGCGTGCTGGTATGAGTCTGCGCCAGTACATTGTTGTAAGATGTTTTCTTTATAATAAAATATTGAAGACAGAGATGACGACAGCGGTGGTTTTCTCCCGACTTGGGTTTCCACCTTAAATCCTGGTGTTCATGTGTGTTGCTTATGTGTGATGGTTTATTCTGTTATTGCTACACTTGCTTATTGATAACTAAACATCTGATGAATGAATGATGCATAGATCTAAGTAAAGACTTAAATGCATAATAAGATCTCTGTGTATACGCGAGTTTGATGAAGGATATCCGCGTGTATACGCGAGTCTGGTTCATTAAAGTAGCGTATGGGTTTTAGAGAAAGAAAAAGTAAAAAGTTTTGAGTATGCTCTAAATATTGATTCACCCCCCCCCCCCAGTATTTTTCCCAACAAATGGAACAAATCTGGTTTTCAGAGACAAAGGAAGTTTGAGATCATGTCCTGACAAAAAAAAGTAGGGGATGCACTCAAGGAGATTTAATCAGGAAAGCATGAAAATGGTTATGCTAACCTACACGTCAACTTTATTGGTGGTCAGATGAGTGTAATATTCCTAATTAGCAGACAACTAATTAGAATATTAAAGTTTGCCAATTTTGCTTTTCTAAAGTTCAGTGGGAGAATAAAGGGGTGAAGGGACCCATAAACCCAACATTTAGAATAAAACCACTTTCTTAGAGTTAAAGTGGACAACGCAGCTCATGTGGGTCCAAGAGGCCAAGTGGACAACGCAACTTATGTGGAGCCCAAGGGGCCAAGTGGACAGCACAAATCATGTTGACCCAAGGGATTATTAGGGTTTCAAGGATTGCTAGGGTTTCACAAAAATAAAAAGGGTATGAGGGTGGCCATAGAGATCATTCATTCATTCAGCACATTCCTTCTTGTCATTTTGACTAGAGCACGCTTGAGCTATTTAGCGAAGTCTGCAGTGCTGTTCAGCACACAGGTGTCTCTGAGCAGAGATCCCAACCTCATCCTTGGGGGACTTTGAGTGCCCGCTCAGGAGAGGAGTTCCACCCTTTGGTGAGGGATTGAAACACCAGCAACAGCAGGAGTGCGTAGTCCCTTCAGGACTGCGTAAAGGCACCAGAGAGCGTAGTCCCTTTAGGACTACGTAGAGGCAGCAGAGACTGCGCAATGATTGCACAGTACAATGGAGAGGAAGTGCCAGAAGTGCAGGAGAGAAGAGGAGTTCAACTAGAGGATTTGGAGGGGAGGCTAGCCACCTCTTACTAGGGATTTTGGCAGCATTTTGGAGACATCTACCATCTGTTCCAGCCAAGATTTCAAATTTCCCAACAGTTCGGTGCGCTAAGCCCAAGAGGGTAATTTTCGGAAGTCAAAACTAGGACAAACCCTTTTCGGGTTTTTTTGGGTTTCTTGAGTAGAGTCCCTTCAGGACTACGTAGAGGCAGCAGAGACTGCGCAGTGATTGCACAATACAGTGGAGAGGAAGTGCCAAAAGTGTGGGATAGAAGAGGAGTTCAACCAGAGGATTTGGAGGGGAGGCTAGCCACCTCTTACCAAGGATTTTGGCAGCATTTTGGAGACATCTACCAGCAGTTCCAACCAAGATTTCGAATTTCCCAACAGTTGGGTGAGCCAAGCCCAAGGGGGCCAATTTTCATAAGTCAAAACTAGGACGAACCCTTTTTGGGTTTTTCTGGGTTTCTTGAGTAGAGTTTGTGGTTAGAGTCCTGGAATTTTCTGAGTAGCAGATCAACTCATTTGCGCAGCCCCTACTCAGTTAGCAGCTAGAGGCATTAGGGGAAAAAGGGTTAGATTTTGAAGGTTGGAATTAGAGGAAACCTTTTCTGGGTTTTTCTGGGTTTTGGGCAAGGATCACCTTCCCAAATTCCTAGAATTTTCTGAGCACGGGAGCTAGGCCAACTAGCAACCTGAAGTCAACTAGCAGCAACATTTCTAGGCAGAGCAGCGCAGTCATTGAGCCATATAGAGCAGTTTACGGCAGGAGTTTTTGTTTGGGTTTGCGCTGTCCTCCAGCCTGCTTTGAGCAGGCCCAGGTGCAATATTTTTAGCACCTCATTTGTACTCTTTCCCAACATATTAATAAAATGGCTTAACAGTGATTGTGGCTCCAAATTCTGTGTTTTAATGGTGTTTTCCTTGTTGCTGTAATTATGGTCTATCATTGCTTGTATTACTATCATTTTCCCATTTGGGATATTACAGTGGTATCAGAGCATAATCTTGGCTCAGCTTGTGGGAAACCCTCATTCTATGACCAACCATAATAAAGGTTAAACTCAGATGCCATGGCAATAACCTTGAATGAGGTGATTAGGGTTCAACAAATGATCGTTAATTCGGGGAAGAAATTGATTCATGCAACAATTGGAATCAGGACATTATTGCAGCTGCTGTGGAGTTATTGGCAGCAAATTGGTGGGTGTACCAATCATTGGGAAATGACACTCAAGCGACCCTCTCTTTTTGGGAGTTTCGTGAACTAAAAGACAGGCACAGATCAGGGGGAATTTAGTGGAATAATGCAGGGATGGTGAGACGGATTAAGGAAGAAGATGAAAGAGTAGTTGAAGGGGTCATAGTTGGCAAGGAGACAGTTGAGCATACACTCGCTAGTGAGACACCACCCATTGTTGAGGTATTTGGGGTTGTGACTGAGTTCTTTGATGATAGCAACGAGTCACAAGTTTATGAGGTGTCGGGAGACAACTCCACTGTTGTTGAGGAGCCGATAGGTACAGAGGCCTCCAGGTCTATGACAGAATTTTTGGATGACAATCAAATGTAGTTGATTAGTGAGCATGTCTTGTGTGTTGGAGTGTCTATGGAGGAGGGTGTGCAACCATCCTTTGGGCTAGCCCTTGAGGAGTCGCTAGGAGATACAGAGGTATTGGACGATGGTCGCACACAATAGTGCCATCAGCTTCAAGCCGACCTTCTAGCTTTTAAAGGGAAGGCCACATTAGTACGAGAGGCTATTTTGTTGCAAAATGAAAAACATGAGGGCATGAGAGTGGTTTGTGTCGAGTCAACGACCAAGTTGGCCCACATTGGGGAACGGTTGGATTCCTTAATGGTACAACTAGAGAGCACAGGGGAGTGTCAGAGTAGCCCCCTTCAGGCATACATATACGAGGCTAGCAGCACTGTTGGGTCATCTCTTCCCATTGGAAAGAGAGAGTGTAATATCCCTTTTCAGGGATGTCTCTCAAACACAGTCAACTCTAAACCAGAGATGGACTGGAGGGGTGTTTACCAGATATTTCACCTCTGAAAAGAGGGTGAGATCTAGAGGCTACCTGGCCCTCATCAGACTCTGTCTATAGAGTATGGGAAAAACACAACAGATGGGATAGCAGCTGGAATGTCTCAAAGGAAAATAGGCAGTGATACGAAGCATACAACAGTACATGAAATGCTAGAAACAATATATGAAACAGATACACATGAAATAGAGAGAATGCTAAGCCATTTTATTATACTGAGCAATAGAAATGAGTACAAGAGGTGATCAAAATGATGGCACCTCGACTTACACCAGGCAAGTGAAGAAATACTCTCAGAATGACAAAGGAATGGCTGCTCTCTGATCTGCGTCCAAGTTGCTGGAAAACTGTCGTGTAGCTACTACTGCTGGAACAAGATGAGTATTTGGGGCTGCTTCCCTACTCGGAATAAGCTAAAACTCTGGAATCAGCCTCTACTCACAAAACCCAGAAAAGCCCAGAGAGCGTTTCTGGAATGGTCGACCCTCGAAAATACCTCCCTTGAGGATCTACGCTATCCTCCAAGGCTCTGCGTTGATGCTGAATGAATCCTCCCAAAATATGGCCTCCCCATTCTGCCAAAAGCCTCCAATAGGCAAGGGCTGGCCCCTTGCTCAATCTCCTGACCCGAAACCCCCGAAATAATACCAAACCGGAGCTCCCTCAAGATGGACTGTGTCCTCCCTCTCAAGACTGCACAGTCTATAGATGCAATGCTCATCCACAAATGCCACAACTCGATCCTCTTGTAAAATAATGATGGGAATGCCTCACTCGAGCAAGCACTCAAAGTCTCTCGGGGCTGAGGGTGAGATCTCCGAATGGAGACACTCAATGCACTAAACAGTGCTGCAGACAAGCTAAACAGCTAGCGTGCTCAAAGTCGAAGTGACCAACTCAATATGCATAAACTCGAATGAGGAAATGAGGAGGCTCTCCTCCTTTTTATAACGATGGGCCTCTCTCAACCTTAGCCCCACCATCTCCTACGTAGCCTCCCCTTGGCCCACGCTACGAACTCAATTGCGTTGTCTATGCCCACGTGGTCTAAGTCGGTCCCCCTCTACGTGGTCTCTTGGCCACCCTTGGCCCACTTAAGTTACAACGTTGAGTCTACTAGGGAGTGTACTTTATTTTAAAGTGAGTTATATCCCCCTCTTCTCACTTTTATTTATATTTTAACTATAGAAGGCAAAATTGATCAAAATTAATATTTCCAATTAGCTATCGCTAATTGGGAATATTACAGTCTCCCCCGGCAAAATGTTGCTTGACCCCAAGCAACTGTAGTGATGGATGCTGCAAGATCTTCTCACTCTCCCAAGTGGCATCCTCATTCGGCAAATTCTTTCACCTCACCAAGAATTCCCGGACTGTCCTGCTCCGCAGCTGTCTCTCTCTGACATCAATGATGGCCTGCGGTTGTAGCACCAAATGCCCCACATTATCTGTAGGCGGAAGCTCCTCCGTTACTGTCACCTGCTGTCCCAAAGCCTTCTTCAGGCATGATACATGAAAAATGTTATGAATCTTGTTGCCTTGGGGCAGCTCCAACTCATATGCAACCTGTCCAACCCTGCGTATCTACTATCACCCTGTATGGTCCATAAAAGCGGGGCTTGAGCTTTTCAGCCCTCTTCTGCTTCAGAGACGACTGTCGGTATGGCCGCAAGCGTAGGTAGACCAAGTCCCCTACCTCAAACTGTCTCTCCACCCGACCCTTGTAGGCATACAGCTTTTGCTGATTCTGCGCTGTAGCCATGTTATCCTTGAGAGCTCGGAGGATGTCCTGACTCTCTTAGATCCAATCCTTGGCTCTCGGAGCCTTGCTGGCACCAAACATCATGTCAACGAAAGATAAAGCATGATAACCATATAATGCATAAAACGGAGACATACCGATAGACATGTGATGTGTGTTGTTGTAGCAGTACTCTCCTAGGTGCAGCCACTTCAGCCATGCTCTTTGCTGCCCATTGACATAGTTACGCAAGTAGCCCTCCAGCCACTTGTTAACTATCTCCGTCTGCCCATCTGTTTGTGGGTGATAGCTGGTGCTCGGTGTCAACTCTGTCCCCACCAACCTGAAAAGCTTCTGCCAAAATCCGCCCATGAAGCGGCTGTCCCTGTCACTGACAATGGCCTTGGGAAGACCATGTAGCCTGAAGATATCCTGGAAGAACAGCTCTGCCACTTGTGCTGTTGTATAGTGCGCAGAAATGGAAAAAAAGTGTGCATATTTTGTCAGTCGATCAACGACGACAAATATACAGTCCTTGCCCTGCATCGTAGGCAATCCCGTGATGAAGTCCATCGAAATACTCTCCCATTTCCCCTCTGGAATGGGAAGAGGCTGCAACAACCCTGCTGGATGGTTCATCTCCCCCTTGTTGCGTTGACAAACTTCGCACTCCCTGACATGCTGGAGTACGTCCTCCTTGAGGCCCTTCCATGAGAACCTCTCTCTTAATGGCCCTGTAGGTTTTGGTAAACCCCTGTTGACCAGCCAATGGTGAATCATGAGAAGCCTGTAGTATCTTCTTCTTGAGCTGAGAGCCCTCAGTCAAGAAGATCCTGTCCCTGTAGTAGATGATCTCATCCATCACCTTGTATCTATCATTCGTCACCTGTCCATCCAGAACCTCGCAAGCAAACCTGTCCTTGGAGTACTCCACCAAGAGTTGAGCTCTCCAATCTGCGTCCAGACTCATCAAAGATAACGCGGCTGGTCTGTGTGAAAGTGCATCAGCCACCACGTTGTTCTTTCCTTTGACATACTCTATGTCAAAGTCATAGGCCTAGATCTTGCTGACCCACTTCTGCTGCCTCTCCTGTAGTTGCTTCTGCTCTAAAAAGAATCTGAGGCTGTCGTGGTGAGTCCTCACCCTGAACCTGTTACCTACCAGGTACTGCCGGAATTTGGCCAAGGCATGCATGATGGCCAACATCTCCTTGTCATATATGGCACATAACCGTTCATGTGGAAGGAGCTTCCAGCTCTCAAAAGCTATCGGGTGACCTCCCTGCATCAATACTGCATCGATCCCCTCTCCCGATGCATCACACTCCAGGACAAATGGCTGCGTGAAATCCGACAAAGCAAGTACTGGGCAGCTGCTCATCACCTCCTTGAGCCTGTCAAAGGCCCGCTGCGCTGTATCTGACCAACTGAATGCCCCCTTTTTCGTCAAATTTGTCAGGGGTGCAGCAAGCTGAGAGAAACTCTTGACGAACTTCCTGTAGTAGGTGCAGATGCCTACAAACCACCGAAGTTCTGTCACGTTTCTCGGCTTTGGCCAATCTCTGATGGCCCTGATCTTCTCCTTGTGGACCCTCACTCCGTCCACCCCTATAATGTGTCCCAGATATAGCATCTCTGTCAGTCCAAACTCGCACTTGGAGAGCTTAGCATAAAACTGCTGCTCCTCCAAAATATGCAACACCGCCTCTATGTGTTGGAGGTGCTCCTCCCATGTCCTGCTGTATATCAATATATCATCAAAGAAAACCAGCACAATCTTCCTCAGGTGACTGCGGAAGATATGGTTCATGCACGACTGGAATGTGGCTGGTGCATTGGTTAGCCCGAAGGGCATCACCAAGAACTCGAAATGGCCATAATGGCATCTGAAAGCAGTCTTGGGAATGTCCTGTTCCCTCACGCGAATCTGGTGGTACCCGGATCTCAAATCAATCTTTGAGAAGAACTGTGCTCTTCTCAACTCATTCATCAGCTCATCAATCCGCGGTATGGGGTACCTGTTCTTCATGGTTTTCTTGTTCAAAGCCCTGTGATCAATGCACATCCGCAATGTGCCGTCCTTCTTCTTCACCAACACTACTGAAGAAGCGAAAGGACTGGTGTTGGGCCGTATGTGTCCAAGAGCCAACAGCTCATGGATAGCCCGCTCAATCTCGTCCCGATAGGCCTTGGGGTGCCTATAGGGAGTGGTAATAAGGGCCTGAATGCTCTGCTCTAGCTCAATAGTATGCTCAAATCCCCGATCTGGTGGTTGTCCTAGCGGTATCTCCCCAAACACCGTGGCATACCTATCAAGGATGGTCTGTATCTCAGGATGAACTGTCTGCCCATTAGTCCTTGCCTCTGATGCGCGCAGTTCTACTGCCCACTCTATGTCTCCCTTCCGGAAGTCTGCCTCCATCCGGTGAGCTGAAACAGTTTGGGGTGGGTAAGTGTGCATCCTTCGTATCTTCTCATGCTTCCCGGTCTTCTTATCATCCCACTCCATCTCCAAGGCCTCCCAATCTGTGGTAACCTTCCCTAGAGTAATCAGCCACTGTACACCCAATACCACATTGGTATCCGGTATGTTAACCATGAAAAAGTGGTCAGTCACTGTGTAGGTACCCATCGTCACAGCCAGCTCTGGAACATATTTGGCACACTGCATCGTCTGATCTCCTGGGACCAACACTGAAATCCATCGAATCTCTCTGTCGATATGCCTCTCCGCTTAACCATCTATGCATCGATGAAGTTGTGGGTTGCCCCACTATCTACTAATACTGAAATTCGCTGCTCACGTACTGTCCCTCGGACACGCAACGTCAAATACTTGGGTACTCCTCGCAATGCTGCAAGGGTCCCCCCCGTGGGTGCAAAGGCTGCACCTCTTGCTCCTGGTGGTGGAGGTGGCAACTGGTCCTGCGCTGCATGGCTGCCTCCTGCCTTCACGTCATCATACTCATCATCTTCTCCGCTGCTCTCGGAGAAGACCTCAATAAAGTGTGCTTTACCAGCAGCACATCTGTGTCCTGGTGCCCATGGCTCCTGACAGGTAAAACACAGCCTCTTCTTCTTCAACTCCCTCCTGGCATCATCATCCAACTGTCCTCTACTCGGATTCCCCTTTGGAGGTGGAATCCTCACGTCCTTCCCCTTAGGCTGGAAATCCTGTCTCTGTGGGTAAGGCGTCCTGGTCCTGGGTAAGGCATCCTGTAAATCCCGAGTCCTGCCAACTATGTTATGGAGTGTGGTTGGTCTAGTGGATCTGACCAAACCTCGAAGCGGCTCTGCTAACCCCTCAATGAACATGTATATCATCCGTGCCGCGGATAGATCGGACACCATCACCGAAAGTCTCAGGAAATCTGCAATATGTCTCCGGGCTCTCGGTCTGTTTGAGCCTCGTCAGCTCAACAAAGTGCTCCTCCTGATCCCTTCGATCAAACCTCTCTATCAATCTCCGGGTGAACTCGGCATATGTGGTCACTGTCGAATGCCCGAGTGTAACCATCCCATGGAACCACCAATCCTGAGCCTCACCATCCAAATGCAGTGTCACCACCTTGATGGCCTCCGTCTCTGCCATCTGGTTGAGCTGGAAGTATATGTCCAGCTTCTCCACCCAAGACTTTGCTGAACTGTTTGATGAACCATCAAACGTAGGCAAATGGAACTTGCTCACTGTACGCTGAGTGTCTCCCTCATGATAATGCCGATGCCCTCTGTGATGGTCACGGGGTCTACTGTCCCGCTGGAGCTGAACAAAATATCTGAATGAAAGGGCATCCCTGAACTCCTGCCCATATGCCTGATACTCAGCAAAATAATCACCCATTTGGCCAGGCTCTGGCTCCTGTTGTGCTCCTGCCCCAGTGTCTGCACCCAGAAAAGTGGGCATAGTGGAACGGGTGGGGGCATGTGATGCCATGTGCGGAGTGGCATCTCGCTCCTGCAAATGGTGGGATGTGCCTGACTCCTTACCAACCTGGAAACCCCTTGGGGTTTCACGCTGTCTAGCCTCCACAGCAGTGAATCTCTGACCCATCATCTCAATCTGCCTCGCTAGATCCTGCACTGATTTGAGGAGCATTTCCCCAAACTGTTTTGCATCACTATCATTTGCCATTGGCTCTCCCTGTTCTGCGTTCACTACTGGATCCTGTTTTGCATCCTCTACTGGAACGCAGTCACCCTCTCTGTAGGTGATCTGCAACCTATGTTCTCTGTCACGGTACTTCCTATCCCTGTAGCAAATGTACGGCTTATCTCCCGGTGTCATAGACAACTCGCCCCACAGGCTGAGCCAGATCTATGAGCTCTGATACCACTGTAATATCCCTTTTCAGAGATATCTCTCAAACACAGTCAACTCTAAACCAGAGATGGACTGGAGGGGCATTTACCAGATATTTCACCTCTGAAAAGAGGGTGAGATCTGGAGGCTACCTGGCCCTCACCAGACTCTGTCTATAGAGTATGGGAAAAACACAACAGATGGGATAGCAGCTGGAATGTCTCAAAGGAAAAATAGGCAGTGATACGGAGCATACAACAGTACATGAAATGCTAGAAACAGTATATGAAACAGATACACATGAAATAGAGAGAATGCTAAGCCATTTTATTATACTGAGCAATAGAAATGAGTACAAGAGGTGATCAGAATGATGGCACCTCGACTTGCACCAGGCAAGTGAAGAAATACTCTCAGAATGACAAAGGAATGGCTGCTCTCTGATCTGCGTCCAAGCTGCTGGAAAACTGCCGTGTAGCTGCTACTGCTGGAACAAGATAAGTATTTGGGGCTGCTCCCCTACTCGGGATAAGCTGAAACTCTGGAATCAGCCTCTACTCACAAAACCCAGAAAAGCCCAGAGAGCGTTTCTGGAATGGTCGACCCTCGAAAATACCTCCCTTGAGGATCTATGCTATCCTCCAAGGCTCTGCTTTGATGCTGAATGAATCCTCCCAAAATATGGCCTCCCCACTCTGCCAAAAGCCTCCAATAGGCAAGGGCTGGCCCCTTGCTCAATCTCCTGACCAGAAACCCCCGAAATAATACCAAACCGGAGCTCCCTCAAGATGGACTACGTCCTCCCTCTCAAGACTGCGCAGTCTATAGATGCAATGCTCCTCCACAAATGCCACAACTCGATCCTCCTGCAAAATACTGATGGGAATGCCTCACCCGAGCAAGCACTCGAAGTCTCCCAGGGCTGAGGGTGAGATCTCCGAACGAAGACACTCAATGCACTACACAGTGCTGCAGACAAGCTAAACAGCTAGTGTGCTCAAAGTCGAAGTGACCAGCTCAATATGCATAAACTCGAATGAGGAAATGAGGAGGCTCTCCTCCTTTTTATAACGATGGCCCTCTCTCAACCCTAGGCCCCACCATCTCCTATGTAGCCTCCCCTTGGCCCACGTTGCCAACTCAACTGCGCTGTCTATGCCCACGTGGTCTAAGTGGGTCCCCCTCTACGTGGTCTCTTGGCCCCCCTTGGCCCACTTAAGTTACAACGTTGAGTCTACTAGGGAGTGTACTTTATTTTAAAGTGAGTTATATCTCCCTCTTCTCACTTTTATTTATATTTTAACTATAGAAGGCAAAATTGATCAAAATTAATATTTCCAATTAGCTATCGCTAATTGGGAATATTACAGAGAGATTGAGCCACCTAGTCAGATCTCATATGTTGACTAGGATGGTGAGATGAGGCGACATGAGTTGCATAGGGTGCAACACTCGCAAGATGGAGGGATTGTTCTATGTGTGAGGATTCTTGCGTTCGATTCCTCTATCGAGGTTGGATGGCGAGAGGTACTGAGCTGGTACCCCATGGAGCAGGCTAGGCAGCTGGATACATCCATGGCCACATGCCAACAGAGTCCATGGATTACTAGAGGGACACGAGGGCCAGATTACTGTTGGGATCCAGGGGGGATTTCCCATCAGATCATAGAGTCGGTAGGTGATGTTAGTTGTTGTGCAATGGGTTTGATGTTTAGGTGCACACACATTTTTAGATCTCTATCAGAGCCTTGGACATCCCTAGTGACAGGATGGTTCGACAGGAGGGTACACCCTTTTCAGGGGCTATCTCAGCATATTGATCGTGCATGGAGTCACAGGGTGATTAGCCTACTTTGGCAGGAGTTGGTTGGAGGAGGTGGCATCGACAGGCCACTAGACAGGGCAGTACATAGAGACGGTTCTCTCTCATGGGTATATGGTACACTTGAGCTATGGAGGATAGGAGCAGTGATGTCATTGTCATTGGCATGTGAGGAGTCGGGCCAATGGGAAAAATTTATAATGGGTTTCTACTTGGATGGACTTTTTTTATTTTTAAAGTGAGAGGGTTGTGCTGATCTCATCTTATTCTTTTTACAGTCTCTGGAGCTATGGAATATCACCGAGAACAAGAGTATGACAATTCCTGCTCATGATGGCCTCATTGCTGCATTAGCTGCTTCTGAGGCAACATGCATGGTTTCTTCTACAAGTCATGACAAGAGTGTGAAGCTATGGAAGTGAATAATAATATGGTCTTCACAATATAGCAGTCCAGTCTTTTCTTCATTGTTGCCTTATTTGATTGCAATCGTGGCAAGCTTTGCATAGCTGTTGTACAATTTAACTTGTTTTAGTCAGAGTAATAATAGAAAACAGCTAATTTATGTGCTTCATTTTTTTCTTTTCCCAAAATGACATGGGAAGTTTTTTAACCTTTTAATTGTTCATAAAAATATTGATGTGGCTCTATAAATGTACACTTATGAATGAAGCATATTGTTTATTTATATTTTTTAAAACTCTTCAAGTATTATGATTGTTTTTTGCCTTTGGCAGGAAGTACACCTTTATTTCCTTTTCAACTGAGCTGTAAAATAATAAAAAAGTCCATGGTCGCTTGCCTTATATTGTTCTGGTGCATCTGAAGCACATTGTTTGCTTATATATTGTGAAACTCTTGAAGCATTAGCCAGAATGTTTTTTCCTATGACAGAAAGTACACCCTTATTTCCTTTTCAACTGAGTTGTAAAATAAAAAAAAAATCCATGGTCACTTGTCTTATGTTCTTTTGGCCCATCTCCCAATCGGTACCACTTCAAAATTTACTTGTTCGTGAATAGGATATACTTCGGTAGGCTTCAATTTTGCGGTGTGATAATTCACAATTATAGTCATTGTTGCATTAATTGTTTTCTCCATTTATCAGTTGGCATGGTCTAGTGGTTGAGATTAGTTGCCACCGCAATAGAGATCCAGGTTCACATTTCAGCGGGCATAGAGCAATAGTTAATGTTAAAAAGTTGGCCCAATTTGATGGTTCTCATATTATTGTGGGTTTTACTGCTATAATGCAGAATTGGGGTTGAAAGCTCCCCGTGGATCAAGAAAAAGCTGTTTACCCTTGCCAAAAGATAAAAAAATATTTTCTGCTACAGATCATTTAAGTAATTTATTTTTGGAAAAGATGCTCATCAACATAAACAAGCTAAGTTATATCAACTTGCTACCATAGTGTTTTAGTAGTCCGTTAAAACCAGTGTAATGCAATTTTGGCCAATGTCTCCTTGTAGCTGCCAACCTTTTTGGGTCATTGTTATATAGAAATGCAATTAACAATGGCCAAAACAGAACGTGAGGAGTTTATTTTTAAATCTAGATGTCAACAAGCTGAAATAACTACAGCTTCTCAAGGAAATGCACGTTCCATTTAAACTTGATATAGTAGAGTTGAATGGAAGCTTTCAGTTCAGTATAACAGAAAGCATATGTATAATTGGAAGAAATAATTTGTTGCATGCAAAAACTAAGAAAATAATGCCACTTATGTTAAATTTGTGAGAAGGTTTCAGTTACCCACCAGAAGCCTTTTCTAGGATGCAGATATATGACATGGGATTATTTGTCTCCTTTTAACTGCCAACATTTTTGGGTCATTGTAATAGAAAATGCAATTGACAATGACCAATACAGAAATGTGTAGAGCTTATTTTTAAAACTAGATACCAACAAGCTGAAATCATTACATCTTCTCAAGGAACTGCACTCCATTTAAAATTGATGTAGTAGAGCTGAATGGAAGCTTTCAGTTCAAGACCAGAAAGCATATGTATGGTGGGAAGAAAGAATGTGCTGCTCTACACAAAATCAAAGAAATATTGCTCCCCCTATGTTGAAGTTGTAAGTAGGTTTGTAGTTACCCATCAGAAGCCTTGGTTAGAATGCAGACCTATGAGAGTGGGATGGCGTGGCATGTTTACTTTTTAATTTTTCCTTTAACAATCCGCAGGTAACAAAAGTGATATTTGGAGTGGTATAAACTAATATGCTATCAACTACAAATCATAAATATGAAGGGTTGAATATGTAAGTTTTGTCTGTAATTTACTGCATATAGACTAATATGCTACCAATTACAAATCATCAAGATAAGAGTAAACCAGACTACTTAAATATTTTTCATTTACTGCATATACACTATATATTAACAATATTAAACCCATTATAAGCAAACACAAGTTGTAAAAAATTATAATGGTGCCTTGCAGAGATATCCAATGGCCAATGGGCCCACCTCATGGGGGGTTTACTAGCAGAGTGGTGGCTATTTTGGCCATGCAGGATACTATACGTTACAGGGTGGCACGGTAGTAGGCACTGATACGCAGGACTACACAGAGTCATGTCATAGGGTCCAGTGTTATGTAGAGGGATGCAGACTGATTCGTACAAACCCGATGTTAGACCATAACATCCAGGGGTGTGCAGGGCTGTGCAGCGAGGAGTAGTGGCCTGCAGAGGAGCATGGAGATGCATGGGGGTGTGTTGTAGTATGTCGGACTGTGTTGTGGAGTAGGAGTGCCTCACAAAGTGTTGGGTACATGTGGGGAGCGACAAGTGCAGTGACACAGGAGGGATACATGACGGTACAGGATGGTATGGCCGTAGCCGACAATATCCGGTGGTGTATAGGGGCAGGTTGCAACATACAATGGCATGATGAGGGGTGCAGAGACACTTGGTGGTATGCAGACCCATGATACGGTGCAACAGGCACTTGGAGCATTTTTCTCCAAGGGGGCTTATGGACAAGGGCATTAGGTGTACCTTGGGATGTAGTGCACCTAGGATTGATGAGGATATTGTTGAGCATATGGAGGCAACATGTTTAGTAGAGACATGGCTACGAGGGTGTTATCTGCAGATCCGAGGCAGAGGGAGTCTCATCCGGAGGATTACTCTTGGGCATTTAGGACACCCTCCAATCAGGTAGCAGGGCATGGGAGGCTCACCCTAGGCAGTCAGATGAGATACTGTGTGTCATGATCCAGAAGGAGACTCTCCAATTGAGACACTTGGTAAGTGCAGAAGTTGACGGATATCGGCTTAGGGATGGCATGGTTGATTGCCAAGGTCCTAGGCTCACATTTGAGGGATGGTGGATGGTAGACTTCATCTACAGGAGGGTACCTAGACTCCAAGCAGCGTCCAGATGTTTCATCAGGAGTTGGGACAACATATTTTACTACAAGGTCTGGCAGGAGTAGGGCAGGGTTACATGCGTGGGACAGACTCCTGATACCTGTAGTCCACCCAGGGGATATATACATGGGTTAGAGCTGAGGGTCAGATGGGTTCTAGTAGGTAGCAGCGCTACGCAGCGATATACCGAGAGGAGTTGGAGTTGGGAGATCCCAGTATGGTTGGGGGATTGAGGGATTTGTTGGGAAGTTGGATCACTTCACTTTGTGATGAGCAGGGACAGAGCAGACGATGATCCAGTCCACTTTGGGTTTGACACGTGGGGGAGCACTGAGATTTCCACTACATGGCGAGGCAAACTTATCATGTTGTTGCTCAGGGTCATGATCGACAGTGGACGGGTAGATATCAACATCATGGTGATGCTCAGGCAGGGTGAGCTTGGCCTACACATATTTTTTGCCACAAGGCCCCAGGAGAAAGGGATACAGTCTGCACCTGATTGGAGGTATCTCATAGTCAGAGTGGCGCAACATCAGCATGGTGGCACCTCTACGAGACTAGCAGGGGACTCGAGTATTACAGCTCTACACAACTCAATAACCTTTAGGGGTGAGCTGCACACTACATGGGGGGATCATGTAGATCTTCCATTGGGCTTTAGCGAGTAACTAATGGAGTGGGGGACTTCATTAGTATGGCAGGTTGGTCAGCGGGATGATAGTAGGAGGAGCTCATGTGAGCGAGACACTACCTCTGCAAGTATTAGGCGGTATCATCGAGGGTTTACTCTTGGAGTGCGTAGGATGGACTACTTGGATGGTGAGCAGAGCAGGTGGAGCTTCATATTGGACATGATGGCTTGGGAACCTGGCATTGAGGGATCCCTTCATATTAGAGCGATGCAGAGGACATGGAAGATTCAGTGGCGCGTCTGGGACCCAGGCACATTTTGCAGTGATAGTGGGGGAGTGTCAACTAGAGATGAGGCTTGTTCAGGCGTTGCTTGAGGACAAGCAACATTTTGGTAGGGAGGACTGTAATATTCCTAATTAGCGGACAACTAATTAAAATATTAAAGTTTGCCAATTTTTCTTTTCTAAAGTTCAATGGGAGAATAAAGGGGTGAAGGGACCCATAAACCCAACATTTAGAATAAAACCACTTTCTTAGAGTTAAAGTGGATAACGCATCTCATGTGGGTCCAAGAGGCCAAGTGGACAGTGCAACTTATGTGGAGCCCAAGGGGCTAAGTGGACAGCGCAACTCATGTGGACCCAAGGGATTATTAGGGTTTCACAAGAATAAAAAGGGGATGAGGGCAGCCATAGAAATCATTCATTCATTCAACAAATGTCTTCTTGTCATTTTGACCAGAGTACACTTGAGTTGTTTAGCCAAGTTTGCAGTGCTGTTCTCCGAGCGGAGATCCCAACCTCATCCTCGGGGGACTTCGAGTGCCCGCTCAGGAGAGGAGTTCCACCCTTTGGTGAGGGATTGAAACACCAGCAGCAGCAGGAGTGCATGGCCCCTTCAGAAATATGTAAAGGAAGTAGAGAGCGTAGTCCCTTTGTAGAGGGAGCAGAGACTGCGCAGTGATTGCGCAGTACAATGGAGAGGAAGTGCCGAAAGTGTGGGAAAGAAGAGGAATTCAGCTGGAGGATTTGGAGGGGAGGCTAGCCACCTCTTACTAGGGATTTTGGCAGCATTTTGGAGACATCTACCAGCAGTTCTAGCGAGGATTTTGAATTTCCCAGCAGTTGGGTGAGCTAAGCCCAAGAGGGCCAATTTTCCGAAGTCAAAACTAGGACGAACCCTTTCTGGGTTTTTGTGGGTTTCTTGAGTAGAGTTTGTGGTTAAAATCTCGGAATTTTCTGAGCAGTAGATTAGCTCATTTATGCAGCCCCTACTCAGCGAACATCGAGACACATTAGGGAAAAAGGGTTAGATTTTGAAGGTTGGAATTAGAGGAAACCTTTTTTGGGTTTTTCTGGTTTTTGGGCAAGGATCACCTTCCCAAATTCCTAGAATTTTCCAAGCACGAGAGCTAGGCCAACTAGCACCCTGAAGTCAGCTAGCAAGAACATTTCTGAGCATAACAACGCAAGCATTGAGCCATTTAGAGTAGTTTCCGGCAGGAGTTTTTGTTTGGGTTTGAGCTGTCCTTCAGTGTGTTTTGAGCAGGCCCACGTGCAATCTTTTCAACACCTCATTTGTACTCTTTCCCATCATATTTAATAAAATGGCTCAGCAGTGATTGTGGCTAGGAGACACCTTCATCAAAGAGCCTAGGAGACACCTTCATCAAATGATAAAATGATAACATACTTTGAGCATCTTTTGAGTTGATAGTAGAGTGCATTCATGACGACATTAATTGAGCATTCTTCAAGCCTGTGTTGAAACAACAATCACTCTTGAAGCATAGTTGAAGACCAACACTTGAAGACTTGTTTTGTTGAAGTAGTCATCCTTGGAGTATAATTGAAGACCAACACTTAAAGACTTGTTTTGTTGGAGCAGTGATCCTTGGAGCATAGTTGAATATCAACACTTAAAGACATGTTTTGTTGGCGCAACCATAAAAGTTTTGCTGAAGTAGACCTGAAGTTTTTGAAGAGGTAGATTTAAGAGCACTTTGTAGACCTATCTTGGATACATTTTTTAGAAGTATTTGAAGATTTTGATGGAGGCTTGAAGTAGTATTGAAGTCACCTTAAGGGATTGAAGCAAAATGAGAGGGTTGGATCCCTAGAGGATTGGAGTTGTCATAAAAGGTTGGAGCCTTGTGAGAAACTAGGTTGGAGCCTTGTGCTAAACTAGGTTGGAGCTTGGATTAATATGAGAGGATTGGACTCCACATACAAGGTTGGACCCTTGTGAGAGACCAGGTTGGAGCTTGGATTTGTAGTTGAGTATTAGAGTTTATATTGTACTCCAACATGATCTTATAATCAAATTTGCCCATTTTGGTGTGTTTGGAGCATTTCTATTTTATGGGCGTTTGCTGAAAAATATTTGTGTTGGGTTTATTGCATGCTTTTGTTATCACTGCTAATTTTTCCATTAGGAATATTACACCTTGAGAGGCTTGATCAACATATCAAGTCAGATTTGAAACAAAAGTAAAGTAATCCTTGCATATTGAAGGACATTCTTTAAAGCACACATGAAGAGCCTAGGAGACACCTTCATCGAATGATAAAATGATAACATACTTTGAGCATCTTTTGAGTTGTCAGTAGAGTGCATTCACGATGACATTAATTGAGCCTTCTTCAAGCCTTTGTTGAAACAACAATCACTCTTGAAGCATAGTTGAAGACCAAGACTTGAAGAGTTGTTTTGTTGAAGCAATCACCCTTGGAGTATAGTTGAATACCGTCACTTAAAGACTTGTTTTATTGGAGTAGCCATCCTTGGAGCATAGTTGAATATCAACACTTGAAGACATGTTTTGTTGGTGCAACCATAAAAGTTTTGTTGAAGCAGACATGAAGATTTTGTAGAGGTAGATTTTAGAGCACTTTGTAGACCTATCTTGGATACATTTTTTAGAAGTATTTGAAGTTTTTGATGGAGGCTTGAAGCAGTATTGAAGTCACCTTAAGGGATTGAAGCAAACTGAGAGGGTTGGTTCCCTAGAGGATTGGTTTCGTCATACAAGGTTGGAGCTTGGATTTGTAGTTGAATATTAGGGTACTCATTCAGGGTTGAAACCTTGAAGGAGTTACAGACTTTGTTGTACAAGTTGGAGCTTGGGTTTTTAGAGTCCTCAAATTCATTAATAAAATTATTTTCTTGTTGCACATCTTGTGTTTTGGTTTAACTGGTGATTTTAACTGTCATAATATAACAAGTGTAAAGAAATATTGATTCAACCCCCCTCTCAATATCTCCAACACTAGCACACCTTACAATATTTTTATTGACATGCTAGAGGGAACTTTCACAATGCAATGTTATTGTTGGTAATCTGGTTGTTTATGATAGAAGAAAATCTAACATGTGTTAGAGTTCCTTCACCTTGGAATGTCCTTACTAGTAATGTGCTTGTGTTTGTGTTTGTGTTTGTGTTAAAATGAAATATAGCATGCACTAGATTTCTTTTGGCATGCAATGTTGTTGTTGGTAGTATGCTTGTATCTGTGCTACATGTAAAGCTAACACTCGTTAAATTTCTTTCACCTTGCAATGTTGTTATTGGAAATATGCTTGTGTTTAGGCTAGAAACTATGCTAGATTTCCTTTTCTCTGCAATATTGTTGTTGTCTATTTGGTTGTTTATGATAGAAGGAAATCTAACACGTGTTCGATTTCCTTCACCTTGGAAATGTTATTGGAAATGTGCTTGTGTTTGGGCTAGAAGTTGTGCTAGATTTCTTTTTCTCTACAATATTGTTGCTGTCAATTTCGTTGTTCATTATAGAATGAAATCTATCACGTGTTAGATTTCCTTCACCTTGGCAATGTGCTTGTGTTTGTGTTAGAAGGAAACATAGCATGCGCTAGGTTTCTTTTGGCATGAAATGTTGTTGTTGGTAGTATGCTTGTATTTGTGCTACATGTAAAGCTAACATGCATTAAATTTCTTTTACCTTGCGATGTTGTTATTGGAAATTTGCTTGCGTTTGTGATAGAAGTTCTAGTTATCTTTTTCCATGCAATGTTGTTGTTGGTAATATGCTTTTGTTTATGCTTGAAGCAAATCTAGCACGCTAGATTTCTTTCACCCTACAATGTTGTTGTGTGCTTGTGCTTGTGCTATGCGTAAATCTAGCACGTGTTAGATTTCTTTTGATTTGCAATATTGTTGTTGTCTATTTGGTTGTTTATGATAGAAGGAAATCTGGCAAGTGTTAGATTTCCTTCACCTTGGCAATGTTATTGGAAATGTGTTTGTGTTTGTGTTAGAAGGAAATATAGCATGCGCTAGGTTTCTTTTGGCATGAAATGTTGTTGTTGGGTAGTATGCTTGTATTTGTGCTACATGTAAAGCTAACATGGATTACATTTCTTTTACCTTGTGATGTTGTTATTGGAAATGTGCTTGTGTTTGTGATAGAAGTTGTTCTAGATATTTTTTCCATGAAATGTTGTTGTTGGCAATATGCTTTTGTTTATGTTGGAAGCAAACCTAACACGCTAGATTTCTTTCACCCTACAATGTTGTGTGCTTGTTTGTGCTATGCGTAAATCTAGCACATGTTAGATTTCTTTTGCTCTGCAATATTGTTGTTGTCTATTTGGTTGTTTATGATAGAATGAAATCTGGCACGTGTTAGATTGTCTTCACCTTGGCAATGTGGAAATGTGCTTGTGTTTGGGCTAGAAGTTGTGCTAGATTTCTTTTGCTCTACAATATTGTTGTTGTCAATTTGGTTGTTTATTATAGAAGGAAATCTAGCACATGTTAGATTTCCTTCACCTTGGCAATGTGCTTGTGTTTGTGTTAGAAGGAAATATAGCATGTGTTAGGTTTCTTTTGGCATGAAATGTTGTTGTTGGTAGTATGCTTGTATTTGTGCTACATGTAAAGCTAACATGCATTAAATTTCTTTTACCTTGCGATGTTGTTATTGGAAATGTGCTTGTGTTTGTGATAGTAGTTGTTCTAGATATATTTTTCCTTGCATTGTTGTTGTTGGCAATATGCTTTTGTTTATGTTGGGAGAAAATCTAACATGCTATATTTCTTTCACCCTACAATGTTGTTGAGTGTTTGTGTTTGTGATATGCGTAAATCTAGCACGTGTTAGCTTTTCTTCAACTTGCAATATTGTTGTTGGCAACCTGCTTCAATTTTGGCTCGAAAGAAATCTAGCATGCACTAGATTTCTTTTTCACTGCAATGTGGTTGTTGACAATATGCTTTTGTTTGTGCTAGAAGTAAATCTACCATGTGCTAGATCTCTTTTATCTAGAAATGTTGTAATGTGTTTGTTTGTGCTTGAAGGAAATCTAGCATACATTATATTTCTTTCACTCTTCTGTGAGTTTATTGACAATGTGGTTGTATATGCGTTAGAAGGAAATCTAGTGTGCACTAGATTTCTTTCGCATTGCAATGTTGTTGTTGGAAATTCAATTGTTTGTGTTAGAAGGAAATCTAGTATGCGCCATATTTCCTTCACCACAATGATGTTATTGGAAATTGTGCTAAAAGTAAATCTAGCATGTGCTAGATTTATTTTTCCCTAGAATGTTGTTGGTAATATGTTTGTGCTCATGCTATAATAAAATATGGCATGTGCTAGATTCTTAACTCCTACAATGTTATGTGTTTGTGTTTGTGCTATAAGGAAATGTGACCACACACTTGATTTCTTTTGTCTTGCATAAGGTGTTTTTGACAATATGCTTGTTTGTGCTAGAAGAAAATCTAATATGCGGCATGTTTCTTTCACCCTACAATATTGTTATGTGCTTGTGTTTGCGAGAGAAGGAAATCTAGCATGTGTTAGATTTCATTCACCTTGCAATGTTGTTATTGGTGACATGTTTGTAGAAATTTCCTCTTTTCCTACCACGGTTTTCAGTTTCACCTTATTACTCCAAAATAGTTAAATGCCCTTTCCCATATCCATACATTTAACAAGTCGGAAAATAAATTTTGCTGAAAACACAAATTTTGGAAAAATTACAGAATGCTGGAAAATGCAGAAATAAATATCAGCACACATAAAACAGTCATTCACACATTTTGACACATATATTTTTGGTCAACATGACCCTGGAAAAACCCTCTACAACTCTTGGGGAAAACCAGTTCGAAAGCTCCTTCTTATTTCTGGAAAATGCTTTTTACAGTGAGAGAAATATTCAGCAAAAGAAAAATCAGCAAACAGACTTTTACAACTTATCTTGTTTTCCGTGCTTAACCACCGCCTCTAAACAAAAACAAGAAACGAATAGCATTAAATCCGTACGCCGCTCTCGAGCCAGAAACCCGTAAAATCCGCACAATGCAAATTGGGCACGGCCACCTCGACAGGCAAAACCAACGATAAATGCCGTTGTGACGGATCTCGATTTTTGTGCCAAAAGAAATCAAACAGAACTCGCTATACGTAATCCGCTCGATTGCAAGAAGACAAACACTTGCCGTATGGCCCGCCTAGAATGTGTATACAAGCCAAATAAAATTGAATTTCGTCGCTTCGAACTAAGCCAAATTGCTGATTTCTTTGGAATTCATGCCAAAAAGTTGCTTTACGGTCTTCTAGAAAATCGTGCCAAAAACCGGCCATGGAATGTGCAACACCTCATTGTGACGGATTTATCTATTGATCGCCTTGAATGTGCCAAGCTGCTGCCTCCTTCTCCTCACTGCCCAGAAATCTCCCTTGCTCTCTTGCTCTCCTTCTCTCAATCTGCTCATGAAAGAATGAATGACCTTTTCCCTCTTTTTCCTCCTTTAACCTAACCCTAAGTGACTTTTGGGGAATCCCTAAATCCAATGGCTGAAATAGATTGAGATCTAGGGCTGAGATTAAATGCTCATTTAAATCTCACTTTCTATTTTTTAATTCACCCACTTTAATAAAGACCCACTTAGTCATTTATTTCCAAAGTCACTTTTCACTTTCTAATTTCACATTGACTTTATTAAAGTCACTTTAAAATTAGACTTTAGTAACTTTATCACTTAAAGTCACTTTTAAATTAGATTTGACTTTATAACTTTATAAAGTCACTTTAGGAGAAAAATTAAATTCTTTGGGACACTTTTCCCTAGGCCAAAGATCAAAGCCTTAGGGAACCACCTGTCCTCCGGTAACCAAATTTCAACACTCCCTCTTACCGAGGAAGGTGTTCCTCACCACATCCATCTTGTCTCTGAAGTAGACATGCTTGCCCCGTGGTAAGGCTTTGGTAAGAATATCTGCAACCTGCTCATCAGTGGGAATATACTCAAGCTTCACAGCTCCCTTCTGAACATAGTCTCTGATGAAATGATATTTGATCCTGATATGCTTTGACCTATCATGAAATACTAGATTCTCTGTGAGTTTAATGCAACTCTGATTATCACAGTATATCACTGAAGGTCTCAACGGCTGACCAAATAAGCCAAACAACATCTTGCGAAGCCAGATGGCCTCACAACTAGCTAGATTGGCTGCCATATACTCTGCTTCCGCTGAACTCAATGCTACTGACTGCTGCTTTCGACTGAACCATGACACAACTGCCGAACCCAACCCAAAACATCACCCCGAAGTGCTCTTCCTATCAGAAGCACAACCTGCCCAATCAGAATCAGTGTAACTTGCCAATCTCACTCCATCCCCCTGCCTGTAGTCCAGACCATAATCCACTGTCCCCTGCAAGTATCGCAAAATGTGTTTTGCAGCCACCCAGTGAACCTTCCTAGGCTCACACATAAACCGACTCATCGTGTTGACTGCAAAACAAATATCTGGTCTAGTGTTGACCAAATACATCAAGGAACCAATCAACTGTCTGTACAATGTGGGATCCACCAACTCGAAATCCGAAGGATGAAGCTTCTTCTACGGTGATCCTCTGCTCACATGGGTTTACAATCCTCCAGTGGAATCGCTAAGGATATCCACACATACTTCCCGCCAGAAGGAAATGCCCCTCCTCCCCGCCACACCCTCCAAACCCAAAAAGTAATGCATCAAGCCGATGTCCTTCATTTCAAACTCCGCCGCAAGATCTCTCTTGCAGTGCTCTATGAGTCTCTCTGCACCTGTAATGACCAAGTCATCCACATACAACACCAGAATGAGAGGCTCCTCACCTATCACAATATAGTACAGGTTCGGATTTGCCTCACTCTTTGTGAAACCCATCTTCTGCAAGTATGTTCTATCCTGGAGTAGCAAGCTCTGGGAGCTTGCTTTAGGCCATAAAGGGCCTTCTTCAGTCTGCACACATGGGACTCCTTCTCATGCACCTTAAAGCCCTGTGGTTGCTTAATGCACACCTCCTCTTGTATGAAGCCATTGAGAAATGCGGTCTTCACATCCATGTGGTTGATATTCCCACCCATCTCTGATGCTATCGATATGATGGAGCAAATCGAAGTATATCGAACCATGGGAGCAAAGGTATCATCATAATCAACTCCCTCTACCTGAGAGAACCCACTAGCCACAAACCTTGCTTTGAATTTCTCAATGCTGCCATCTGCAACATGCTTTACCTTGTAAAGCCATCTGGAAGTAACCACGGATTTTCCCCTCGTGCTCTGCAACACCTCCCAAACATCATTCTTCTTCACGATAAAAGAATACCCTCCGCATGGCCTCTCTCCGGCACTGCCGGCTAGCCGCTCCTCATAGCGTCAGAAGGCTCGTAGCAAGGATGCTGGTAGCCATTGCCATATAGCTACAAAACCTCTCAGGTGGTCTGCTCTCTCTGACCGGCCTCTTAGGCTCAGCAACAGATGTGGCATCTCTGAAGGTGTCCTGAAGCCACTTGGGCTTCCTCTTCCCTGAGCACACTTCTCTCGCTGGAGAATAAAACTCCTCCTCCTCATCATCAGGAGCCTGAACTCCTGACTGTCTGTCTGCTGTCCTCCTGCCTACACCTGAACCTGTAGACGCTGAAGTACCGTGTGCACTGTCCATCAGTGGACTCCCTAGTGAACTGCTCTGTGGACTGCTCTGCATGCTGCCCGTAGCACCACTTCTCTGACTCAGTGAGCCACTCCCCACTGACGGACCTGACATCATCATAGATGTACCTCTGGATCCTCCTGATCCCTGCCCACTGGATCCCTGCGACTGACTCAACTGCTGCTGAGGGTCTGGCTGATCCAGATACTCTAACTCCCGTGACCTCCTAAAGGCCCCGTCCTCCTCGAACTTCACATCCCGCCTGACAACAACTTTCCTTTGTGTAGGAATGTAAATCCGAAAGGCTTTTGAGGTCTCACTGTAGCCCACAAAGATACCCTTCTCTGCAGTGGACTCTACTTTGGTCCTCTTCTCCTTGGGTATGTAGGAGTATGTAATGCACCCAAAGATACGAAGATGACCAATATCAGGCTTCTTCCTAGAAAAGCCTCCTCCGAGTCATGTGCCCCAAGGCACGGGTGTGGACTCCCGGTTTCCGCAAATAGACAACACAGGTTGGTGCCCTCGCCCACAAAAACAATGGCAACCCCGATCATGTAACATGGCTTGGCGTTCGATGGATTTGCTCTTCCTTTCCGCAACCTCGTTCGCCGGGGTTGTAAGGAACAAAGTGAACTCCTCCTAATCCCCGCCTTTCGCACAATAGTCAACAAACTCTCCAAGGGTGTACTCTCCCCCATTGTTCGACCTCGTGGATTTGATCTTCCGAATTCTGCTCCGTGTCTCCATAAGAGCTCTAAACTCTCAAAACGCTTGGAAGACCTCAATCTTTGTCTTCAAGAAATAAATCCAGGTCCTCCCCGGAGTGATCATCAATGAATAAAACATAGTACTCATATTCACTCAAGGAAACATGAGGCATCCGACCGCTCACATCGGAATGAATCAAATCAAGTATCCCAGTTGCTCTGTTGTCACTGCTGGGAAAAGGGGATTCTGCAAACTTGCCCATCGCACATCCTCTGCAAGTAACAAAGTGATCAATACTGAAATCTGGCATACCTGTAGTGATCTCCCACAAGGTCCTCAAGGCTCCATGATACATATGTCCCATCCTGCGGTGCCAAATCTCACACAGCCCAGAACTGCTAGCTCTGCTATCGGTACTACTGCTCAATGCCAAAAGAGGCTGAAATGCAAACTTGTACACCTTTGCATGGCGTACACCTATCACTCTAGCTGAATCAGCTGGAGTGCCCCTGGGATACATCAGCACCTTTCCTCCCCTGAACAGTACCTCATATCCTCTATCCTCCAATGCTGAGACGGATATGAGGTTCTTCCTCATCCCTAGCACATAAAGAACATCTGACACCGTCAAGGGAGGTTTGGAATCCCTCTGAAATGTCAGTGTCCCGACACCGACTGCTCTAACAACTCTGTCATCACCGAGTATCACGGCTCTATCGTCACTCTCTCGAATTATAGAGAAGTACTTCACGACCCGTCATGTGACGTGGATCCTTATACAGCCCACCTGGGATACCCGAAGATGCTCCGCTAATCGAGGGAAATGCATGCCCTCTCCGAACCTTCATGGCGTATGATCCGCACAGAGGACTCACAAGAACCCAAACTCCTGGCCAAAACGATCTGCAAGTCCCGAACCGCTCGGCTTATCCGATGCTCGGTTCTTCCCCTTCTTCTTCTTCTTCTCCGGACACACAACTGCATAGTGTCCCATCTTCTCACAATTCCAACACTTCACTTTGGAATAGTCCTTCTGTGAGTTATCCTGTTTACCTTTACCTTTGCCTTTGCCCCCACCATTGCTTGTGGAAGCCTGCTTCTTCCCTTTGCCTTTCTTGCGTCCTGCCAATAGTGCTACATCCTCATCCTGCTCAACTGGCTTGGCTGCCCCAAGCTGACCTTTCCTGATCTCTGTTTGAATGCAATCATCCCAAAACCTCACCCATGTGGGAAGGGTCTCACGTGCACAAACCCCACCAGCAAAGTTCATCCATGAACTGGGGAGGCCATTCACTGCAATCCGCACCAACTCAGTGGGTGGAATGGCCTCTCCAATCGCTGCCAACTCATCTCTCACATTAGTAATCTTTGTGAGATATCCAGTTGCACTATCAGTCTTACCCATCTTAATGTTCTTCAACTTCTCCTTCAGGACCATTTTTCGGTTCTCATTGGTACTCTGGTAGAGGTTGGTCAATGCTGACCACATCTCATAAGCATTTCTCTTTCCTCTCACATGAGGAATGCAATGGTCTTTGATTCCATCTAGAATCAGTCTCTTACCCTTGTTATTTCTATTATAGACTGCCAACTGTACAGGATCAGTAGGCACATTAACAGGTTGCTGTTGGGTATGAACCATGATATCCCAGACTTCTGCCTCCCCAAAGATACTCTGCATTCTCTCCCTCCAAACGCTGTAGTTGGTATGCCCATCCAACCTATCCTCCACCCTCAATCCCAATGACATCCTGCTGTCCTAAAACTGAAAAATAACACTGCTGTGGTAAAGATAAAAAAAACTGTTTGTGAAAAATCAGCTTGCTGGAATTTTCTGAGTGAAAAATCAGCAGGCTGTATTTTTCTCCTTGCTGTCCCAAACTGCACTTCAGCACCCAAGCTCTGATACCATGTAGAAATTTCCTCTTTTCCTACCACGGTTTTCAGTTTCACCTTATTACTCCAAAATAGTTAAATGCCCTTTCCCATATCCATACATTTAACAAGCTGAAAAATAAATTTTGCTGAAAACACAAATTCTGGAAAAATTACAGAACGCTGGAAAATGCAAAAATAAATATCAGCACACATAAAACAGTCATCCACACATTTAAACACAGTAATTTTTGGTCAAGGTCACCCTGGAAAAACCCCCTACAACTCTTGGGGAAAACCAGTTCGAAAGCTCCTTATTTCTGGAAAATGCTTTTATAGAGAGAGAAATATTCAGCAAAAATCAGCAAATACACTTTACAACTCATCTTGTTTTCCGTGCTTAACCGCCGCCTCGGAAAATGTGCAAACAGCAAAACAGAACAACATTAAATGCTGTACGGCCTCCTTGATTTTCGTGTCCAGAAAATCTGCAATAAATGCAGCTGTACGACCACCTCGATTTCTGTGCAAAACAGCGATAAATGTTGTACGGATCTCGATTTTTGTGCCAAAAGGACAGCAGAAACTTGCTGTACAGAATTTGCCTCGATTTCCGTGCAAGAAGACAGCCACTTGCTGTACGGCCTGCCTAGAAATGCGTGCCAAATAAAACATCCCCCTGCTGCCTCGAAAACTAAGCCAAACTGCTGTACGGCCTCTTGGAATTCGTGCCAAAAAGTTGCTTTACGGTCTTCTAGAAAATCGTGTCAAAAACTGCCATGGAATGTGTGCCAAACTCTGCTGTGCAGACTTGCTGAAACGCTGCCTTGGAATGTGTGCTAAGCTGCTGCCTCCTTTTCCTCACTGCCCAGAAATCTCCCTTGCTCTCTTGCTCTCCTTCTCTCAATCTGCTCATGAAAGAATAAATGACCTTTTCCTCCTTTTCCTCCTTTAACCTAACCCTAAGTGACTTTTGGGGAATCCCTAAATCTAATGGCTGAAATAGATTGAGATCTAGGGCTGAGATTAAATGCTCATTTAAATCTCACTTTCTATTTTTTAATTCACCCCACTTTAATAAAGACCCACTTAGTCATTTATTTGCAAAGTCACTTTTCCTTTCTAATTTTACATTGACTTTATTAAAGTCACTTTAAAATTAGACTTTAGTAACTTTATCACATAAAGTCACTTTTAAATTAGATTTGACTTTATAAAAATTATAAAGTCACTTTAGGAGAAAAATTAAATTCTTTTTGGACACTTTTCCCTAGGCCAAAGATCAAAGCCTTAGGGAACCACCTGTCCTCCGGTAACCAAATTTCAACACTCCCTCTTACCGAGGAAGGTGTTCCTCACCACACCCATCTTGTCTCTGAAGTAGACATGCTTGCCCCATGGTAAGGCTTTGGTAAGAATATCTGCAACCTGCTCTTCAGTGGGAATATACTCAAGCTTCACAGCGCCTTTCTGAACATAGTCTCTGATGAAATGATATTTGATCCCGATATGCTTTGACCTGTCATGAAATACTGGATTCTCCGTGAGTTTAATGCAACTCTGATTATCACAGTAAATCACTGAAGGTCTCAACGGCTGACCAAATAAGCCAAACAACATCTTGCGAAGCCAGATGGCCTCACAACTAGCTGGACTGGCTGCCATATACTCTGCTTCCGCTGAACTCAATGCTACTGACTGCTGCTTTCGGCTGAACCATGACACAACTGCCGAACCCAACCCAAAACAGCACCCCGAAGTGCTCTTCCTATCAGAAGCACAACCTGCCCAATCAGAATCAGTGTAACCTGCCAATCTCACTCCATCCCCCTGCCTGTAGTCCAGACCATAATCCACTATCCCCTGCAAGTACCGCAAAATGTGTTTTGCAGCCACCCAATGAACCTTCCTAGGCTCACACATAAACTGACTCATCGTGTTGACTGCAAAACAAATATCTGGTCTAGTGTTGACCAGATACATCAAGGAACCAATCAGCTGTCTGTACAATGTGGGATCCACCAACTCGGAATCCGAAGCATGAAGCTTCTTCCAGTTGGTGATCATCGGTGTCGACATGGGTCTACAATCCTCCATGTGGAATCTGCCAAGGATATCCACAATATACTTCCCCTGTCCCAGGAAGAAATGCCCCTCCTCCTGCCACACCTCCAAACCCAAAAAGTAATGCATCAAGCCGATGTCCTTCATCTCAAACTCCGCCACAAGATCTCTCTTGCAATGCTCTATGAGTCTCTCTGCACCCGTAATGACCAAGTCATCCACATACAGCACCAAAATGAGAGGCTCCTCACCTATCACAATATAGTAAAGGTTCGGATCTGCCTCACTCTTTGTGAAACCCATCTCCTGCAAGTATGTATCTATCATGGAGTACCAAGCTCTGGGAGCTTGCTTCAGGCCATAAAGGGCCTTCTTCAGTCTGCACACATGGGACTCCTTCCCATGCACCTCAAAGCCCCGTGGCTGCTCAATGTACACCTCCTCCTGTATGAAGCCATTGAGAAATGCGGTCTTCACATCCATCTGGTGGATCTTCCAACCCATCTCTGCTGCTATCGATATAATGGAGTGGATCGAAGTATATCGAGCCACGGGAGCGAAGGTCTCCTCATAATCAACTCCCTCTACCTGGGAGAACCCTCTAGCCACAAACCTCGCTTTGAATTTCTCAATGCTGCCATCTGCAGCATGCTTTACCTTGTAAAGCCATCTGGAAGTAACCACGGATTTGCCCTCAGGCCTCGGCACCACCTCCCAAACATCATTCTTCATGATAGAAGAATACTCCTCCTGCATGGCCTCTCTCCAGACCTACTAGCTAGCTGCCTCCTCATAGCTAGAAGGCTCAGAGTCAAGGATGCTGGTAGCCATTGCCATATAGCTACAAAACCTCTCAGGTGGTCTGCTCTCTCTGACCGGCCTCTTAGGCTCAGCAACAGATGTGGCATCTCTCAAGGTGTCCTGAAGCCACTTGGGCTTCCTCTTCCCTGAGTGCACTTCTCCCACCGGAGAATAAAACTCCTCCTCCTCAACATCAGGAGCCTGAACTCCTGACTGTCTGTCTGCTGTCCTCCTGCCTGCACCTGAACCTGTAGATGCTGAGGTACCGTGTGAACTGTCCATCAGTGGACTCCCTAGTGAACTGCTCTGTGGACTGCTCTGCATGCTGCCCGAAGCACCACCCCTCTGACTCTGTGAGCCACTGCTCACTGACGGACCTGACATCATCATAGATGTACCTCCAGATCCTCCTGGTCCCTGCCCACTGGATCCCTGTGACTGACTCAGCTGCTGCTGAGGGTCTGGCTGATCCAGATACTCTAACTCCCGTGACCTCCTAAAGGCCCTATCCTCCTCGAACTTCACATCCCGCCTGACAACAACTTTCCTCTATGCAGGAATGTAAATCCGAAAGGCCTTGGAGGTCTCACTGTAGCCCACAAAGATACCCTTCTCTGCGGTGGGCTCTAGTTTGGTCCTCTTCTCCTTGGGTATGTAGGAGTATGTCATGCACCCAACGATACGAAGATGACCCATATCAGGCTTCTTCCCAGAAAAAGCCTCCTCCGGAGTCATGTGCCCCAAGGCACGATGCGGACTCCTGTTCTGCAAGTAAACAGCTGTGTTGCAGGCCTCTGCCCACAAAAACAATGGCAACCCCCGATCATGTAACATGGCTTTGGCAGCCCCTCCGATGGATCTGTTCTTCCTCTCCGCAACCCCGTTCTGCTGGGGGTTGTAAGGAACAGTGAGCTCCCTCCTAATGCCTGCCTCCGCACAATAGTCAACAAACTCTCCAAGGGTGTACTCTCCTCCATTGTCCGACCTCAGGGACTTGATCTTCCGACCTGTCCGTGTCTCCACAAGAGCTCTGAACTCCTGAAACCGCTTGAAGACCTCACTCTTGGTCTTCAAGAAATAAATCCAGGTCCTCCTGGAGTGATCATCAATGAATAACACATAGTACTCATATCCACTCAAGGAAACATGAGACATCCGACCGCTCACATCTGAATGAATCAAATCAAGTATCCCAGTCGCTCTGCTATCACTGCTGGGAAAAGGGGATTTGGCAAACTTGCCCATCGCACATCCTCTGCAAGTATCAAAGTGATCGGTACTGAAATCTGGCACACCTGTAGTGATCTCCCGCAAAGTCCTCAAGGCTCCATGATGCATGTGCCCCATCCTGCGGTGCCAAATCTCACACTGCTCAGAACTGCTAGCTCTGCTGTCGGTACTACTGCTAAATGCCAAAAGGGACTGAAATGCAAACTTGTACACCTTTGCGTGGCGTACACCTATCACTCTAGCTGAATCAGCTGGAGTGCCCCTGGGATACATCAACACCTGTCCTCCCCTGAATAGTATCTCATATCCTCTGTCCTCCAAAGCTGAGACGGATATGAGGTTCTTCCTCATCCCTGGCACATAAAGAACATCTAACACCTTCAAGGGAGGTTTAGACTCCCTCTGAAATGTCAGTGTTCCCACACCGACTGCTCTAACAACTCTGTCATCACCGAGTACTACCTCTATATCAGTGCCACTCTCTGAAAGCTCTGAGAAGTACTCACGGACTCCTATCATGTGACGTGAAGCCCCACTGTCCACATACCAGATACCCGAAGATGCTCCGCTAATCGAGGGAAATGCATGCTCCCTCTGAACCTCTATGGCAGATAATCCCGCACTAGAGGACTCACATGCAATGAACCCAAACTCCCGGTCAAAACGATCTGCAAAGTCCTCAACCTCTGCTGAAGCTGCCATGCTCTGGTTCTTCCCCTTCTTCTTCTTCTTCTCCGGACACACAACTGCATAGTGTCCCATCTTCCGACAATTCCAACACTTCACTTTGGAATAGTCCTTCTGTGAGTTATCCTGTTTACCTTTACCTTTGCCTTTGCCCCCACCATTGCTTGTGGAAGCCTGGAAGCCCGTTTCTTCCCTTTGCCTTCTAAGGCCCCGCCAACAAGCATCCTCATCCTCGCTCTAACCGTTTGCTGTTCTGCCGACCTTCCCCGATCTCCCGTTTAATGCAATCATCCCAAAACCTCTCCCATGTGGGAAGGGTCTCACGTGCACAAACCCCATCAGCAAAGTTCATCCATGAACTGGGGAGGCCATTCACTGCAATCCGCACCAACTCAGTGGGAGGAATGGCCTCTCCAATCGCCGCCAACTCATCTCTCACATTAGTAATCTTTGTGAGATATCCAGCTGCACTATCAATCTTAGCCATCTTAATGTTCTTCAGCTTCTCCTTCAGGACCATTTTCCGGTTCTCATTGGTACTCTGGTAGAGGTTGGTCAATGCTGACCACATCTCATGGGCATTTCTCTTTCCTCTCACACGAGGAATGCAATGGTCCTTGATTCCATCTAGAATCAGTCTCTTACCCTTGTTGTTCTTTCTGTTATATGCTGCCAACTGAATAGGATTAGTAGGCACATTAACAGGCTGTTGTGTGGTATGAACCATGATATCCCAAACTTCCGCCTCCTCAAAGATACTCTGCATTCTCTCCTTCCAAACACTGTAATTTGTATGCCCATCCAGCCTATCCTCCACCCTCAATCCCAAAGACATCCTGCTGTCCTAAAACTGAAAAATAACACTGCTGTAGTAAAGGTAAAAATCTATTGTTTGTGAAAAATCAGCTTGCTGGAATTTTCTGAGTGAAAAATCAGCAGGCTGTAATTTTCCTCCTTGCTGTCCCAAACTGCCCTTCAGCACTCAAGCTCTGATACCATGTAGAAATTTCCTGTTTTTCCCAACCCCGGTTTCAGTATCACTTATTTCTCCTTTTGGTTAAATGCCCTTTCCCATATCCTTACATTCAACAAGCTGGAAAATAAATTTTGCTGAAAACACAAATTCTGGAAAAATTACAGAATGCTGGAAAATGCAGAAATAAATATCAGCACACATAAAACAGTCATCCACACATTTAAACACAGTGATTTTTGGTCAAGGTGACCCTGGAAAAACCCCCTACAACTCTTGGGGAAAACCAGTTCGAAAGCTCCTTCTTATTTCTGGAAAATGCTTTTTACAGAGAGAGAAATATTCAGCAAAAATCAGCAAATACACTTTACAACTTATCTCGTTTTCCGTGCTTAACCGCCACTTCGGAAAATGTGCAAACAGCAAAACAGAACAACATTAAATGCTGTACGGCCTCCTCGATTTTTGTGCCTAGAAAATCTGCAATAAATGCAACTATACGGCCACCTCGATTTTTGTGCAAAACAACAATAAATTCTGCTGTACGGATCTCGATTTTTGTGCCAAAAAGGACAGCAAAAACTTGTACGAAATCTGCCTCGATTTCCGTGCAAGAAGACAACCACTTGCTGTACGGCTTGCCTAGAAATGCATGCCAAATAAAACAACCCCCTGCTGCCTCGAAAATTGAGCCAAACTGCTGTACGACCTCTTGGAATTCGTGCCAAAAAGTTGCTGTACAATCTTCTAGAAAATCGTGCCAAAAACTGCCATGGAATGTGTGCCAAACTCTGCTGTACGGACTTGCTGAAACGCTGCCTTGGAATGTGTGCCAAGCTGCTGCCTCCTTCTCCTCACTGCCCAGAAATCTCCCTTGCTCTCTTGCTCTCCTTCTCTCAATCTGCTCATGAAAGAATGAATGACCTTTTCCCTCCTTTTCCTCCTTTAACCTAACCCTAAGTGACTTTTGGGAATCCCTAAATCCAATGGCTGAAATAGATTGAGATCTAGGGCTGAGATTAAATGCTCATTTAAATCTCACTTTCTATTTTTTAATTCACCCCACTTTAACAAAGACCCACTTAGTCATTTATTTCCAAAGTCACTTTTCCTTTCTAATTTTACATTGACTTTATTAAAGTCACTTTAAAATTAGACTTTAGTAACTTTATCCCTTAAAGTCACTTTTAAATTAGATTCGACTTTATAAAAATTATAAAGTCACTTTAGGAGAAAAATTAAATTCTTTTGGACACTTTTCCCTAGGCCAAAGATGAAAGCCTTAGGGAACCACCTGTCCTCCGGTACCAAATTTGAACACTCCCTCTTACCGAGGAAGGTGTTCCTCACCACACCCATCTTGTCTCTGAAGTAGACATGCTTGCCCCGTGGTAAGGCTTTGGTAAGAATCTCTGCAACCTGCTCATCAGTGGGAATATACTCAAGCTTCACAGCTCCTTTCTGAACATAGTCTCTGATGAAGTGATATTTGATCCCGATATGCTTTGACCTGTCATGAAATACTGGATTCTCCGTGAGTTTAATGCAACTCTGATTATCACAGTAAATCACTGAAGGTCTCAACGGCTGACCAAATAAGCCAAACAACATCTTGCGAAGCCAGATGGCCTCACAACTAGCTAGACTGGCTGCCATATACTCTGCGTCCGCTGAACTCAATGCTACTGAATGCTGCTTTCGGCTGAAGCATGACACCATTGCCGATCCCAACCCAAAACAACACCCTGAAGTGTTCTTCCTATCAGAAGCACAACCTGCCCAATCTGAATCAGTGTAACCTGCCAATCTCACTCCATACCCCTGCCTGTAGTCCAGACCATAATCCACTGTCCCCTGCAAGTACCGCAAAATGTGTTTTGCAGCCACCCAATGAACCTTCCTAGGCTCACACATAAACTGACTCATCATGTTGACTGCAAAACAGATATCTGGTCTAGTGTTGACCAAATACATCAAGGAACCAATCAGCTGTCTGTACAATGTGGGATCCACCAACTCGGAATCCGAAGCATGAAGCTTCTTCTAGTTGGTGATCATCGGTGTCGACATGGGTTTACAATCCTCCATGTGGAATCTGCTAAGGATATCCACAATATACTTCCCCTGCCCCAGGAAGAAATGCCCCTCCTCCTACCACACCTCCAAACCCAAAAAGTAATGCATCAAGCCGATGTCCTTCATTTCAAACTCCGCCGTAAGATCTCTCTTGCAGTGCTCTATGAGTCTCTCTGCACCTGTAATGACCAAGTCATCCACATACAGCACCAGAATGAGAGGCTCCTCACCTATCACAATATAGTACAGGTTTGGATTTGCCTCTCTTTGTGAAACCCATCTTCTGCAAGTATGTATCTATCCTGGAGTACCAAGCTCTGGGAGCTTGCTTCAGGCCATAAAGGGCCTTCTTCAGTCTGCACACATGGGACTCCTTCCCATGCACCTCAAAGCCCTGTGGCTGCTCAATTTACACCTCCTCCTGTATGAAGCCATTGAGAAATGTAGTCTTCACATCCATCTGGTGGATCTTCCAACCCATCTCTGCTGCTATCGATATAATGGAGTGAATCGAAGTATATCGAGCCACGAGAGCGAAGGTCTCCTCATAATCAACTCCCTCTACCTGGGAGAACCCTCTAGCCATAAATCTCGCTTTTAATTTCTCAATGCTGCCATCTGCAGCATGCTTTACCTTGTAAAGCCATCTGGAAGTAACCACGGATTTGCCCTCAGGCCTCGGCACCACCTCCCAAACATCATTCTTCATGATAGAAGAATACTCCTCCTGCATGGCCTCTCTCCTGACCTGCTGGCTAGCTGCCTCCTCATAGCTAGAAGGCTCAGAGTCAAGGATGCCGGTAGCCATTGCCATAGTTGCAAACCTCTCGTGGTCTTCTTCACCTGCCCCAGGTCAAAGAAAGATGTGGCATCTCTCAAGGTGTCCTGAAGCCACTTGGGCTTCCTCTTCCCTGAGCACACTTCTCCCGCTGGAGAATAAAACTCCTCCTCCTCATCATCAGGAGCCTGAACTCCTGACTGTCTGTCTGCTGTCCTCCTGCCTGCACCTGAACCTGTAGACGCTGAAGTACCGTGTGCACTGTCCATCAGTGGACTCCCTAGTGAACTGCTCTGTGGACTGCTCTGCATGCTGCTCGTAGCACCACCTCTCTGACTCAGTGAGCCACTCCCCACTAATGGAGCTGACATCATCATAGATGTATCTCATCAGAATATCATCATGGCAGCCTGGTATGCACCTTTGATGTTACCTCAGCCTCTAGTGCCCCTACCAAATGATTATCAATCAAAGATCCCACACTTCACTGCAAAAGAGTCCATCACAGCCCAGCAACATGTAGATAAGATGGAGGATTCTTTTGACTACATGGAAATAGACGATGATACAGTCAAAATGAGAATCTTTGCCCAGAGCTTAGGGGGTGATGTGAAGAAATGGTTCAAAAGCCTACCTCCTAATAACATCCAAGATCTCCCTGCTTTATATCAGAGTTTCATCAACAAATGGGAAGTTAGGGCTAACCCTCGCCAAATCCTAATAGAATACATGAACCTTAAAAGAAACGTAGGGGAGAGTGTCCATGATTACTCAACAAGGTTCAACAGCATCTATAATGCTCTTCCTCCACATATGAAACCTCCCCAAGGTATTGCTCTAATGAAATATCCTGAAGGCTTTGATGCTGACATGGCCTACCAACTTAGGGAGAGGGATTACAACACATTGGAAGACATGCAAAAAGGAGCAGTGAGTGTAGAGGCCAACTTGATAGAGAAAAGAGCAAGATTGAAAGCTGAGAAGAGGGTAACATATAGAGATGACAATGTAGCTTCCACATTTGATCCCAATTATGACCGCATATCCAAAAACATGGAAACGCTACAGCAAATGATGGAAAAGATGGTTGTCACAGTTAGCAATCAGAACAAAAACCAGAACCAGAACTTTAGAAGAAACAATAACACTCCCAACAGACAAAGAGAGTCAGATCAGAAAGTTATTCCTCCATTTCAAGAAAACTTCCTAGATGAGGATGAGGGAATCATAGAAGAATCTGAAGGGAATACAATAAACATGTTTGAAACAGAGAACTCAATCCATAACTGTTATTCGGAGGAAGATCAGCCCTCACCCTCATACTGGGATGAGGAAAGATTAGAATCTGAAGATTATAGACTTGGATTTGAAAATGCTATCATGCAGGTCAGGGAACAATATGAACTTAGGAGCGAAAAGAGCCAAGACAGTTCCAAAACCAAAGTTCCCGAGATTACCATGAAGAAAAGGCCTGAGAAATCTTCCAAAGCAACTACTGAAAGTGGCAAACCATCAGCTGAAAGTTCTGGGAAAAACAAAGAAAAAGACAACCAAAAAACTGATAAACAAAGTCAGACTTCTAGTAGCACTAGCACTGCAGTTAGTGCTCCTGATAAAGCAGTCCCTAACCCTATACATAGTGAGAATCAGTCCACTGATTCAGCCACTAAAGTGGTAGCTAACAAAACAGAGTTGAACATTTCCAAGAGTCAGTCCACTTTCAATCTAGAAAGTGAGATTGCAAAAATTAAAATCTTTGTACCACTCTCTGAGCTGGCCACTTAAGATGTATATAAAGGCCAAATTTTGAGAGCTTTGAACCTAGGTGAAAATAGTGACACTATCAACTTGAGTGATGATCAACCAACCCTTCTTTTTGGTCCAAAGATAGAAGGGAAATTTCAGTGGGGGGTAGTTCCACCTTTTTATATCAGTCTCAACATTCATGATAAGATTCTTCATAATGCAATGCATGATTCTGGAGCTTCTCACAACCTAATGCTTAAGGTAGTCATGGAAAGGCTAGGCCTAGAGATAACCCGTCCTTACAAAGATTTATATTCATTCGACTCTAGCAGAGTAAAATGCCTTGGCCTAATTAAAGACCTGTGTGTGAGTCTTACTCAGATTCCTGCTAAATGTATGGTCATGGATGTTGTGGTGGCAGATGTGCCACCTAAGTATGGCATGCTATTGTCAAGGTCATGGGGAGCCAAGCTACAAGGAACAATGCAGATGGATGGGGCATATGCCACAATCCCTATTTTTAGCCAACTTAGAAGACTGTACAGGGAAGCACAAATGAAATTTTTGGTCAGCAGCCCCGAAAAGCCAGAAAACTCACCTTTATACTCTGTACATACAGACCTTGACTCCTTCATCTTTTGTAATGATGAATCCTTAGAAGGGTCAGAATCCCAGATCAGAGACATGAACAAGGAAACAGAGCCCATGGACTTTAACATAATGGCTACCCTGGATTTAGAGGAAAACGAAGAAGGAAACCCTGGACAGTGCACTGAAACGGAAATACACAGTGAGCAAAAAACAGAAGGCAATCAGTTAACTGGTCATTTCTCACAAACCCATACATCACACGAAGAGCCAAACAGCCCATAGCCTAGTGCAGACCCTATAACACTACATAATGGCAAACCCAGCCATAGGGAAAGAAATGATAACAAAACCGAGAATGAACCCCTGTGGGAGATGAGTTTCGATGGGTCCTGTACAAGAAGAACTGCTGGCGCTGGGGTGTGGCTGCATAACACAGAGAATGACTACGCAGAGAGCCACGCCTGCAACCTGCATTTCAAATGCACAAACAATATTGCGGAGTATGAGGCTCTTATCCTGGGTTTAAATCTGTTGAAGAAATTAGGGGCCCGTAAGATAGCCGTGCAGGGAGACTCTGAGCTGGTTATAAAACAAGTAAACGGTGAGTACATAGCAAAACACCCTAGGTTGAGAGCATATAGGAACGATGCCGTAGATTTATTGAAAACTTTTGTTGAATACGAATTAGGGTTTGTTCCTAGGAGCCAAAACGTCATTGCAAATGGATTAGCTTGCCTGGCTAGTTCATACCCTAAGACTCCAAGCGACCAGCAAATCATTATACAGACCAAATTTAGAACTGTAGTGCCGGATAATGAAAAATATTGGCAGGTCTTTGAGGGCGATAAACAGATTGAAGATTTCCTAATAGGCAGGAACGAGTTTGAATTTTCTGATTTAGACTGTGTGTCAAGTGATAGCTGCCTAAGTGAGGAACCCTCAGATGAGGAAGAAACACCCGGTAACATAGAAATAAACACTTTAAATGAAGAAATTGGAAATTCAAATGGAAATTGTGAGAACACGGAAAACGAAGAAGTTGAGGTACTGCGGGCCAAAGATAAGAACTTACCTCGAGGTCTGGCGCCTTTAGAAGACCTTTTTGACTTCGACGATGTAGCAAAAAAACCCACCATAGAGCACGCAGACTCTGACGTTGAAGAATGTAATATAGGCACAGAAGATAAGCCCAAAATGATTAAATTGGCTAAGTCTTTACCCGCAGAAATGAAAAAGAAATACATTGACTTATTCAAGGAATTCATTGATGTGTTTGCGTGGAGTTATGAAGACTTAAAGGCTTATGACACGAACATTATACAACACAAAATACCTTTAAAAGAAAATCAGAAACCCTTCAGGCAGAAACTTCGTAGGATAAACCCAAAACAATTGCCTGCAGTTGAAAAAGAGATTAAAAAGATGTATGAGGCAGGCATAATAGTCTCGGTGAGGTTCTCTGATTGGGTATCGAACTTAGTGGCTGTGAGAAAGAAAACAGGGGAAATCAGGCTGTGTATAGACTTCAAAAATCTTAATAGAGCCTCACTCAAAGACAATTACCCTTTGCCAAAAATGGAACACATTCTACAGCAAGTAGTAGGCTCAAAAAGGATCTCATTGTTAGATGGTTTTTCAGGTTACAACCAAGTTTTAGTACTCCCAGAAGATCAGCTAAAGACAACTTTTACCACTCCATGGGGCACCTTTATGTATGTTAAAATGCCCTTTGGACTGATGAACGCTGGTGCAACCTGCCAAAGAGCAATGGATATAGCTTTTTCAGATGAGATAGGACACTTCATTGTTATTTACTTGGATGACATAACAGTCTACTCCAAGACTGAGGAAGAACACCTAGAACATCTGAGAAGAGTGTTTGAAAAATGTAGAAGGTTTGGTCTGTCACTGAATCCTAAAAAACTGTATTTGGGCTGCAAGAAGGAAAGCTTCTTGGCCACATTATATCTGAAAAGGGAATTAGGATAGACCCACAAAGAGTTGAGGGAATACTACAAATCACACACCCGAGAAACATCAAAGAATTACAATCCTTCATTGGAAAAATTAACTTCCTTAGGAGGTTTATTCCAACCTAGCTGAACACCTTAGGAATATGACTAACATGCTGAAGAAAGGTGTGGGAGTTAAATGGACTGTTGGAGCTAAACAATCTTTTGAATCGGTAAAACTTGCATTCACCCAAGCTCCTGTTTTGATTAGCCCTGATTTCTCAAAATATTTCCTGATCTTTTCATTTGCCTATGAGCATACAGTGGCTGCAGTCCTACTGCAGAAAAATCCAGAGGGAATGGAACAACCAATTGCCTTTTTCAGCAAAGCACTGAGAGATGCACCCTTGAAATACAACATAATGGAAAAACATGCCTATGCCTTAGTCAAGGCCTTAAAAGACTTTAGGGTGTACATATTGCATTCCCACACCATAACTTATGTGCCTAACATAGTAGTCAAAGATATCTTGTCCCAAGACCCAGATGGGAAAAGGGGCAAATGGATTGCTGTGATTTTAGAATATGATCTTGAGATAAAACCCACAAAACTGATCAAAGGTCAGGGCTTGGCTAAATTAATGGCTGAGTCAAATTTGCAAGCCCTTGACATTAACATGGTAGCTGTCTTGGATGAGCAGGAAGGATTCCCTGACCCCACTGTTGAGGAGAAGTTTCAGAACTCTCCTTGGTACTCTGATATCCTTCATGTGCTCACCAACCTCAATGCTCCACCTGAACTGTCAAAGACCAAGGCCAAATTCATAAAACTAAAAGCCAGAAATTACTGCATTCTGAATGAAAATTTATATTGGAAAAATCCAAATGGCCTATTGCTTAAATGTTTGCCTGAATCTGAAGCAGAAAGGATTAAACAAGAATTCCATGCAGGAGAGTGTGGGGGTCACTTGAACTGGAAAGCCACTGCCAACAAGATACTCAGAGCTGGCTACTATTGGCCTACACTCTTCAATGATATCCACAAGATGATAATTGCCTGCCATAAATGCCAGATTTTTGAAGGCAAGAGAAAACTCCTCCCCCTCCCCTTACAACCCATCACTGTTGAAGGTCCCTTTATGCAATGGGGCCTAGATTTCATAGGAGAAATACACCCGGCCTCTTCTGCACAACACAAATGGATCTTAACAGCCACATACTATTTCACTAAGTGGATAGAGGCCATACCTACTAGGAATGCCACAGATTCAGTGATCATTAGGTTCCTAGAAGGTCATATCCTCTCTCGGTTTGGCTGCCCAAGGAAAATAATCACCGATAATGCTGCTGCTTTTGGATCCAAGAAAATAGTTGATTTTTGTCACAGGTATCAAATAGCACTTGGTCATTCAACTGCCTATTACCCTCAAGGTAATGGCCTAGCTGAATCATCAAACAAGACCCTGGTGGCCATCATCAAAAAGCTGCTAGAAGAGAACAAAAAGTCATGTCATAATAAGTTAGTGCATGCTTTGTGGGCTGATAGACTTACAACAAAGAAATCCATTGGCATGTCACCATATCAGCTTGTCTATGGAACAGAAGCGGTTTTTCCTACCAGCCTTGGGATACCAGTAATCAAACTTGTCCAAGAGATCCAGACAGAAGAAGACAACATGGTAAGAAGGATAAATCAAACCATTCATCTCCAGCAAACAAGGGAAGAGGTCTATAACAGAGCTATAAAAGTTCAGGAAAACATAAAGAAATTGGTTGACAAGAGAACCAAAGCTGCTGATTTCAAAATTGGAGATAAAGTTCTGAAGTGGGACTCAAGGAGAGAGGATAAAGGAAAGCACGACAAGTTTGACAGTTTGTGGCAAGGTCAATACATCATCCAGGCCACTGTGGGTCCAAATGCCTTTTTTCTACAAGAATTAGATGGTGCAGAGCTATTTGGGGGTCCTGTCAATGGCAGGATGCTCAAACACTACTTTTGCTGATTTCCAAATTCCAGTTTCCATTTCCATTGTACATACCATTGCAGTGTTTTGTTTTCAAGAAAAAGAGAAAAATGTTTCAAAAAACAGAAAGAAAGGAGAGGTTCAGACATGCTCAAAACATGAACCTCTGAAATGCAAAGGATTGACTCTAATATGATCAAAACCTGAGCCAAAAGAAGCAAAGTAGCTGGTCCTAACATGCTCAAAATCTGGACCAGCAAAGAAAAAAGAAGAATCAGCTCTAACACGCCCAAAACCAGAGCTGAAATGAAGAAAAGAAAGTGACTCCAACAAGCTCAAAACTTGAGTCACAAAAAGAAAGAAGGATGCTTCAAGATTTCAGATTCCAAGCCTTCAGTTTTGTTTTTAGTTTTCTGCAAATTTCTGTCCATGTGCAACTGTCTTTATGCCTTGGATCTACAGCAAACTAGACTGTCTAATCCTAGTTTGACTGTTTTTTAAATTTCTGTTGTAGAATATAGAGAAGAAATCTGCTGGACAGTTTAATCCCAGCAGATATTAGATTAGGTAGAGAAACATGTGAGACCAACAGTTTAATCTGGTCTCATGGAGCAATAAGGGTAGATTTAGAATAGGTTTATTTTCTGTTATAAAAATAAATGATGTAAAGGGTCTGCTAGTCCAAATGCACCCTAGAAGAAAAAATGCTAGGATTATAGGATGGGTAGGTAGATTGTTTGGGAATGTTTCTGCTGATCTATCATATTTGTGGCAGCGGAAAATCAAAGAAGAAAGGTGGCTTAAGCAGCAGGCATCTGGCCTACACCAAAGATCATTTTCTGAATTCTTGACTCTTTCAAGAAGAAGCCATCCCCATGTGGAGCCACTGTTAGCCCCTTATAAATTCCTTGACAAGCAAGCAAGGGGCTAGATTGTTTTGTGAGCCTTCAGGGAATGCATTTCCCTTGAAAACACATCATCCTTGAAGCCTTTTATGTTCCATGCTCTTTAATCCTTTCCCTCTGCTGTTCTGGGGTCAATAAGCCTCACTGATTGCTAGAAATTGTGCTCCAAAAAGGCCTTTATTTTCCCCTTGTACCTCTGCAGAAATCCCCATTTTCCCCCTTTGTCAAAGTCCCCCTTTTCCCCTCTAAGTCCCCCTTCACCCTCAAAATCATACCCAAAATCCCCTTTGAATTCTGCGCTTGCCCTTTGTTTGGCCAAATTCCCCTTTTTCCCCTCTATCGTTCCCCTTCCTAATCCTTAAAATGCATTAAAAATGGGCAAAAACCCACTTTCCTACCTTATATTAAGGGCCTAGCCCCTTTGCCGCAAGCCCCTTAACCACTTCCCCATACGCCCCAGCGCTAAGACCAAGCGCTTAAGTCTTAAGCGCCAATCGCAATCGGAGTGTCGAGCGGGCGCATTTCCTTTGTTACAACCGAAAAACTCCGATGCGATGGTGTTATGTTGTGAAGTCCCGCGACGTGTTCTCCGCCGTTGATCTACCACATAGATCGGACGGCCAGCGCTAATCGCAAAACGTTTCAATCGCAATGTTTATATGGAGTGCTCCGATCGGCTCATCGCAAATATTTGCGATGCAATTGATCGCAACTTAACTCCGATCATCGCAATCGCAACTCCGCTCCGATCGTTCCGATCCCTGATTGACCCGATCGCAACCCCTCTCCCGATCACTCCGGTCGCACTTCCCTTCGATCACTTTTCCCCTCCGATTGATCGCATCGCACATTCTCCTGATTGCGATTGCGATTACCCCTGCTCCGATTTCCGATTGTGATTGTAACCCCTGGTCCCACCACTAAAGTCCTTCGCCATTCATGACAAAAACCCCTGTTTCCTTTGAAAAAGTTAAAAGTTCATTCGTTTCATTTATACAAGGGTTTTTTTCCAATTGCATCAGAAATGTTGTTTCATATGTATATCCCTCCGCCCTGCTCCAATTGCGATTGCGATTTCCATATGGGTCCCACCTTGTACGATCATTCTCATCGCATTTCTGTTGCATTTCGTTCATTTCCTTTGTATTTCCTCCATAGTCCAAATTTTCGTATTTGCACTAAAGTTTAATGTTTTATATCCATTCCGCCAATGTTCATAAATCATCCCGCTGTTCAATCTCCGCCGTCGATCCCTGCCACTGGACCGCGATCGAATGGTTCATTATGCATCTCTCCACCAAACCCTATAGGTCACAGTTTACGCCATACCAAAGCATTGAGAGTTAAAAGTCTCTTTTTGATCTCAGGTCTTTAAACTTTGTGTTCTAAAACCTTTATTGTTGTTTTCTCCCTTACCATTCCATGTCACTCAATCATCTTTAAGATCCAATGCTTTAGATGACTAGCCCAACTTAAAACTTTCACATTGAACAACAAGTAAACCCTTTCCTGACTCCATTGCCCAATGGCCTTGATGTTCTCTGAGTTATCTACCTTTGCCTAAAATCCTCTTTGCCCATCCTTGTCTTATATTGGACCCTTCTTCCCTGATTCCCAACAACCAAACATAAACAATCAAACAAACAAACCTTGTGCCTATAACTAGCCTAACATCTTAAATTTGAGCTTCAAAGACATATACATTTGACAATCATAGAGAGATCCCTCTCTGGACCTAGGAGGGCTAGATCCTAAGGTCTGAAAGTGGTTCTGATGTTGTCTCATCTTTTGGTCTTGCCAACCTGGCCAAAACATGGGAACCCCAACAGAACAATTTATGGAGATCAATGATAGTGCAAAAGAATTTTATATAGATATATGTTGTTGTTGGCACTACATTTGTGCTTGAGTTGGAAGGAAAGATAATGGTATAGATTTCCTTTTGGCACAAACACAATAATCCAATCATAATTATTTGATCCATGGAGAATAATGTGATATTTGTATAGTTTTGAAGTTTATGAATAAATGTATTATTGAGGTATACTATATTTTGCTTCCAATGCACATGTATGCAACTTTAAAGTATCAAGCTCAATTTTTTAACATGTATTGTTTTTCTCTGTATTTTGTTGTATAGTTATGAACTTCAAAAAACAATTTCACTGTGTTTGGATGCATAAGGTAAGACTCTTTGTCATCAACATAAAAATGTAGGAAAACTCAAATCTACACTTTTCGAGGACCTAAAGTTAACATCCCTTTGTATCCATCCTAAATAGTATGTCCTTAAATGTGAATAGGTAGGGAGTGCTAACATTGGAACTAAAGATTTGTAAAATGCAATTTCTTTTCTGTTGAACTAAAGAAAAATTCTAGTTTGGCTATTGATTATCAAGTTCAAACATCAAACATTCTCACTAAGTGAAGATATAATTTCTCCTTTTCATGGGGCTTTTAGACATTTTATGTAGCATCAATCTTGGAATTTCTTAGATTTTCCAAAGGACCATGTTTTGGTTCTTCAACTTCTACAAATTTCTTATGATCATTACTCATACACATGCATTAAGACTAAGACTACAAGTGTCATTTATGAAGTGTGTGTCATTTCTGAAGTTAAATAGGAACTTGGTAGTTTGATATGAGTTGATATTTGTTATTCAAAACTTTTATTTGGAAGAAAACCTCTAGTTTGGCTTTTGATTATCAAGTTCAAACATCAAACATCCTCACTAAGTGAAAATGTAATTTCTCCTTTTCATGAGGCTTTTAGACATCTTATGTAGCATCATCTTGGAATTTCTTAGATTTTCCAATGGACCATGTTTTGGTTCTTCAACTTCTACAAACTTCTTATGATAATTATTCATACACATACATTAAGGCTACAAGTGTCATTTTTGAAGTTAAATAGGAACTTGGTGGTTTGATATGAGCTGATATTTGTCATTCTATGATACTATCTACATCTCTAATTGCATGGTCTTCGTATATGTTTTTTGTGTAATTTTCATGTAAGGTACTGTTTGGTAGTAGGCACTAGATGGCGGGGAATAATGTTTCATTACATAAAATATGACTACCATACTATTTAAATTATTGCATCTATATTACTTTTTTGAAAGTTGTGTGCTTTTGCGAAAATATAAAATCACACTTGGTTCAACCTTTTTTAATTACAATTTATGATTTAATTGTTGTTACAGAATTGGTACAAGCTAGAATGGAAAATAAAATTTTGGCAAAAGGGGATTATGTTGATCTCCTTATTAATGATCAAGTCATTGGGCATGGAAGGGTCAAATCTACAGAGTCTGGAACTTATTATGCTGAAGAAAGTGTTAATGCATGTTATGTTGCAATTTTGATAATTGATGTCACTCAACCACATTTGATTGAGGATGTTGATGAAGGGGACATACATCCATGGAAGATCATGGATTTGAGGCACAACATAGGTAAATCAAATTATTGAAGCATGTGTTCAAATGTATAATACTTTTTTTTTTTGAGTAAATACTAACCTTATTTACATTCATTTATAGGTGCAAATGTTTCTTCCACATTTTCTATTGGAGACAAGGTAGATCTTCTACAACATGGAGTGAAGGTGGGTGATGGCACCATATTCAATGCATAGCTTGGACATAAAGTGCATGGAAAAATGGTAAATAAAGGATGCATAGTGGTTAAAATTGAGAAGGTGTTAAAACATTATGTTGCTCTACCACATCCAACAGGATTTGAGCATACACTAGGGGTGCATTGAAATCTTATGAGATTTGGCTAGAATCAGATTTGCAACCTCACTGTCATGATCATGCCATAAATATTCCCCAAGACAGGGTTAGATTCATATGTACATCAAACATCCTCACTAAGTGAAAATATAATTTCTCCTTTTCATGGGGCTTTTAGACATCTTATGTAGCATCAATCTTGGAATTTCTTAGATTTTCCAATGGACCATGTTTTGGTTCTTGAACTTCCACAAATTTCTTATGATCATTATTCATACACATGCATTAAGACTACAAGTGTTATTTCTGAAGTTAAATGGGAACTTGGTGGTTTGATATGAATTGATATTTTCCATTCTATGGTACTATCTACATCTCTAATTGCATCGTCTTCACATATGTTTTTTTGTGTAATTTGCAAGTAAAGTAATTTTTGGTAGTAGGCCCACTAGATGGTGGGGAACAATGCTTCATTACGTACAATATGACTACCATACTATTTAAATTATTGCATCTATATTACTTTTTTGAAAGTTGTGTGTTTTTGCGAAAATATAAAATCACACTTTACATGGTTCAACCTTTTAATTAAAATTTATGATTTAATTGTTGTTACAAAATTGGTACAAGCTAGAATGGAAAATATAATTTTGGCAAAAGGGACTATGTTGATCTCCTTATTAATGATCAAGTCATTGGGCTAGGAAGGGTCGAATCTACAGAGTCTGGAACTTATTATGCCGAATAAAGGGTTAATGCATGTTATGTTGCAATTTTGATAATTGATGTCTCTCAACCAAATTTGATTGAGGATGTTGATGAAGGGTACATACATCCATGGAAGATCATGGATTTGAGGCACAAGTTTCTTCTACATTTGCTATTGGAGACAAGGTAGATCTTCTACAACATGGAGTGAAGGTGGGTGAGGGCTCCATATTCAATACAAATCTTAGACATAAAGTGCATGGAAAGATGGTAAAGAAATGATGTATAATGGTTAAAATTGAGGTGGTGTTAAAACATGATGTTGCTCTACCACATACAACATGATTTGAGCATACACTAGGGGGGTGCATTGGAATCTTATGAGATTTGGTCGAAATTAGATTTGCAACCTCATTGAAATGATCATGCCATAGATATTCCCCAAGATAGGGTTAGATTCATATGTACAAAGGTTCCTCTTACACATGAATGCATGGGAACAAGCATGTGCATTGCCAAAGGAATGCTAGTTAATGTCCGTGAGGATGACATTGTTGAAGGTGAACCACTAGGTGAAATGGAATTTGGTGTTTTTTTGGAAGAGATAGATGGAAATTGTGGAATATGTTGAATTGGGGATAAGTCTATACATTGTTTGGTTAGATGGCCAATAAATAAGTTGGTGGACAACAAAGGTGTGATATTAAGGGTTAATGAAAAGTTCAAGGAGCCACCCAAGGAAATGGTGATATTGGATGTTATAGAGGACACAAATCCTTTAAACAAATGGGATGGGCCTCTTTGTAATGAAAAAGATAGAAACTCAATTGATATGCATGTAACAAGGCCATATAAAAGGATTAAACGAGTTATGGCAACAACAAAAATTGCAAAATGTCAAACAAAAATAGATGAAGAGAAAGAAATTTGACTTTTGGCAGCAGATGTATGTTGTAGAAAATATTGTCTTCAACATGTGGATAGGAAGGCCATTGCAGGTGCTAGAAGGGGAGTGAGACAAATAAATAAAAATGGTATTAGCGAATTTCTTGAATTCACCAATGTCAAACACAGTCATGTCAAGGAACCATGGCCATGGCCTACCACCTATTGCTAGAAATGTAAAGGACATGAGATTTAATGGGAATATTATTTGTAAGAAAGCATGGTATAAGATACATAAGATTCCTCGAAGCACATTCTATAACTACCAACATTATTTCCGACATGGACAAATCAAAGCTATTCATGGTAACACCAACACATGCAAAGCGCAAGCACACACCGTGGCAGCCATAGAAATATTGCACAAAGTTGTAATGGATAATTCAGATTTTTCACCAAACCAAACACGTCAAGTTGAAGAAGATGGAACATTTGCTCCTTTAATATTGCTTCCTTCGACTTACACACAAAATTCTTTGTTAAAAGAGATCAATATGGCTCTTCAAAAGCTCAATTACCCATCAATATCACAGTCAACAATGAGCAAGATTTGGAATACTAAGTTTCAAGATGTGGCATTTTCAAAGAACACCAACTTCAGTAAATGTAGTGAATGTATTGTGTTGAAAGCACAGATGAAGTCAGAGACTACAAAAGAGTTGGATGAAAAGGCACATGGTAGGCTGAACAAACATAACAAGATTGTTGTGTGTGGAAGATATTGCTACTATGCCTATAGAATTATCTCAGAGTGGTTTCCAAAGGAGTATTTGAGCATTATCCATGATAAAATGGATAAAACAAAGACTTCAATCCCAAGGCTACGTGTCAAATCAAAATATATTGTAGGAACAAATTTAGGTTTGTCATTGACCAGTATGTTAACACATGGGCATAAGACATGAGGTTTTGGTCATTTCTCCCTGCCAATTGTACATATGGGATCACAATTTACTATCACATCCCTTGAAAAGTGCTTAAAGGGACCTTGAAGACCCACAAATTGATATGTATGGTGATCTACTTTATGAGAGTGGAAGTTCAAGAAACCCACTTACAAATGCATTACTTGACACCTCTATTTACTCAAAATGTCAAGTGTACAAGGATGATTTTATATCTCATGGAAGATCAAAGAGTCAATATGTTGATTTTAAACCTCTCCCTCCACATTTGTTGTTACAGTTGGACAATGCAGCAAGTAATAATAAGAATCACTATCTTTTCATGTTTCTATCACTTTTAACTGCACTTGGTGTCTTCATCAGTATTGAGGTTGGATTCTTGCCTGTGGGGCACACCCATGAAGACATAGATGGAATCTACGGAAGAATGTCTTCCAACCTAAAAAGTAAATATATATATTCTTTACTTGAAATGATGGACACATATCGCATAATTGAAGAAAATAGAGTGTTTCCACCCACACACATTGACAATGTCTATGAATTCAAAAGTTTCCTTAATGGATACATCAACGAGGGAAAAATGCACTAGTTGGACATCTTAATGTTCAATACTTCTAGTTTCTTGTACTCAATGATATTCCAGTACTAAGGTACAAAGAATCCATTAGAGATATTGAGTGGTCAGAATCAATTGAGTTATGGAATATAGATGATGAAGGTCGACCTATAATTCCCATAGGGAACCCATCTTTCTTAGCTTCCAAAAAGAATAATTCCTATTTAAAAGAACTAAAGGAAGGGATAACATCATACATAAAAATGTGGAAAGACACTATCAAGAATGAGGATTCACCAATTGTTACGGAGGAATGGAAAAATAATGTAGTGTATTGGGAAAGAGTTCTTGATACATTAGATGGAATCTATAATGTTCATAGAATAATAGATGCAAGTGATTCATCTTTTGAGGATTTCTGGCCCAAGACAAGGCACATTGTTGATGTTGATTGTAATGCACTCCATGTAATGTCAAGTATTATATATGGAGTTTTTGATAATGCAATAGATGAACCGGTATATGTTGGACCCAAATGCAACGAGCCAAAGCCAACTTTCAATCCAATGATTGATGTTGAGAAAGGAAAGATGTTGCTAGTTAGATCAGGAAATGAGGACGCAGGAGAGATGATTTGGATGACAAAATCCATCCCGGATATCTTTAGGGACAATGAAAGTGAGAATCTTCATGTAAAGGTTGATTGGTAGAAGCCTATTTCAAGGAAACACAATGGAAAATTTTTAGAGCAATATTGGATAACAAATCCCGATGACACAGAACATGGCTCCATTCTAATTAATACCATAGTGTGGGCATGGATGCCAAAGAAAGAACATTGCAAGAAGACCAAGATAAATAAATATGGTGTAGAAGCTGTTCTTGAACTACTTGAGCGAATATCTTAAGATTAGGTTTATATGATTCATGAATGTAATTTATTTTTTGAAGGATCTATTAATATACATTTTGACACACTTTTCAATATTTGTTGTATATCAAATATTCTCTTCATATTATTTTTGGAGAAGTTTTCTATCATTTAGTATTTCAATGTAATCATGTGGTGATACAAATGACATGACAATGGTATAAAATATTTAAGTTTTCAAAGCTTTGTTTGACCAACATGACTTCTCACCATATCAAATATGCATAATCAAATTCAATAATGCACTTAAAAAACATCTTCTAAACTTGGTCTATTAAAACAATAGTGGAGTAGCTAATTAGTATTATATTTAATATAAACCATTTAAACACTTGATGAAAAAATGTTAGACACTTGTAATAATGTTTGAAGTGAGTTTTCCTTAATATTCCGTATTATAATTGATATAAATCAAATCAAATTTGTTGTTTTGTTGCACTCTAATTTATAAAAAAATGATTTTGATCATTGAACAACACAACTAGACTTATAAAATATTTCCTCTTATAGTTTTTGAAGTGGTGCCAACATTGTACTAGTATAATAAATTTGTACTCAACATAGGAAAAGTAGTTAGTGTCAATTTAAAATGGCCAATAATAGTAAGAAACACAATATTAATATATTGTTAAATAACTTTATACTAGGTAAGATTTTTTTTACAAAATCTATTATTCACGAGTCAAATTTAATACATAAATATAAATATTCATGATAATAGAAATAATTTAAGGAATCTAAGTTCTAGACGAATATCAATATGTTCTTTTCAAAAAACACTTTTTTCACAAGTTTTTCCCACAGTCAAAATTGGGAATTTCCATTTTTTTTCGTGCTACTGCTGCTGCGCTGCGCAGCGTGACCTAGCAGCGCCGCCTCTGCACTTTGCTCTCTGGGTTCAGCTCCAATGGAGGTCGGTGGGGATTTCGAACCTGCCCCTCCCCTACCCGAACTAATTGCATTTAAGAAGCTCATCGCTGGATCTCACAAGAGACCAATATCCGAAGCACAACAGAAGTTTGTTAAAAATCTGGACTGCATCCCAATTGTAGAACTGCCAATAGCAGAAACTTGCGGATCTATAGTCAATCTAGCAGACAGAGGGCTCATCGGACAATTTACCGGGCTCTGGCCCTCTCCCAAATCCGTTGAAGCATGGGTGCAGAGAAATTGGATGCCGCTCGTATTTGAAGGAATCAAGAACCATTTTGTTGGAAAAGGATTCTATGTGTTCGTGTTTGAAAGCTCGGATGACAAAAATCTCATTTTCAGAAACGGTCCTTACTTCATGGGGCCTCAGGGTTTATACTTGAACAAATGGACCCCTGAATTTGATCCAGCCCAGGACGTTTCGTCTGCTGTTCCAGTCTGGGTCCATCTACCTCATCTCCCATTACATTGCTGGAATCAAAAATCTCTGCAGGCTATCGACAACTCGCTTGGAAGGTATATTGATAAAGTTGTTCGAAAAGATCAATACTCCTGCGCATGGATCTGTGTGGAGGTTGATCTAGAGGAAGGGTTACCAGAGGCAATCAAACTTATAACAGCTGAATGGACGCACATCCAGGAGCTAGATTATGAGCAAGTAGCCTTCAAATGCCGACACTGTCACGGCTACGGCCACTTCGCAAGACACTGCAAAAAAAGGAAGGAGAGGAGAGCGAGAACGCGAAAGTAGAACAATGGACCACAGCACAGAAAGCAGGGACAACAAAACCCAAAACTAAAGGAATACCAAAGGGAAATAACCCCGAACCAACGGGGCAAGAACAAAAATATGGGATCACCATCCCCACCTCGAAATCAGGAGATCAAAATGTAGAGTCCGGCAAAGGCCATAGAAACTCCGGAAGCAAACAGGAACAACAACAATCATTCAAGACCCTCTCCTAACGGGAAAGGAGGAGAGGAGCAAGGGCAAACCTCTGAAGTAGCTCCCTCTCCCTCATATGCCGACGTAGCAAGAAAGAAAGTGTATGATTCACCAAGCTCCTCGGAGGACGAGATCATAGAAAGGCCTGCCAAAAGAGCAGGAAGAAAGTCTCGTAGAGAAGCGAGGGAGGAAGAAGCGGAAAGACAAAAGACTCAAGGAAGTCAACCCACTATAGAAATGTCAATTGGTAGAAACACAAGGACAAGGCCGCCAAAAGGAGGAGGCCCAACTACCTCGAACAGTAAGTAATGAGAATCGTCTCTTGGAATTGCAGAGGGCTCGGGAACCCAATGAAAATAGAAGCGGTCAAGATCTTATGAAAGCGGAACCTGCAGACATCCTAATGCTCCAAGAGACAAAATTGAAGGGGAAGCCCTTCTAGAGATCAGCAAAAAGAAATGGCAGAAGAACACAGGAAAAGAAATAAGCGCAAGAGGCTCCTCGGGTGGAATAGCAATCTTGTGGAAGGAATATCACTTCAGGCTCGTCAATTCACACAACACACAACGTTGGTGTTTCACAGTGCTGAAGCATATATCAAGTAAGTTAACCATTGCACTATTCAATTTATATGTACCGGTATTGTATTATGAAAAGAAAGATTGTTGGAAAACATTAAATGAGTTTTTGCAACTAAATTCTCCAAACAATATAATCATATTTGGAGATCTAAATTTAGTAATGAATGAAAAAGAAAAGAGAGGGGGCAGGAAAAGCAAGGATCAGATGATCCAGGTAGTAGAGGACATGATACAATAATGAGATCTATTGGACTTTAAACCAAGAAAAGGGCTTTATACCTGGACAAATAACAGGATAGGGGAAGACCATATATCCGCCAGACTGGACAGGTTCTTGGTCCAAAGCACAATGTTGATGGAAAGGAAGCTTATCTCATCAGCCATCCTTCCAAAGCTCACCTCGGATCATAAGCCCATCTGGCTAATGCTAGAGGAGGAAGAGAATTTGGGGCCAATCCCATTCAGATTTAGCCCACTGTGGAATGGAAAGAGCGGCTTTGTAGAGACGGTCTGAATGGCATGGAACACCTCAGTCAATGGCTCTCCCAATTATGTATGGGAACAAAAATTAAAATTAACAAAAAAGGCACTCAAGGAATGGAGTAAACTCCCAACAAGCACACCCAAAGACCAAAGAATCGAGGCAGTGCAACACTTGGAAATTCTGCGAAGTGAAATGGACACAATTGATATAAACAAAACAAAATTAGAAAAGGAGCAAGTAGCCCAATGCAAAACATTCCTCTCCTTCAGAAATGAAGAAGAGTATTGGAGACTAAAGTCCCGGAGTCTCTGGCTGGAAGCTGGAGATAGAAACACAACATATTTTCATCGACAATGTAGAGCTAGACTCTCCAGGAATCACATCTTAGAGATCACTTCCTCTGATGGGAGGCTCTGCAAAGGAATAGAATAGATAAAATCTGCTGCAGTATTACATTTCCATCATCTTTACAGCAAAGAGAAAGAGGATTGTGAAGAAGATAAAAACGAATTCCTGAAGAACATTCCGGCATTGGTCGCCACAGAGGAAAATACAACATTATTGAAGCAAACAAATGAAGAAGAAATCAGCAGTATAAATTGGTCCATGAACCTATACAAAGCCCCTGGGCCAGATGGGTTCACTATTCACTTCTATAAGATATGCTGGGATATAATAAAAAAAGATCTAATTAGAATGATAAAAGGATTCTTGAAGAAAGCAAAAATGGGGGGTAGCACCAACTCAACATTCCTCGCTTTAATCCCGAAAGAGACAAACGCCTTCTCCTTTGACAGGTTCAGACCAATCTCTTTGTGCAATGCCTCATATAAAATTATCGCAAAACTTATTGCAAATAGAATAAAACCACTGTTGAGCAAACTCATATCAGATTCGCAAGGGGGCTTCGTTAATGGGAGACATATCCTGGACAATGTAATCTAAGTCCAGGAAGCCATGCATTCCAGCAATCTTAGAAAGGAGAAAGGTATGTTGATCAAGTTAGACATGGCTAATGCCTTCGATAGAGTCAAGTTGTCCTATCTATATCAAGTTCTAATCTCCTTTGGATTTGATCAAGAGTTTGTAAATTTGATCCAAGCATGCACCAGTAGTCCATGGATAACGCCTTTGGTAAATGGGAGGCCAGCTGATTTCTTCCAAGCCATGAGGGGGTTGAGACAAGGATGTCCCCTTTCTCCATTCCTCTACATCTTAATGGCGGATACGTTGAGCAGAAAGCTGGAGCTTGATATGATAATAGGAACAGCCTCAGGTTTAAAAATAACAAAGGACCTTAAAGCAATAAACCATGCACTGTTTGCGGATGACTCCCTCATGCTGGGAGGAGCTTCAACCAGAATAGGCTCTGCATACAAAAATACTCTTCAAGCATATTGCAAAGCATTTGGAGCTCTAATCAGTGAAAGGAAAAGTGCAGTATATAGCTGGAATACAGAGGAGGAAGAAACTCAAAACATAGCAAGCAACTTGGGGTTTAATGGATACGCAAAATGGGAAAAAATAAACTATCTTGGATTGCCACTAACACTGGGCACAAACAGAGCCAATCTGTGGGAAGGAGTAATTACAAAAATAAGAGGCAAAATCGCTGCATGGGGTGGCCAATGGCTAACTCATGGAGGCAAATTAACCCTTATAAAATCAGTGTTGTCATCTCTGCCAATTTATCAAGCGTCATACCTGATGGCACCCAAGTCGATCTCAGGACAGATTAATAAAATCATGATGGATTTTCTGTGGCAAGGAGGCAAAGGAAACCAGAGAAAATTTCATCTGGTGAAATGGGAGATAGCAAAGCGAACTTTGAAGGAAGGAGGCCTTCAAATTCGAGATCCGGACTCTGCCAATGTATCTTTGGGATGTAAAATACTCTGGAAACTCCACAACGACCCCAATCATCCCGTCAACACAACTCTGAGGCATAAATACCTACCAAATGCAAATCTAAGAAACTTGCAGAACGCAAACAGCAAAAAGAGCTCGTTGTTATGGAAGTTATGTATTAAAGGGTAGCATTTTTTCACTTGGAATTTATATCGTATCCCAGGGAATGGGAAACACGTCAAGCTACTGACTGATAGTATAATGGGCCACTCGCCATTAACCACACAAGACAGCCTGCATGAGATATGTGCGTTTTTAGAAAACAGAGGGGACAAGACGCTCTACGATATCTCAAAGTGGAACGAGTCTGGGCTCTAGATTGATTGGGATTTCAGAGATATACCAGCTCACCTAATGCAATAAACAGAAATTCTCAAACAGGAACTTCGTGAGGCTGCCCCGGTGCATAAATCAGAAAAGGACAAATGGGGATGGGGACCTACAGGAGCATACACCTCAGTCAAAGGCTATGAATTGATGCAAACACACAGAGACCGAATTCATCCAGCAAAGTTTTGGAAAGAGGTATGGGATCCAATGGCGCTGCCCAAGGTAAACTTCTTCTTCTGGACACTAATGCATATAAATATCCTGACCGGTGAAAACCTTATGAAAAGAAACATTGCAGGTCCGCATAGGTGCACACTTTGTAAAGAAGCCATGGAAACCATGGATCATTTATTGGTTGAATGTCCATATGCAAATAGAGTTTGGACCCACACTCTTCAAGGATTAAAGGCTGTAATCCCCACTAAAACTTCAGTTGTGGACTTATTCCTCTCATGGAAAGAGCGCTACCCATTGCTCTCCCTAAACTCATCATGGGCCAGAATCTGGATCACTCTCCCCAAGCTAGTGTGTTGGAAGCTATGGCTAGCTAGAAATGAGCAGATATTTAACAACGTAACTTGGACCCTTAACATGGTAGCAACAAAAGCAAAAGGACTCCTAGAAATTTTTAATTTTTAGAAAATCAAAGAGGACAACTCGGTGCAGCAAGAGGAAAAGAATTGGCTTGGCACTCAAGCATTCATCCAACAGATACACAACACAGAAAAACCCCTTAGAAATCCTGAGTGGAGGCTAAGAGAAAAGGATGAAGCTTTTCAGAATTGGTGGAGGAAGCAAGGAATAACAACATCATTTTTTGACGGTGCCTCTAAAGGCAACCCCGGGACAGCAAGAGCTGGAGGACTCATATACTCTTCTGATGGAGGCATCAAAGAAACCTTCAGATGGGGTCTAGGATAGTGAACTAACAATCAAGCAGAAATCCTTAGCTTGATAAAAGTATGCCAAATAGCCAAAGAAAGAGGACATCGGGAGCTGCAAGCATTCGAAGACTCAGAAATCCTGATCAAAATAATACATACACAAGGCCAATTCAATGAAGCTGGTTTAAATAAGAATCTGCAAAGGCTGAGATACCTTCTCCAAGACTTCACTTCCTTCAAATGCTATCACATTCTCAGAGAATCTGATGCAGGAGCATCTAACGCCCCTTAATCAAAAGAGGAATTCGAAGCGGAGAGGAGTACGTGGATCAGAGGAGCTGAATCGAGGGAGAAAATTCGGGAATATCTGTTTTAAAACAGATTTAAAGTGGACTTAAAGCAGATATGTCTCGATAGACTTACTATTTTTAACAGCCATGCATGCATTATGGAGAGTTTCGTTGGAGGAAAACAAGGAGAGGATTCGATCGATCCGATCTAACACTTCTTATATAAATGTAATGTGATAGAGCGTGATAGGTAGGCGTTTGGGAGTGAGCAAGATGTAATCGGAATTGAGCTTGTTTCTAAGGCTGAAACGCCTTAGCCTGTAACTGTTTTGTATAATATATGGAAACCGGTTTTAGTGTTGTTTACGCCTGTATGTGTTCTACAATCGAACTAAATATTGTGTTGCAAGCTTGTTGATCGACCATCGATCACTTCAGGATCGATGGTGATCTAAAATATCGTTTAAACGTTTATATATATGAAGTCTAATTTTAATTGACAGAGATTGTGAACAGCGTGAAATGTTGGGTTATGTAATTGTGTAGTGAACCCGATGTGTGAAGGTGTTAGTCATAGGAGAATGAAATCTCAAGGCGCAGAGAAGGTGCTGTTGCAATTGTGTGCAGAGGCGAGTAGTGACTGCTGGGTGACGGGTCCTGCGTTATTTGTTGAAACATCATTTGTCTGAATTGGTATTATTTGAAATCAAACTCAAGAGGAGCAGATTTAAGTTAATTACAATGGGAAATCTTGCGCTGACCAAATCCTGACATGAAGAACACAGCAGAGCGATGCTGTAGATTTCAGTGGGACCGATCATTAATTCATCGGCGTTGTGGAATCGAGTAATAATCAATCACATGGCAAACACCGAATTCCGATCATTGATTGATTCGGATCGGAGTTGGATAGATCGGCGAAACCGCCGATGTTTATAGAGCCGATTATCCACGGATCTAATTTCACGACTTAAAAGCCTAAAACGCTTCCATGAAGGCTTAGTGGGCCCATAACCCACAGGCCCAGGTTCGAGTTTTTTTTTACATGGAAAGAGATTTTGGTGATACCCCGGGATCTCTTTTCATCAGAATCAAACAAAGAGGCAGACTTCTATGCCAACAAAGGCTGCCTCTTGGCCCAAGGAGACCTTAGCATAAATGGCGGAGATCCAGAAACAATTTGTATACCATGAAAATAGAAAATTGCTGGAAACAGAAAATGTAAAAGAATTGCATTGAAAGATGTAAGGCTGCGGCCATTCAGAGTTCTCTACTAATAAAATCCATACCCGTTTCAGTTAAAAAAAGAAAAATGTTCTTTTCAATATAATATACTTAAACACTCTAGGAATAAAAACTAAACATTTGTAATAAATAGTTTAGTCAATTTTCTCTCTTTCCTCTTGTATTTGAAAATAATCAAATTGTATTACTTTATTACTATTCTAATATGGTTGAGTTTGATAATTAAAATGATTAGTAAGTGAGCAGAGAGGAGAGGCCAAACTCATTCTATAGCCTAGTATGAGGGGATGTGTAAGTTTGTCTGTTTCATGACCTATTAAATTAAAAATAAACAAAATGTTCTAAATAGAAAAATAATATTGGCTACAATTAAAGAAAAAATTAATATGTTGTAAAGTAATTAGAAGTAAAAAAAAAATGTGTGAAGATGTTTAAATCTTTTACTTTTTAAAAATATTTGAGCGAGAGATTCAAATAAACTATCTTAAGATATATGTTAACTAATTTATGTCGATATCAACTTCATATAGAAAAATAAAATAAAATTTTTGTTTGGTCTTATATATACTCTATTTAGCATTCAAAAATGCAAGTTAAACAATGAAAAATAACACATTGTATTTTGCATTCTAAAAATGTTTGCACGTGAAGAAATTTGATCCCTCTAGGTTCATGTTAAATCCTTATTTAAGATGGATTTATGCTAGTATATATTGGACACATTACTATGATAATTTGTCATTAAATAACTTTATACTTAATATATATCTTGCATATTAATCTATTATTCATTAAGTAAGTCTCAATTAACTTAGTTTTTAACACAAAAGTACAAATAATAAATAATAAATAAATTATACTATTACTCTTATTCAACATTTAATTTGATGGTAAAAAATAATTTCCCCTGTCAACTCTAAAATGGTTCAAACTTCCTACAATAGTATGTAACGATGATGGTGATAATGATGATTATCATCCACTAAGACCAAATATGGTATATAAGAAGCCATAAAGATATTACTCAAAATTCTTTAGAATTTTATTGTTATGCTCAAAAAACATTAAAAGAAGTGTTTCAAGAGTATCATAATTTTGTTTAGTTAAAAGATCAAGAAGGTTGGTAGTGCCACAAATATTTTGACATTTAAATCCAATGAGTATAAACTGGATGATCTAAGAGGGTTTTTCATCTTCAACCATATTACTAGTGTTGCAAAGGTGATAGACTTTTAAATCGTGCCAACCTTGTCCTAGTAATGATGGTGACTTTAACACATACATGATATTTACTATATCATATTATAATTAAATGGGTTAATAATAGTACCATACACAATAATGCACTTAAAAATAACATCTTCTAAACTTGGTCTATTAAAGCAATAGTGGAGTAGCTAATTAATATTCTATTGATTATAAACCATTTAAACACTTAATGAAAAAATTTTAGACACTTGTAATAATGTTTGAAGTGAGTTTTCCTTAATATTCCTTATTATAATTGATATAAATCAAATTTGTTGTTTTGTTGCACTCTAATTTATAAAAAAATGATTTTGATCATTGAACAATACAACTAGACTTATAAAATATTTCCTGTTATAGATGTTTTGTTGCACTCTAATTTATAAAAACAAGATTTTGATCATTGAACAACACAACTAGACATATAAAATATTTCTTGTTATAGATTTTGAAGTGGTGCCAACATTGTACTCAACATAGGAAAGGTAGTTAGTGTCAATTTAAAATGGCCAATAATAGTAAGAAACACAATATTAATATATTGTTAAATACTTTATATTATGTAAGATTTTTATTAAAAAAATATATTATTCACTAGCCAAATTTAATACATAGATATAAATATTCATGATAATATAAATAATGTAAGGAATCTAGGTTTTAGATGAATGGCAATATGTTCTTTTCAATATAATATCCTTAAACGCTCCATGAATAAAACTAAACATTTGTAAATAATATTTTAGTCAATTTTCTCTCTTTCCTCTTGTATTTGAAAATAATCAAATTGTATTACTTTGTTACTATTATAATTCATGATTGATTTTGATAATTAAAATGATTAGTAATTGAGACAGGGTAGGCTTTGGAAATAATCAAATTGTATCACTTTGTTACAATTATAATTCATGATTTATTTTGATGATTAAAATGATTAGTAATTGAGAGAGGCTAGGCTCATTCTACAACCTAGTATGAGGGGATGTGTAAGTTTGTCTGTTCCATGCCCTTTTAAATTAAAAATAAAAAATAAAAAATATGTTCTAAATAGAAAAAATAAAATATGTTTTAAATAGAAAAATAATATCGGCTATAATTAAAAAAAAATGTATGTAATGATGATGATGATAATGATGATTATCATTTACTAAGACCAAATATGGTATATAAAAAGCCATAAAGATATTACTCAAAATTCTTTAGAATTTTATTGTTATGCTCTAAAAGCATTAAAATAAGTGTTTCAAGATTATCATAATTTTGTTTAGTTAAAAGATCAAGAAGGTTGGTTGTGCCACAAATATTTTGAAATTCAAATCCAATATGAGTATAAACTGGATGACCTAAGAGGGTTTTTCATCTTCAACCATATTACTAGTGATGCAAAGGTGATAGACTTTTAAATTGTGCCAACCTTGTCTTGGTAATAATTGTAACTTAACACATACATGATATTTACTATATCCGATTATAATTAAATGGGTTAATAATAGTAACATATACATCATTATTTTCATAAAGTTAATAATAGTAGCATACACAAAATTATTTTCATAAGATAACCTTAACAAACTTAGCTTTTAGTACAAACCATAAAAAATCTTAAAAGAGAATGTAAGGAATCCAAGATTAAGATGTGAAAGATTTTCTTTTGCAAGTTTATATAAATTTGTTTTATATAGTTTACCATGATAAAATTTTCATAAAAATGGTGAATATCTACATTAAAATTAGTGAACTAAGTGATTTTATAATTCCACATTTTGAAAAAACTTAATCTAGTTAAAATTTCTAAATTTTAGATTGATGGAAAACTTCCAAATTTAATGAAATATGTGTTGGACTCGGGACAAATGTGTGGTAGACCGGAGTGGTTTGCCTTGGGCATGAAGATCGAGGTGAATTTTAGGAATATTTTAATAGAATATTCCATGGAATATTCTTATACAGAATCTATGAGGAATCGTTAGATTCCCTGGGGCCGAATTTTGATAATGGCATAACCATGCCAAATTTATACTCTTTTTTCTCATAATTCTGCAAGGAGGACGATGGTGAGATCAAATTTGTCATTTGAACAACATATCTTCATTCAACTTGCAGAGAGGAACCTTTGTGGAATCACGAGGAATCTAAAAGATTTTGTTAGGGCCAAATTTTCACTCTTTCATAACTAGGCTGAGTTTATACTCATTTTACTTAGTTTTTCACAGCGAGCACAGTGGCGAAGTCAAATTTTTCATCTGAGGAGCAGAATTCCAGTCAACCAGAAAGAAGGAATATTGGGGGAATATTTGAGATTCTCAAGGGTCTAGATTTTGACCGAGCCAGAACGTGGTGAATTTTACAGTCATTTGACACGATTTTGTACTAGGAATTCAACTATGTAGTCCATTTCTTTAGCAGAGGTGTGCATTTTTAGGAAATCCCCAAAAGTGGAGGTATAAGGTGCCTTTTGTATAGGCATGTAATTTTATTTTTGTTGAAGGTTAATGAAGGCGCCCTCCCCACTTTGAGTAGAGCCCGAAGATGTAGCCCATACTAGGTGAACTCTGTTATCAAGCTATGTGTGTTCTTTGATTTGATGATTTCCTTTATTTTTCCTCTCCTTTAAAGTATAAACATGTGGTTTTTCATACTCTTTCATATGGAATTCTGCTAACATCATAAAAGTGAAAGATCTTGGTTAATTCTGGTACTTGAGAGATCCAGATCATTTTTAATCATATTTCCTAATGAAGACAATACGAAGTAGGTAATATGAGAAGTGAGACAACTTGAATTACCTATGTTTTCATGAATTTATTTAATTACATAATCTTGTTGCTCACTCAATGTTTGTTGTAATTTTCTCATCCTTTCTTTAGCTTTTTCTCGCACTTCCTCTGTGCTTGGCACTTTCTCTACTTTTCAAGATCGAAATCTCCAATTTCTCATGTTTACTGTGAATCCTTGTGTAATTTCCATGTTTTGTTACTTTTATATGAATGGATGTTTGTTGTTATTTTTCTATGCATATACATTTGAATTTGTATTGTTTTTCTTTCTTTGGGGGTGGCAACAGGATCTCGACCGAGCTCCTAGTTTGTAGCTTTTTACATCAATGCCAGAAATAAAGTTGGTGAATGGTTGGTAAACTATAAGGCCTAATCAAGCTTATAGCTCGATCGAGAAACTAATTAACCATGATCAAGGGTTTATCGAACTATTTCAAATTATAACTCAAGCACTTGATCAAGTGTTTTAAGAGCTCGGTCAAGCTATTGAGGTCCTAAAAATCATAGTTTTAGCACCCCTATATAGATTTCTCTGCGACAATTTTTTTTGCTCTAGTGGATTTAGGGAAGAAAATGTCCTTAAGTGGAAAATTTTATCGTGTTGGATTTGTAAAAGAATCCTCTATCCAATGGCATGTGAGTTTTACATTTTCGAAATCATGTGATATTTTTCATCTAATTTCTTATAAACATAATGTTTGAATTTTTTTGGACAATTTCAAAGGGGATGAATAAAAAATCAATAACATAAAATATATACAATGAAAATATTTCAAAAAATACCATTATCTGCATTTATGAGTCCTCTTCAAAAGGGTACACTTGGTTTTTCAATTTATTTAAATAGCTGAAAAAATTCTTATGTAAACATATGTGTGTGCAAAATCCAATTGAAATATTACTTGACGAACTTTGAAAATTAACAAACAAATATAATTTTTCTTAGAAAAATATATGTTTGATATGCAAAACTTAGTTCTCTCTCTCTCTCTCTCTCTCTCTCTCTCTCTCTATATATATATATATATATATATATATATATGCTAGCTTCCTTGTCGTCCCTTTGGTCAAGCAAGCTTTCACCCTTGCGTGAGGAATATGCTAGCTTCCTTTCCATCCCTTTGGTCAAGCGAGCTTTCACCCTTGCGTGATATTAGACTATGTTATGCTACGTGAACACACACATACCTCATAAGATGTGTATAAATTTGAAAGGAAAAGCATTTCATTTAATGGAAATTTAAAAGATTATATGATACAATTTTTTTCTACAAAAAATATCACTAGGACAAAAACATGATTCTCCACAAATTGTCTTTTTAATCCAAATAAAAATTCACAACACTTATATGAATTTTGGCTTAAATTCGATAAAAGAGTAAATTTTGAAATTTCATTGCCACATTTGGCCTAAAAGTGTAACCCATGTTCATGCATTCACCCATAATAGATCTCGTAAAATCGTGACCTTTGCCTTATAGCTTGTACCATGCTCATTGTTCCAATTGAAAAGGTAAAAATAAGTCTTGATTAAGATAAAAACTGCAACAAGACATTGGAGGAAAAGGTGAGTACGATCCTCGTTGTTCTCCTTACACAAATAACAAACACCTAGCCCATGGAAGCCCCTTTTGATAAGATTCTCCTAGGTGTGAATCTTGGGAGAATCTTGTTTCACCTCATAAGCTAACTAAAACATTTAATTTTTGGAGGCATATTTCATTTCCAAAATTTTCGCAAGCATTCATAGTTCAGAGCCAATGCACGAGAGGGAGAAATATGTTTGTAATTTTCTTCAACAAAAATTCCATATCTGAGTGTTTTTCCATTCGAAGTGAGAGTTTCTTTCCCAGACCAAAACATAATGTCCACACATGAAAGTTTATCAACATATATGTTTGAAACTATAGGGTTTAATATACATGGTTTATAATATTTGGGTTTATAGTATAAAGGGTTTATAATATATGGTTCATATTATGATTTAATATATATATGGTTTATAATATAGGGTGTTTGATATATATGGTTTAAAATATATAATTTTTAATATTAGGGCTTATATTATTAGGGTTTAAATATTAGGAATTATAATATTAAGATCTATAATATAGTGTTTAGTCTATAGGATTTATAATATCTGAGGGTTTCTGATATTGAGTTTTTAATATTCAATTTATAATATAGGGTTTTTAATGTTAGTTTTGATAATATATAGGGTTTAATATATATATATATATAGTGGAGTGCTTGTGGCATTTAATAAATAATATTTATGATAGTATTAATGATATTAGCATTAACAAGAACTCGAGGATTTCATTGTTAATTGAATATTACTCCTTTAGTTGAATACTTAAGTTATGCTTACTTATACAATTATTATAATTATATAATAATTAATGTTGATGTTAATATTAACATTAAATCCCTACCACATTGTTAATAATTATTAATGTGGTTGATATACGACTCTCGACGTATATCAGTCAAATTTACTAATGTGCTCGTGCTTGTATCTGATATACGCCTATGAACGTATATCAACCACATTTATTAATGTGTTTGTGCTAATTAGATTCTAAACAAATAGTTATGAATAAATAACCCATTACATTTTTATTAAAAATGATTGTTATAAATTATGTATGAAAATTTTTATGAATAAATAAGACAATAATAATTGAGATACCCACATGTCTATATTCTATGGATGGATTTTGTGATATAATTAGCTGATTATTCATTATTAATATGATTCTATATTAATAATTAATATCATTAATGACCCTGAATGGTAGATTCTATAGTATGTTAGTCCAATTGATCGTATTTGGACTCCAAAACCAACTATTAATCCCATGGAGAAACTTGGAAGAGCTTAAATGTTGAGTTGAATACGTATTGAATCATTAAGATCAAAATTGGTGGAAATTTATTTTTCTCATAATCATAAGTTACCATGTACCATATATAATTATCTCTCAATTTAATTTATCCCTAAAATTTAAATTATTAAATGAGTAGTTGTAAATAATTAAAAATTAAATCTTATATTAAAAACTTATACTCTATACGACAATAATTTTTTTTTAGCTAGAATGGACATGTTGTAGATATATATTAATTAAAATACTAGAGTGGTCATAAATTTAATATATGTTGGAAAGTTGATTATTCTACAAAGAGAATGGAGTTTGTGTTCACTTAGTACATAAGAGGGTGAAATACTAGTTCTCAAGTGCCACTTCAACAGGGGTTTGATCAGGTGCTATACTATATTGAGATATTGGAAAAATATATGAATCCATGCATTTTTCCAATACATCGATATGGCCATATTTCAAGGGTTGTAAGCCCTTAGGCACTACATCTTAGCACCATCTGACTAGATTCTTGAACAAGAGCTACTATATTGGATATGATGAAAATATGTAAAACTCCACCATGTAAAATCCCTAATACATCAAGACTTTGATAGACAGACTCGTTATTCATGACAATATATTTGGATGTTAACTAATGACATAGTTTCAAAATCAATGGATTTGTGAGGATTTTCTCACTATACAAAATTTGAGGTTTCTTCATAATTTTTTTAGGTTTCTTCATTTTTTATGCTCTCACCTTTTCTTTCTTCACCAAGAAATTTGAGGTTCCATATTTTTTTATTAAATTTGAGGCTTGCCCCCTTTTTTCTCATTTTCATTAAATTTAGTGTTGAAGAATGTAGCTATGGTCGGTCTTCACAATCATTGATGTATTTATAATACTATGCAAAAACACGAAAGAAAATTAAATTTTAAATTAGAAGAAATAAAATTAAAAAAAAGGAAATAAAAGAAAACCACCTAAAACTAAGATCCTCGAAATGACTTGTACTTATGTAAATAACATATTTACCATAAGTTACTACCCACCATAATCTAAGCAAGTATTTTGGTAAAAGATGGGATAAGGAACAAGATGTAAATAAATATAATTATGAGGTGTTACTGCCCACCATTATTTATGTGTTCTCCAACGCATTAAAAAATATGAGTAAAAATGTAAAATCCAAAATTTAATTTACAAAGAGACATGATCTAATTTACAAAGATACATGTCTCTCGGGTATCTTGAGTATAAAATACACTTGAAATTTTTGATTTTATATATCACTTATCACTAACATATCTCTCTCTCTTACACATGTAATCGCACATATCCTAAGTTTTCAATATTGTGGTATTTACTTTCCTTTCATGGTTATTGGTTGAATATCTAAAGTGTGTTTACTTGATGAAGATAAAATAACTATAATATGTATTCACAAGTAATTACCATATTAAGAAATAGTGCATGCATCCATTTCCCTCTATTTTTCAACATGGTATCAGAGCTTTGGTGAAGCAAGTAAGTTGAAGATAATCTAAGCCTATGCAAGGAACTGAGCTAATATTTGTGTGCTAGTAAAGCTAAAGAGTGGGAGCACAAGTTCATAATAAGGCTATTACAATTAGAAATGATAGGGTTTGTTGGTCTCTTGTAATTTGTCTCTGACAAAATCTGAAGGACTTGTGTCAAAGGGAGCACTTGTGGTAGAAGGAATTGCCTTTGGGAAAAATTAGAGAGCTTCGTATTTATACCTTCAAAGATTGGATCTCTGAGTTCAAAATTATGGACTATAATTGACATTATTAGCTTAGATATTTGATATGTTGAAAGGCTACAATGACGGATGGAGTAACCAAAATTACCACAACAAGATATGTCTTAGTGTGGGAGGGAGCACCTAGTCAGGATGATAAGGAAGATACTATGGTGACAAGCCTAGTAAAAGGGTTGGTGTACCAAAATGGTACATTTGGTCATGGAAAAGTCAATTCTGTTTTGAGATATGTCTCAAATAGTGAGGTATTTTTGTAGATTCAAATTGGGTAGAGAGCGTTGAAGACAAAAAGAGTTCACTGGGATATTATTTCAGTTAGGATTTGTTATGAATATGAGCATGAAGCAAACATTTTTTGTACTCCATATTCTAGTAGCAGAGCATATTGCAACTAGATTGTCAAGTTGAGAAGTAGTATGGCTTGAGTTGCTACTTGCAAAATTGTATGAATACATAGTATTGGTGCAGTGAAGCTAGAGTATGGGTAAATGCATGAAAGTGCATTATACTTTTGGGCCAAATATAGAGTTGAAATTTCAAAATTTTATTCTTTAATTGAATTGAAGCCCTCAAAATTCATATAAGCATTGTGAATCTTGATTCAAAATAAAAAGACAATTTCTGGATAATTTTGTTGTTGTCCTAATGATATTTTTTGCAAAAAAAATTAGTGTTGTATAATCTATCAATTTTCCATTAAATTAAATGCTTCTCCTTGCAAATTTTTTCACATCTTAATAGGTATGTGTGTGTTCATGTAGCATAACATAGTCTAAAATGTGTAATTTTTAAAGAATATATAGATGAACATGATATACATAGAGAGAGCTAAGATATGCATATTAAAAAATTATTTTTTTTTATGCAAAATTTTATTTTTGCATTATTTTTCGATGTTTCCCAAGCAATATTCCAATTGCATTTTGCAGACACGTGTGCTCACATAAGGTTTTTTTCTACTATTTAAATAAATTGAAAAATCGAGAGTAGCATTTTGAAGAGGACTCACAAATGAAGATATTTGTATTTTTTTGAAGTTTTTTCAATTGTCTATTTTTTGTTATAGATTATTTATTAAACAACTTTGAAATTATCCAAACAAATTTCAAGCACTATGCTTAAAAGAAATTAGATGAAAAATATCATACGAATTCCAAAATGTCAAACTCATATGCCATTGGATAGAGGATTCCTTCATGAATCTAACATGATCAATGTCACCACTTAAAGGGAATTTTTTGCTGAAGTCTGCTAGGGTACAAGATGGTGTTGCAGAGAAATCTATAGAATGGGAGCTAAAACTCTTTTTTTTAGACCCTCAACAACACGATTAAGTGCTTAAGGTAAAATTTGAGATTGCTTGATCGATGGTTTAAAACACCCTCAATTGAGCTCTTGACATGGTTAAATGAGGACTCAATCGAGCTATTGCTTGATCGATCCCTTTGAACCATAAACTCCCCATTGTTTTTTTGGCAGGAAGTTTAAAAAAAATAGCTAGATCGATCTCCTACGTAACTACGTGTTACATAGGATCTTGATCCAATGTTTATTTTTAAGCCATAAAATAGCTTAATCGAGAGATAAAATATAGCTCGTTCGAGTTACTTTTTTCTCCCTCCCAACTAGTGTGCTTTCCAAAAAGTGTAACCCATATTCATGCATTCACCCATATATCTCTATTGTTAAGTAAATAACCAATATCATGTCAAAACCTCTTTCTAGAGGGAAGTTTGTGCACCTTAAGGAAAGGCTTGGGCTTGTCGAAATATCCTCCCTAGATGATAGGAAGCTAGGATGATTATTGCATCATGGATATGGTTTCTTCTTGTGTCATGTATTTTGACCAGAATTAGGGATGTTATCCTTGTTCCAAGTACATTGACCAAACTTAGGGAGAATGGTTTGATGGATTGGATAGCATCATGGATATAAATTCTTCCTGTGTGATGTACTCTTATTAGAATTAGGGATGTTATACTTTTATAAAGTATAATGACGAGAATTAGGAAGAATGATCTGGTGGATAAACATTCTCCCGGTGTCAAGTATTTTGATTGGAATTAGGAAAGCTATCCATGTGTCAAAAAATATGATTAGAATTAGAGATAATGGTCCAATAGAGGGTAGTTGGTTCCTCCCAGCATCCTTCCAAGATCTCTGAGAGAGTTTCTTGTATATATGAGAGAGTTACTCTAATCTCTAAGAGAGTTGCTCATATCTCTATCTAGAATGAGTTTCTTGGATCTCTGAAAGAGTTTCTCAGATCTCTGAAATATATACTCAGATATCTGTTTAGAGAGGGAATATTTTAGCATCCATCTTAGGTTGATGACATTTGGAGTTCCATATAGACTATGTGCACTCGTCGTGTGATGGTGAAAAAGGACTAGTTTGAATACCATGAGGTTGAGGTACCGACCGGATCATGGTGACTAGTTGATATTAATGTTGTACTATAGGTACTTTGTGGATTCCATGATTGTTATAGGTCAATAGGGTTAACTTGGATGATTGTGATGCTAGTGTCTATGATATTAATGATGATTCTTATCTTAATATTAAATCGAGTCCCTTAATGTGATAAGGATTCGAAATGATGTCACTCTAAAAATTCTAGCAAAGTCATCCTTTTGTGAAGTTCTAGAAGGAATTAAGAAAATGTATCAATTTGGACTAATATATCAACTTGAAGTATCCTTATGAACCTCATGACTAATACATGTATAAAGGAAGAATGGATGCTACATAGCGTTGAATTAGCCATGGGAATTTAGACCTACAAGAATAAATGTAAAGCTAATTATTTAGAGTAATGACACATCTATTATGCAATTCGTGGATCATATCACAACCAGACAAGGAAATTTTATGGCCTTTAATTATATTGAAGTATTGAACAGATGCTTTCTTTGAAAAATGTTACTATGTCATACATCCTACATTACAAATTATTGCTGAAAATATATTTGAAGTATACATATGAATATATCCTTCTTAAAGTAAAAAATATGTTAAATTATATCTTAAGAATAATTATGATATATTTGGAAACATATGGAGAAGTTATCATAAGATTACTTGAGCCAAAAATATAAATTTGTTGAATTGAAGAAGCCTAGAAATTAGCCTTCCATAATCTAATGACGATTCTTTAAGGTCACTTACTTGGGTCAAATATCTTGTGTTCAAAAGGAAAGGTTAGGCCCCTCCTCAATCTTAGAAGTTCCAAGGCTTTCTTGATAAAGTCCTTTACATGCCATGCACTATGACAGGTGATCTCGGCTTATGCAGGAACACAATAGAATATATATTTAAACATAAAAATAGAGATGCACCAGAAATAAAACTCCATTTCATTAATATTAAAGAACTAAAATATGCTTACATACAAAATGGAAATAAACTAGCTCGGGCGATGGTAGCTTATCTCTGAGAACATATGTGGCAGTTAAATGCCTCTGAATTGTGTTACAATTAGGCTCAAGGGCCTTTTTATTATTTAACAACAATGGACAACCCTAAAAAACCAAAACCCTAACCATAGGAGTTGCAACGCCAAGTGTTTATGGGTCCCGTTGGGGTTAGATGGGAAGTCAACTTCTTGGGATCATAACTTGGTAATATTATCTTCGTTTGGTGGGATGGAAGTATCTCTTTGACTGCTAGAATATTCTCCATGAGACCTTACCTATATTTATGGACCTACTACAGACCTCAATAAAACACTGTTTATGGGGTCAAAACTGCTCCGGAAGCTCACGACCTGGAAAATTGCTAAAAATAGTAAATGCTACTATAAACAAGGAAACTGATGAAAACAAACGGAGGTATATGTGGAATAGGTGGGTGACCACAAAAATCCATCTAGATAATTCCTCCCTCCTGTTAGGGTCCTATATTTCATAGGATCTCAAGGTGACTAAGTTTATTCTATCTGTCAAATTTATTTTTGTAAAATGATTTCCAATCTGCAAATAATTTTCAAAATAAAATAAAAAAAGGAGATAACATAAAAAATCAAAAGAGGGTATATTTTATAAATAAAAAATATAAGATGTAAACCCCATCAAAAAGAAGAAAAACAGTAAATTTTGAAAGTGTTGCACCTCCAAATGCCACTACTCTTAGTTTAGCTTATTTCTGAAAATAAATTTTGTGCAGCTTGTTTAAAATGCCACAAAATTTCAATAAAATTCAATCATACAATTTAAGCATGATTGAATTAGGTTTAAATTTTCTGTTTTTAGGTAGTGAAAAATAATTTGTCAAACTATTTAACCTTGACAAATTAATTAGTTAGGTAGAAAAGAAAAATTGGTTCAATAGTTTAATATGAACCAAAGGAGGTGTTGTAACATCATTTGTTTTTGATAAGTTAGCATAAGTAGTTAAATAATTTTCAAAATGATAAGGTAGGATATGGATGCAAAAGAATGAAAAAATAGAAAATGTTAGGAAAATTATTATTTTTGTAGGCATCCATGTCAATAAAATGTTAGGTGTTAGATGCTCTATATAAAGAAGGCAAAATAAGATGTTAGGTGTTAGATGCTCTAAATAAAGAAGGAAAATGAAATAAAATTTTAGGGAAGCAAAGAGAAAAGGCAAGCTTCATTTTATGTTTTAAAAGATTTGATTGGCTGCTAGTCTAAATGCGCCTATCGAAAAGGTTATTTGTATGGTTTAAATCTTGATTATAAATTCATTTCCCTTTATTTACATTTCATTCTCTCGACACATTATTTAATAAATTCCCGACCTGCACACCCGCCACACTTCCTTTTCATTTCATTTCCCTTAAAAGTCATTAAAACCTTACCCTTTTTTTGCCTTTCCACTTTATCTTTCTACTTTACCTTTTTTCACCGCTATATAATTGTTTTCACTTAGTTTCCACCTTCCTGATTCCCCGATTGCAATTAAAGTGGGGCTATTCCTTCCCTTCCACGTCACCCTTTCCCCACCATCCATTGCACATCGCAAATATACCTCATTGGATTTCGCAAATTATAACTTATTCCATTCCGCCAAACGTTAAATCTTGCGATCGCCGATGTGCGATATCGCATCGCACAGTTTATAACTTACCTTTAAAAGCACCCACAAGGTATATTGTTTAAGTTGCGATGCAGTTGGCCCCACCATAGCAGCTCCGCTTCCCACTTCAGGCCGCTTGAAACCTCATAAACCTTACCTTACGATAGAAACCTTTCACCGCTTTATAAACTCTGCCGATCTAGTGGGCTCCATCTCCATTCTACCACATCATCCTCCGCTAGTGCAAATCACACTTCGCGGATTTTAGCATTTACATCATTTCCCAAACTCTAAACTTTGCGACGCGCGGTAAAATATAAAAATTGCGATGTGAGATGTGGGTGGGTCCCAATCGCATGTTGCTCTTCACATGTTTTAGCATTTACCACCCGCGCTGATAAAAAAATCTAAGATTTGTGATTTGCGATGCGGTCGGGTCCCACCTTCCCTGCCACATCACCTCCCTCTTTGCATCGCATTGCCTATTCCATTTCTCATATCATAAACTGTAAAATATGCGATGTGTGATTTTTCTGTGGATGCGATAAAGTTCAAGGCTGAAGTCTACAGGATTTCAAATCTGGGTATATGAATTTTTATGTTGTTTTATTTAGAAAAAAAAGTTAAAACATGACAGAAAGGACTCGGGTAGCAAGTAAACACTACGGGTCAAGTCAGGCAAAGAGCGTTCACGCAAAAAATTTCGCCAACACTTAGTTCATCTGCCAGCACAACAGTAAAATGTGGTCCACGTCCTAACTGTTCCCACTACATCAACACCTGCAGTTGCACAATGCATTCCACCGAAGCTATAATTTTGTAATAGTTAGAGTTTTAAGTTCAAGTTTAAGTCTAAAAATACCATGTCTGTTAGAGACTGTATTATAGGAATTATTTTGGTAAAGTTTTGTATAAATACTTCAGTTTTGGAAGTATCAAATGTCAATTGATTGAGATCAGAACTAATTTTGTGTTTTGGAGTACTGTAAACTTTTTCAAAGTGCTGGAGCATCAATAATAATTAGACCATTCACAGGATTCTTGTGGCTTAAATACTGGTGATGTTTTTCTTTTGTTATTATGTTTTATTGTCATCTTTCATTGTAATTATCTGAATTCCAATTGTAAAGTAGAAAGCGTGATGAATAGGATTTACTTTTGAGTACCTTATTCTGGATGCCTTTACAATCATAATGTTTTCCACTGAAGGCCAAACTAAAGAATTCTTAATTTCTATTTAGTTCTACTGAATCTTTTCATATTTCTGTCATAATCCATTTATAAATTCAAAATATCCAGTAAATATTCCTAGCTTGCCCTGTGTTTACTCTGTGAAAATTTGATGCAACTATACAGTTATATTTTGACTCTAATGCCCAATAGACATTAATCAATTGAATACATTTAATTTTCCAAAATCTAAAACGAAACTCAAAACCCAAGTACAATCATAACTAGCCTAAAAACTTATCCAAACAAAGTTAAATTTTAAAGGGAGATCCCTCTCTGAAACTGGCATGGCTAGATCCCAGTTTCCAAAGTTGGTTTGATGTTGGCCTATGAGATTAGTTCTCACAATCTCTATTAAATTACAAAACGCTAACACCTCCACAGGAAGGAATGGTACCCATTGCGTGTAGAGCCTCCATGAGGTGAGGCACTTTCTGTTGAACCTAGTCCCTCGTGAACCATTTACCCTGGTGAAGGTGTTGGCATGCTTTGACAACTTCATATAGTTGAATCCTCTATTGGCGGCTGCTCTTGATTTTCATTTCCATGACCCGATCAGATGTGGCTAGTTCCATGTAGTATGGATTTAACTCCATTGGTGTGAGCTATTATGCAATGTCAGAAGTGTTCAGTAATGGCATAAAATATGGTCGAAGGAGGTCCACATTCAACACTTGGTGTATAACAACGAATGGTGGCATGTTGAGCTTGAAGGCATTGTTCCCTGCAGCCTTGGTGATCATGTATGGCCCATATTAGAGTGGGGGAACCTTGTGGTGGGGCCTAGTAAGGCACTCATTCGGTAAATATAACCAAACTTTTTCACCCACCTGGAACTTATGTGGCACCCGATGTTGATCATGTTGGTGCTTGTACTTAGCATTGAATTTGTCCAATATTTCATGGCTCTACTAGAAAATGTGTTGAATGCGCTCAATGAAAATTTTCGCACTGTCATCTTTGGATTGGACATGAGTTGAATCTACCTAAGTAGCTACAAATGGTATGGCCACATCAATGGGAAATAGTGGTTGGAATCCCAACCCCACCTAAAAGGGGATGTGTCCAGTTGAGCTATGGAGAGGTCTATTGTAGTTGTGTTTGACATAGGGGAGGGTTTCACCCCATGTGCATGGATGCTTCGAGTTGCACATGCACATAATGTGTACAATCATCCTATTGAAGACCTCTATTTGGCGATCAATTTGGGGTTGGAAATCCATGGACTTAGTGAGCTTCGTATCCAACATAGACTAGAGACTTGACCCAAATGTACTTATGAACCTACTATCCCGATGTGAGATAATGGATTGTGGGATCCCAATGTGTACCCACACTCATTCAAATAAGATCTTTGTAGTGGCCTCTAATGTCATAATCTTCTTGTAGGACTCTAGGATGGACATCTTAGAGAATCGGTCGACAACCAGAAAAATATAGTTGTTTCAATGCTTGGTAGAAGGAAGACCTCACATGTAATCCATGGAGATGGATTCCCAAGGGTGACTGGGAGTGGGTAGCAGAGTATATAGGCCTTTCTTATTGATGGTTAGTTTGGAAATAGCACAGGCAGTGCAGGATTTGATGTAATTCCCAACATCCTGTCGAAGGTTTGACCAATATAATTATTTTTGCATCAGTGCCACTATTTTATCTACCCTGAAATTTTCAGCGACCCGACTGTAGTGCGCTTCCAAAATATTCTTGGCACACTCGCTTGAAGGAACAGAGAGGTGTCCCAGTTGGCATAATAGTGCATCCTGGAGATGAAAATTGGGAACTTTATCATCTTCAAGGAGTGTTTGGTATGTGTTTCTGAATTCTCGATCACTCTTGTAAAGATGCAGCCACCTTGAAGTATTGTGCCCACAAGAGTCGAGCACAGTGGTCACCACCATGATTGGTGGTCAGCTGAGGCAGTATACAACATTGTTGATGCTTCCTTTCTTGTACTTAATGTTCAAATGTAATTTTTTTAGGTATTTGGACCATTCATAATGGTGATCATTCTGCAACTTCCCTTGTGTCATTATGAACTACAGGGGTCAGTGGTCTATGCGGATGACTGTTTCCTTCTCCATAATGTAATTATTCCATTATAGGTGAGCATGCACAATGGAATACATATCTTTTTCAGAGGTGGGATACTTTCAAACTATGTATGCAAGTGTCTCATTGTGATATGCCACTAGATGCCCCTTCTGAGTAAGAACTGCACCAATAACATAGTCAAAGGCATATGTCTAAATCTCAAATGGTTGTTGCAGGTTTTCTAATGTGAGCATTAGTGTAGAGCAGAGGCGATGCTTCAACTCAGATAACACATTTTTTTGGGATTCAGACGAAAATAACTTTGCTTTCACTCCTCTCTTGATGAATTGATTCAAAGGCCAAGTGATATTAGAGAACCCCAACATGAACATGTGGTAGAAGTTGGCAAGACTCAGAAAGACGAAGAGCTCTGTTAGAGAGGTTGGGGCTGGCCAATACCGAATGACTTGTATCTTGGCTGGGTCCACATGCATACCCCTCTCATTAATGATGTACCCTAGATATTGAACCTGGGTCATACAAAAGTGCATTTCTCCAAATTGGAACACAAATTGTGTTGCCACAGTATTTGGAGGACTTGTTTAATGTGGTGTAGGTGCTCTTCCCAACTCTGGCTGAAGATCAAGATGTCATCCAAATATACAAACACAAATGAGTTGGTGAAGGTTCACAATATGTTGTCCATCAGCCTCATGAAGGTTACAGTGGCATTCATCAACCTGAAAGGAATGACGAACCATTTGAAAAGATCCTCCTTGGATTTGAAGGCAGTCTTCCATACATCGAAGGGTTTGATTGGTACATGGTGATAACTATACTTCAAGTTAATATTGTTGAAATATTTGGCCCCTTTGAAATGGTCCAGCAAGTAATCAATCCATGGTATAAGATAACTGTTCTGGACAATGTTCTTGTTCAATGCTTGATAGTCAATACAAAGTATCTAGGTCTCATCCTTCTTCTATGCCAACACGATGAGGCTCCCACAGGCTGATGAACTTGGCCTGATGTGGCCTTTCTACAAAAACTCTTGAATTTTCCTCTTAACTTCATCGTTCTCCAGAACATAGCGTAGATAGGTAGGTCCATTAGGTAGCGGCGCACTTGGGATCAAATCGATGGAGTGATTGATTGACCTAAAAGTGTAGAGGTACCCCTCCACGTGAGGTGAATATGTCCCTGTACTCCTCCAAAACCTTTTCCATCTGTTGTTGTCGTGTGGAGGAGCCCTGTCTAGAGGCCATGTCCAAAATATTCTTCTTTTATTGAGGGTGAATCATAAGGAGAAATAATTTTCTGATCTGAGAAATTATATTACTGCATTGCTTCATAGTGATCAAAGAGATGGTAGTGGGTGGTGCTACCTTTGGTATCATGTACAACTTATTTCCCAAAGTAATAATGACAATGTGAGGCCTAGACTCCTACATAGCATGGTTCTTCCAAAAATATGGTTGGCTTAATAATACATCACAAACTTCAAGAGGAGAAACATCACACAATACCTAATTTATGAAGGGTTTGAAGTTGTAGGGGAGGAAGAACTGTTGGCTAACACAAATATCTCGTCCTTGGCGAAGCCACCTGATGGTGTATGGTTGTAGGGGTGTTTTGGTCGGTAGGCCCAACTTCTTCAAGACCTATATTGAAATGAGGTTCTTTTGGCTCCCGATGTCAACAATGAACTGCAACAGAGAACCCTTCACCCACATATGTGATTGGAAGAGGTGCTCTCCATCCTCTGGATCTGTGGGCTCATCCTTTTGGATCTTCGGGGCGACAATGGTGGCATTGGGCTTCACATCAATAATTCACTTCCCTTTGTCATTCCCCTTGTTAGTTTCTGATTCAGATTTGAATGATGCATCTGATTCTTAAGGCTTCAGCTCGACCACCAGTGTCTGCTTGGCTCGAGACTCACTCAGGTTGTGAGTGGGGATTTTATGGAAATCACACCACTTTCCCATAACCTTATTTGTATTTGTGGTGTTTTTCTCTTCTTTCGGCTTCAACGAGTTGTCCTGGGTCACCCCACCTTGCCTTTTGCCTTTGTTCTATGGCTTGGGGACACCTTTCCCTTGCTTTCGTTTCACAGAGCCAAATTATCACTTGTTTTGTTTAAAATTTTGCTCAATATTGATAGTATATCGATAGGCGTCACTGAGGGAGGAGATGTCCAGGAACTCAACTTTGTCCTAGATTTTCTTATGTAAACAACCACAATACTTGACTACCAAACTCCACTCAAAATCCTTGATACCTAGCGTTGTGCAAAGGACATGAAAGGAATTTGTGAACTCTGACACATCTTGGTCCATTCTTTTCAGCAGCATGGTCCACTTTATGTATTTATCTTCATAGCTCCCGATAGGGTAATATTGTTCGTTGATGGCATCTCAGAAATAATTCCAAGTGGGTGTGGTTGAAAATAGTGAGGATTCCATCGCGTCATTTTTCTCACAGTAGGTTTACCACCAGTCCTTGACATCGGGGGTGACTTTGAGGAGTGCCAAATTAATATTTTCCCAATTGGAAAATTCATGAACCAAAAAATATCCTTCCAACATATTTAACCACCTATCTACGATGTTTTCATCTATCTAGCCTTCAAATATGAGAATGTCAAAATTACTGTGTACCTTAAAATGAGTGGTGCCTCAAAGTGGTTGTTGGATGAAGATGTGTTGCCTATGGGTAGTCATCGAAGGATATAGGCAAAGTTATCTAGCATTACATCACCTTGTTTCTCGAGGGCCTCCTCAAGCAATATTCTGAAAGTGTCTCTTGCTCCCTCGTATTTATTTTCTTCCACCATGGGAGGTCGTCAAGGTTTTCGAGGCTGATCTTGGAAAGATTAAACCAGTTCGAGCCCTAACTCCTTATAACCTAGCCTCATTGGGGACATGCAAATAGAAAAAGAGAAGGAGCATACCACTATGATACCATTGATCTCGAATTATGAAGAAATGCAATAGAATACAAATATAAACATAAAAAAAGTTATGCAACAGAAATAAAACTTCATTTCATTAATATCAAAGAACTGAAATATGCTTACATACATTTAATGGAAATAAACTAGCTCTGGCGATGGTAGCTTATATCTGAGATTATATGTGGTGGCTACATGCCTATGAACTATGTTACAATGAGGCTCAAGGGCCTTTTAATTATTGAAAAACAAGGGAAAATCCTTTACAAATAAAACCATGACTTGAGGAGATGGAACACCAAGAGTTTGTGGGACATGTTGGGGTTAGTTGGGCAGTCAAATTTCGGGGGTTGTAACTTGGTCATATTATATTAGTTTGGTGTGTATGATACCTCATTGGAAATATCTCTCTTATTATTGTTGTGGGCCTACTACAAACCTTAAAAAAATGTCATTTATGGGGTCAAAAATTCTCAAGAAGTTCACGACCCGAAAAAATCTTCAAAATAGTAAATGATGTTATAAAAAAGGAAACTAATGAAACCGACTAGAGATCTAGATGGAATAGGAGGGTGGCCACCAATATCTACCTTGATCAATAGGTAAAGGAAATAAATGACTAAATTCATTGAATGTTATATTGTAGTGAAAGTATTGATGACAAGAACGATATCTTCCATTTACTGTTTAAGAATGATGGAGTTATCATTTGTAAATTGAAATGAAGGCCAAGATCTTATGAAAAAAATAATAGTGCTACAATGATTTAGAGAAAGTAGATCCTTATTGCATTCTCTTGATTGATTTTTAACAATTTTGGATATGTGTAGGGTATGTCAATTCTAGGATTCTTACATTTGATTATAAAATTGAAATTATAGGGTTTGAAAACCCTAAAAAATAGAAAAATATTGAATTGTTCATTTCCATGAAAGATACAAATATTATTTCATGCAAGGAAAATATGACATCCTGATGACATTGTGGATGAAGCTGGCGCAAGAAGGCCAAGATCAATAGGAGGCGAACATTCTTCTCAAGAGTTGTTCTTGCATGGCCTCTTAGTGAGGATTGCAAGTACATATTGAAGTTTTCCACTAGCTCTACTAATGGAGGGAGAAGAAGTGTAAGAACGAAGAAAATATTATATGAAAAAATGATTTGTCCCAGAATCAAGGTTTGAATATTTGAGCTAAAGATGGAGAAGAAAAATAATAAAATTTTAAATATGCATGTCTATGACTAGAGATGAGAGAATAGAAGATTCTCTAACTAAGAGGGAGATCATTTTTTTTCTCCATTATTCAAGACTTTAAATAAGTCTCGTAATTTAAGAAATCCCTTAAGGACTCATGTGGAGTAACTATGATATGTTGTACCAAGGAAGTGGTAGATATAAAAACTTATGTAAGTATCAGAGGGAGCTCAAAACAGTCACAATAAAATATTTCTCAGTGTAAAAGGGGGTTTTACTCGGAATTTTACATGAAGGACCTTGGTTTGATGCGTCACTATTTGGTTTGTAAGTTTAGTAGAACCTAGGTGAAATCCTTCTTGGACAAGGAAAATATTTAATCGAGATCCTTCAAAAGTTTCGCATGATGAAGTGAAAGTCTATAGCAACTCCTATGGTGATGAACCTAAGAATGCTGAGAGATTATGATTTTGAACTCGTGGATCCATACATGTACTGGAAGTCTATTAGATCATTGATGTATTTGGTGAATACTAGGATTTTTTATTTTTTTTGCAATTTACAACTTTATCCAGTTCCATTGGAATTGACACATGAGAATTATATTGTAGCAAAACATATATTGAGATATTTGTGTGGTATTTTTTAATACTATTTGAGATATGATTTGAATGGTGAGATACATCTGCAAGGATATATGGATTCTAACTTGGCAGGGAGTGCGGATGACCGGAAGAGTACACTTGGTGTATGTTTTAGTTTCGGTTCTGCTATGATATCTTGCATGAGCATAAAGTAGACCTCTCTTTCACTCAGTAATTCAGAAGCATAGCATATTCCAGATTTTTTGGCATGTTGTGAGGGAGTATGGCTTCATAAGCTACTCTCTATATTATTTTACTAGATGCTGGAACTGAATGCGTTATTCTTTGATAATCAAAGTTGTGGTAAGTTGACAGGAAATACAATGTTTCATGACAAGACAAAGAATATTGAGAACAAGTACCACTACATTCATGATATGGTGCAAAAGGGAGTGGTGAGGCTCAGGTATATCTCTACTTATGAGTAGAAAATTAACATTCTCACAAAGCCTTTGTCTTGGGTGAAGTTTGTATACTTCAGAGACAAGATTGGACTAATGCAGAACTCCTCTATTCATGAGAGGGAGTGTTGATGTGACATCATCAGGGATATGGCTTGGACTGTTTGTAACAACAGAAGCTTGGCCTGAACTGTTGATGGGTGGAAAACAAGGTTATGGATCATACTATTGGTAATAATAGATGCTTGGATCAGAATATTTATGGGTGGGCAATAATGTTATGGCTCGAACCATTGGTAACAAGAAGAGCTTGGCTTGGAGTGTTGATGGGTAGAAAAAAAGGGTATGGCTCAAAATTTTAATGACAATAGGAGAATGAATCAAACTGTTGGTGAGATAGCACATGAGGGAAAAAAAAATCTTGAAAGGAATGGTCTATGAGGCCTGGACACTCATGGAGTGGGTGCCTCCTCAGCATCATGGCCTAGAGAGAAGCCTTTGGATTTCGAACATGTGTTTCCCTAGTGTTTGACTATGGGGGATGGAAAACCTAAACTAGTCAGAGTAACATGAGGTGAGGCGCCCATCAGATCATGGTGACTATTTGAGTAAGTACCATTGATTAGGATAGCTAGCATGGGTTGTGGTACATATTGATGATGTTGTTTATGTAGGTCAAGGGTATTTCACTAGATAAAGATGTTATCAATGAGATTTACCCTTCATTTTAGAAATATCATGTATACAAAAAGCATCTGGATAGTCATTATGAATACCTCCCTAGCTAAGAGGCAGTGTTGAAGAATGTATCTATAGTTGGTCTTCATAATCCTTGGTGTATTTATAATACTATGTAACAAAACTGAAATAAAATTAACTTATAAATTAAAATAAAGGAAATTAACAAAACCAACTAAAATTAAGATCTTTGAAAAACATCTCATATTCACCTAAATAACATATTTACCATAAGTTACTACCCACCATAATTTAAGTAAGTATTTGCTTAAAATTTGGGATAAGGAGTTATTGCACACCATTATTTACGTGTTCTTCAACACTTTAACAAATATGAGTAAAAATGTAAATGTGTAGACTTACTAGAATTTAATTTACAAAGAGTCATTGCGATTAACATTCATTATTTCAAACGGGAAAACTTGTAGGTCTGCAAGATGAAGTTAGATCTTACATTCTTAAAACGATGTAGCTACTCTTATGTCATTCCTTTTTTCGCTCATATTAAATATCACATTTATAATTATAGGAAACATCGTATATTTTTTAATGAAAGTTTTGCGTTGATTTGTTTTCAGATTTTCATGGTTAGAAAAAATACTTTATCTTCTTTCTTGAAAGTTAATCTTGATTCATTTGGAACTTTCGAATACATTTTTTGCTTCCCTTTGGTCAAGGATTAAAGCTACTTAAACATTAAGATCCCTTTGCTTGGGAGAATTATGTAAGAATAAGAAGTCTCTCAATTTTTTCAGGCTCATTGAAAAATCCTCAGATTAGAGAGGTTGTTTTGTTTCTTCCAATAACAGATTTAGCAACAACCAAATATATGCTTTGTGTTCATGGATTGATGGTGTTACTTTTCTAGAATTTAGAAGTGGGTCTCCAGCGAGCGAGAATTAAGTTTCAGGGTTTCTCTGTCAATCGTCTCAAGAAGATCATTCAAATGTTGATTCAAGTGAGGATTCCATAATCATGACGAATTCTGAGGTTCCATTACATGTTCTTCCTATTACCTCAGTCCTTCTAGAGCATCAAAATTTACCCAATGTTTCCAATGATTCCTCTTGCCCTAGCTTTTGTTTCAAGATTTGGTTAACAACGAAGAGCATGTCCGTGCCTATCCTTGTAATTATTGCTTGCCTTCTAAGACCATTCCTAATCTGTTCTTCCTACTTCCCCCTAGTGTGGAATCCTATTTGGATAGTCAAACCTCCTCGTCAGAGAACCAATATGGCATTCAATTCTCCTCACTATCATATGATTCACACCAATGCTTTAATCAACCATTGTCCTCCTTTAACATTTTCCCTCCCTCATTCTTTGTTGACCAATCACCTTTATCCTCATCATTCCCTTCGTCATCGGATGACAACCTTTATTTTGAGAAAGATGAAGTATCTACCTCAGAGAACACTGATGATTTGGAACTTATCAACCACTCCCTTGATCCCTTTGTATGTGATGTCCCCTCTTTGGGTTTCTCTTGTCCTATTAATCTTAATAGAGTTATTAATAATAATCATGATAGTAACTATTTAGAATCCGATTATATTATTAATAATAAAAAAATTGATAATAATAATAAAACTAATGAATCCAAATATATTTTTAATAATAATATCAATAATAATAATAATAATAATAATAATAATAATAATTCTAAATCTAATTATATCATTAATAATAACAACGATGATGATGATGATGAGAATAATAATAATAATAATATTTTTCTCTCTCTTCTTACAATAATAAGGTTGTTAATCTTTCAATATTTCCTTTGACCCTCCGATTTATTGTCTTTTAGGAAAGGAATTAAAATTTTCCATTGCTCCCGGAAAAATTCTTGTGGAAAGAATTATTTGCGGCATTGAATATGCGATTAAGGACTTACCAAACAAAACTAAAGATATCACCAGCCAAGACTGTGTTGTTGTCCTTAAAAATGTAAAGCCCCCTGAGAACAACATTAATAAAGAAGATTTCTATGCCCTTAAATATTTAAACAAAAGCAAGACATTATTGTTCTCAAAGCCGACAAGGGTGGGGTTTTAATTATCCTTAATAAGGAAGACTACTGGTATAAGATGGTGGATCACCTTTGTAACAGTGGGAGCTATAAGAAACTTAATAAGAATTCCCTAAAGAATATTATTAGAACAGTTGTTATGGATATAAAAGCAAGCAACAATGTTGGCTTCTTTTGCTATAACATCATCAAGAGTAGCCCTATCACTCCCATAATATATGGGCTTCCTATGATCCATAAAGAGCGCCCCCCTCCCCCAAAGACCCATTGTCAACACTATCTTTTAGCTAAGTATTTAGTAGAAAATCTTAAGCCCCTCATTGGCCTTATTGAGTCCTTTGTTAAATACTCCTCATTATAAAGTTGGATCCTGGAGATATTCTTATTAGTTTTGACGTGGTCTCCTTTTACACTAATATCCCTTTAATGAGGCCATTGAAGTCATTAATCAGATCAATATTCCAGATACTGCTAAATTGGTTGAAATATGTCTTACTTGCACTTCAACTTTGAAGGAGAATTTTATGAAAAAACTTGTTGTGTATCCTTGGGTCCCCCCCTTTCTCCTATAGTGCCTAATTTTTTATGGAATATTTTGAATCTTGGGCTTTAGCCTCTGATCCTTTCAAACCAAAGCGCTGGAAAATATTTGTGGATGACACATGGATAATCTAGCCTCATATTCATGAGAAGTTATGATGCAAGGGCATTAGGCCCAAGAAAAATACTTTGTATTTTAATAGATATAGGGAGGTCTCATGCTTTTGCTTTTTCATGTAATTATTAATATTTGAGTGATTTTAATTCAATATAGAGAGAGGAATTGTAAATGTTCTCAAATCATTGGAGAACATGAGGGGAAGTTGATCAGTTAGGAATGTGAAGAGTCAGTTAGTAAATTTAGGCTTAATTTAGGACTTTGAGAAATTCAAGAGTTTTGCTGAGTCACTGAAGGAGCTAAATCGATTCATGATCAATGTGTATAAATAAGCCTCAGAGGCATTAGGCAAAGAGGAGAGCAGAAGAGCTAGAGATCTGCAGAGCTGTTCAGGTGCAGAGTAGTGGTAGTTGAAAGGGCCACTTAATTGGAAGATTTGGCCAAGGACCAGAGTTCTATAAGTGAACTCATTGATATATTATGAAAGAATTGTTTCAGCATTACATGTGCATTTGTTGATTTAGTTCTGTGTGAGAATGCCTTGAATCTCCGTGAGCTGTGTATGAATAAAACTTTGTAAATGGGTTTTGTAGCGTGATTCCAGATATGGTCGGGTAAATTGATGTTAATTATAGCATATGAGGTTTTACGTATGTTTCTAAGAGAGCGTATGAGGAATGTGTGATAAAACCATGTGTTAAGGATTAATGACAAGTAATTGAATTTATGCACCTGCTATATGAAGGAGGGTTTGGTTCTTGTGAGATTCCTGAATCATATACATTCTGCGTTAATCTGAATGCGCATCGAATATATATCAGCAGTGTGAAATGAATGGTTCAAGCTTTGAATGTAATTGAAGTTGGATTGAGAGTCATCAACTCTATTGTGAAGAAGGCGTGAAGAAAGACTGAGGCAGAATGATGGTGCGGCGAAACTGAAGCATTGAAATGGGTCTTTAAGGGCACAATACAAAGGGGAAAGGAATTATGAATCGAAACGCAGAGAATTGGTAATAAACCTATGCGTTGAATGGAACTGTGCATTATAACATGTGGAAGTGCCGTATTAAGGTGTTGACGAAACAAAGGTTAACATATGAAAAGAGCGGAACCATGAAATAAGAGAGAGCTATTGATAACCAGCGAAAGCGCAAAACAGAATGTAGATTGGAACCCTTAAAGAGAAGCGCGATGGAACCATGAAAGTTGAACAGTAAAGGCGGTTTCTTTATCAAACCCGGTCGTCTCGCGCAATTTTTAAATGGTAAGTGGAATCGCTAAAAAAAACACGATATCACTAGTTGGTTGATGCGTGTCAACGAGTGGTATTATAAAACTTCCCATTTCGCATTTTATTTGGGTGTTAAATCTCAGGGTGAAAAAAAATGCAATACTCGTTCGATCAAGCGGCATCAAGGATCAGCGGTGGTCGCATTCTGAAGCTGCACGAAAGATAAGTTAAGGTAAGGAGCGTGGTTATGTGCATCATACGTTTGATACGATGGTTTGTGTTATGTAATTTTGTTGGCATTGGGAATTGTAATGTCAATAAGAAATGAGTGCATATGGGTTACTAAGAGGGTTAATACATTGGTATCTACTCATTGAAGGCTGATGTATGGTTATTAACACAAAGTCGAATGTCGGGTTGGTAAATCCACGTAGCATATTTTATAATGTGGTTTGACCATTATTTGAAGGGTGAAGAAGCTTCTGCGTATGGTTTGGGGTATTGGTTTTATAACCATAGAGGATAAGGCAAGGGACGAGTTCCGCATGAGTTTGTATTGTTGAGTTTATCATATGGTTTAACCATAGAATTTAAACAGGTAGAGTCCTGCATGTGAAGATTGAGTATTGGCTTTAGAAAAAGGGCATATTATAGGCATTGTGGGTTTTTATAACCTTTGAAGAAAAAGCTTCCGCATAAAACCTAGACATTGAACCTGGATTGAAAGGTGTGGTTTTTATATGCAAGGGAATATTAATTTAATATATTTGAGATATTAAAGATTCCAGATATATTGATTTAAATTGCCAGTCCAGAAAATAGAATATTGTGAGTTTGCCAGATTGTTGAAATTAATTGGGGCCTTAAAATTGGGATGCATTATTATCTGCAGCTTTAAGAGTGAAAATTGTGAGATTGGGGGGGTACCCCGCCATCATGTGGTAGCAGAGCTAGAAATGAAATATCTCTTTGAAAGTTTATTTTTGAATTGCATTTGTACTGAAGCAGTGAAGAAAGTTGGTTTTTAAATCTGTATAACAGAAATTGCAGATTTGATTAGATGTGCAGTAAAGGTATTCAGATTTGTAGAATCTGAAGTTGAAGCAAGTGTTTTGAAGATTGCCAGGATATGTTCTGAAGATGTGAACACAGGTGTGATGATAAAGTGATCAGATCTAAATCTGACAGGACAGCATACAGTGCAGTAGGGCATTGGAGAGATTTGTAGGAGTGATTGCAAATAGATGGTGAACGAACTCTGAAGGTGAGTTGATGAGCAGTGTCTAAATTTGGTTTGGAGAATTGTTTGCAGAATGTAGATTGCAGACAATTGAGGAGTATCTCAGCAGGCAGATCACAACTTTGAGAGCAGTGATGAAAGAGTCCAGCAGAGGATTCTAAAGTGAAGAAGAAAGTGTGGTAGAACCTTGAGAATTCCCAACAGAGGTTCGATGAAAAGAACAGTTGTTCTGAGAGGTTACAGAGGAGTGAAGCCTGAAGGAGCAGAGGAATGCTCAGAAGGTTCCTGAAGATAGAGGAACTGTACTTGCCAAAAGATCAGATCCAGAGAGAGGATTGGTGAGGTAAGTTATGACAAGTAGGACTTGTTACTGCAGAGGTTTCAGTGCAGCCCGTGATGAAGGAGAAGATGACTACTGATAGTCATAACAGAGATTACAGAGGTTCTGAGAAAGGCCACAACAGAAGAGTGAAGGAAGATGCCAAATAAAATGGCATGAGGAAGAAATTCACTGATGAAGAATATTGGAAAGAGGTAGCTGAGATCTGGGAACTATTCAACAAATTGGAACTGATGATAAAGGAAAGATAGAGAGTTGGTTGGCTCATGAAGAAGAAATTAAAGTGGCAGAGGCTACAGATGAAGAGAGAGCAAATGATAAATGCTCAGCTAAAAGAGAGATTACTCAGGACGATTGAGTATTTGGAGAAGGACTTGAAAACTGAAACTGCAAGTGAGACCAAGAGGTCAAATGGCCTTACATCTAACAAATTTTGTATGTTTGCAGGAAGAACATGTGGGAAAGAACAAGATTCTGATGTTGTCACTAAGGAAGAAAATGGAACAACCAGATATTTTGAAAATGTCCATACACAGTTGGGGAAAGGTTTTGATTTCCAACATATTGGAAGCAAAGGAGATTTAAATTGTGATGATGGCCAAAAACTAAAAATTGAGCAGTCAATTGGATAGCTTGAAGAAACTGAAGGGAGGACCATTGAAGAATTTCCGAGATGTATAGAGGACTTGGGACAGCAGGAAGATTCGATGATCAAATCATCAAATGAGACCATGGGGTATTATGGTTTTACAACTGACAAGTTGTGTGTGAATGCAAGTATTGAAGAAGACAATTCATGTGATGAAACTGTGATAAATGAAGCTGGAAGGTGCCAAGTCACATATGATGATTATCTTTCAGATGAAGATGAGATTGAGTTACTGCAGTAGAAGGAATTCATAAATTCCTTGTTTAATGAAAGAGATTGCTTCAATGGGAACATGCCAATTATGTCTGATGATGATCAATTTGTTATTAATGTTGATTATGACAAATTGTTTTTATTAAATGGCCAAGTGAAAAGTGATGGACAGATAACTGAATTTATTGCAGAGATGGAAGATCAGAATACTATTCTGATGAAAGATGAGGAGATAGTGACAACATGAAACTTGACTTGTGATAAAGAAGAAGATAGTGAAGAAAGTATGAATGTTTCCTCAGATGAGATGACAGGTTTGTGGCATGGGTTAAGTGTTCTGGAGCAGAGGAAAGAAACATAGAGAAAAAGTGTTCAGATTGTAAAGGCAGAGATGACTGAGGAAGCGAAGGTTCATTTTTATGAACTAGAGCAAGGAGACATCCTTGAAGAGGATGATGCAGAGGAGAGACGAACTGACAGTCTTGAGAATTGGTTGAAGGATTGGAATCAGCATACTGATGTGCTGATAGAGAAGGAAAGAATTTCAGGACAACATACTGAAATGCTGGCAGAGGAAAGAAAGGCATTGAGGCCTTATGATTTTTGTCTTAAAAATTGTTTTGTGAATATAGATTTTGTTGGTGATGGAGAAATTTTGACACCACTGGATATTCAAATAGAGAAGGAAAAAGATTATGTGGAAATGTTTAATCCATGGAATGAGGAAATTAGATTGCTGGGGGTTATGCTGAACAAACTGGATTCAATGCAGGAAGGAGAACCTCAATATCAAAATTGGGGATTGCAGAATGTGAAGATGTAAGGGAATGAAGACAATGAAGACTTTCTGAGTCTTGGAAGAGACTTAGGATTGCTGAGGAAGGAATTGGTGATTGAATCATCAATTGAGGCCATTAGGTCTAGGTCTTGTGGTGTTGAAACTGATGATTTGGCTGTGTTGACAGGTATGGCAGAAGACAATCCATCCTTTGGAGTTGTCTTGAAGGATGATGAACTGTTGCATAAGAGGGAAGGTGAGGCTATCATGCCTCTTGTAAAGGAACTTGTTGTTATGGATAATGACAAGAAGGAGCTGATTTGTCTGATGGATAAAGATAAGACCGGAGGACAGACTTTTGGGATTTCTAGAGCAGTGGAGAATCAGAATTTTATTCTGATAGTGGATGAGAATACAGTGGTTGAAGAACTTGAATTGATTGCCAGAATCAATCAAGAAGAAGGAAGACAATTACTGAAGATTGTCAAGGAAGGAGAGGAAGATGCTGAATTCAAATTGCAGCATACTGATGATGTGAGACAAGTACAAAATGAGTGGATGAATTGTTTGCTGAAAACATTCAGAGAAGAGAAGGAAATGTTAGAGCAACAATTTGAAGTGTTGCCAGAGGAGGAAGAGACACAAAGATTTTGTAGTTTTGAATTTTGTTTTATGATTGCAGGTACTGAAAGAAGGACTAAAGGAGGTTTGGTCCAGGAGAAGAAAAAAGATGATGATAGTGACTGGCAATTTAAATACCAGTCCAAGAAATTGCTGAAATCAGAGAGGGAAGAAATTGTCATGGATGACAATCAGGCAGAGTTTTACTGTTGCAGAAAACAAGAGGGCATGGATGATTGGGTGGCAGTTAGAGCGGGGGCTAGAGCAACCGTAGGATTTAAAAAAGTAAGAGTTAGGGCTCAGCAAGTAAGAGCAAGAGCCAAGGTAAAAACAATAGTAAGAATTCAACAAATAAGAACTCAGCAAGCAGAAGCAGAGGTAGAATTTCAACAATCAAGATGGAGCAGTATCCAGCAGTTGGAAAATATACTAGACAGAGAAATTGAATTGATAAGGAGGTTGATGGTGAAAGTGTCTGAGAAGAAGACAACAACAAGAAGACAAAGAAGTAGAAGCAGCAGCAAAAGAAGGACAGAAAGAGAATGTAAAAGTGCAGCCAATGGAGCAAGACAACATAAAGTATGGAAGCCTGGAGGAGTGCAAAAGAAGAACATTACAAAAGATGACCAGTTGCAGAACAAAGTGTGGGATCCAGGAAGACAAGGATGAAAGCACATGATCAGGAGATCATGAATCATTTGAACCTTGGGAGTCTGATGCAGGGGAATTAGGCCCAAGAAAAATACTTTGTATCTTAATAGATATAGGGAGGTCTCATGATTTTTCTTTTTTCATGTAATTATTAATATTTAAGTGATTTTAATTAAATATAGAGAGAGGAATTGTAAATGTTCTCAAATCATTGGAGAACATGAGGGGATGTTGATCAGTTAGGAATGTGAAGAGTCAGTCAGTAAATTTAGGCTTAATTTAAGAGTTTTGCTGAGTCACTGAAGGATCTGAATCGATTCATGATCAATGTGTATAAATAAGCCTCAGAGGCATTAGGCAAAGAGGAGAGCGGAAGAGTTAGAGATCTGTAGAGCTGTTCAGGTGCAGAGTAGTGGTAGTTGAAAGGGCCATTTCATTTGAAGATCTGGCCAAGGACCAGAGTTCTGTAAGTGAACTCATTGATATATTATGAAATAATTGTTTCAGCATTACATGTGCATTTGTTGATTTAGTTCTGTGTGAGAATGCCTTGAATCTCCGTGAGCTGTGTACGAATAAAAATTTGTAAATGGGTTTTGTAGCGTGATTCCAGATATGGTCGGGTAAATTGATGTTAATTATAGCATATGAGGTTTTATGTATGTTTCTGAGAGAGCGTATGAGGAATGTGTGATAAAAACCTATGTTAAGGATTAATGACAAGTAATTGAATTTATGCGCCTGCTGTATGAAGGAGGGTTCGGTTCTTGTGAGATTCCTGAATCATATACATTTTGCGTTAATCTGAATGCGCATCGAATGTATATCAGCAGTGTGAAATGAATGGTTCAAGCTTTGAATGTAATTGAAGTCGGATTGAGAGTCATCAACTCTGTTGTGAAGAAGGCGTGAAGAAAGACTGAGGCAGAATGATGGTGCGGCAAAACTGAAGCATTGAAATGGGTCTTCGAGGGCACAATACAAAGGGGAAAGGAATTATGAATCGAAACACAGAGAATTGGTAATAAACCTATGCGTTGAATGGAACTGTGCGTTATATCATGTGGAAGTGCCGTATTAAGGTGTTGACGAAATAAAGGTTAACATATGAAAAGAGCGGAACCATGAAATAAGAGAGAGCTATTGATAACCAGCGAAAGCGCGAAACAGAATGTAGATTGAAACCCTTAAAGAGAAACGCGATGGAACCATGAAAGTTGAACAATTAGGGCGGTTTCTTTATCAAACCCGGTCGTCTTGCGCAATTTTTAAATGGTAAGTGGAATCGCTAAAAAAAACGTGATATCACTAGTTGGTTGACGCGTGTCAACAAGTGGTATTATAAAACTGCCCATTTCGCATTTTATTTGGGTGTTAAATCTCAGGGTGAAAAAAAATGCGATACTCGTTCGATCGAGCGGCATTAAGGATTAGCGGTGGTCGCATTCTAAAGCTGCACGGAAGATAAGTTAAGGTAAGGAGCGTGGTTATGTGCATCATACATTTGATACGATGGTTTGTGTTATGTAATTTTGTTGGCATTGGGAATTGTAATGTTAATAAAAAATGAGCGCATATGGGTTACTAAAAGGGTTAATACATTGGTATCTACTCATTGAAGGCTGATGTATGGTTGTTAATACAAAGCCGAATGTCGGGTTCGTAAATCCACATAGAATATTTTATAATGTGGTTTGACCATTATTTGAAGGGTAAAGAAGCTTCTGCGTATGGTTTGGGGTATTGGTTTTATAACCATAGAGGATAAGGCAAGGGACGAGTTCCGCATGAGTTTGTATTGTTGAGTTTATCATATGGTTTAACCATAGAATTTAAACAGGTAGAGTCCCGCATGTGAAGATTGAGTATTGGCTTTAGAAAAAGGGCATATTATAGGCATTGTGGGTTTCTGTAACCTTTGAAGAAAAATCTTCCGCATAAAACCTAGACATTGAACCTGGATTGAAAGGTGTGGTTTTTATATGCAAGGGAATTTTAATTTAATATCTCAAATCTCAGATTTGAGATATTAAAGATTCCAGATATATTGATTTAAATTTCCAGTCCAGAAAATAGAATATTATGAGTTTGCCAGATTGTTGAAATTAATTGGGGCCTTAAAATTGGGATGCATTATTATCTGTAGCTTTAAGAGTGAAAACTGTGAGATTGCGGGGGTACCCCACCATCAAGTTAGATCTATTTTTCCAACACCTTAACAATCAGTCTAGATCCAAAAATTTTATTATGGAATGTGAGGTTGATGGATGTGTACCTTTCCTTGATTTCCTTATTTCAAGGAAGGATGATGGCTCTTTCTCCCACCAGGATTTTTTGAAGAAAACTCACAAAGAGCAGTATCTTCATGCTAGGTTCCATCATTTCCTTGCTCAAAATCTGGGTGTTCTCAATGCCTTAGCTACTCGTGCATTAAGAGTTTTTGATGAAGACCAAATTTTTGATGAAAAATGCCATCTCCTTAATATTTTTCAATAATAATGGATACAACAGGCGTTAGGGGATCAAAGCTTTCCTTAGGGCTAGCAAAGGTCCTTCAATTACGAAAGAACCCAAAGATCAAATTTTAGGTATCCATCTTCCTTTTATCCAAGGAATGACAGATACGATTTCTAGGATCTTGAATAGGCATAAGGTTCCCTCTACCTTTAGGCCCCTTAAGACCATTCAACGCTCCCTAAGTTCTGTTAAAGACCCAGTGGATCTCAAGAAAATGAAAGGTGTTTACGAAATTCCATGTTCTTACAGGAACCCCTACATTGGTGAAACTAGCCATTCAATAAATCCAAGGATCCATGAGCACATGGATGACATAAAACATGGGAGGACCCACTCCTTAACTTTGGCAAGCATGCGGAAAAGACAAAAAATCACATCTTCCTTGAAGAGGCCATCGTCATTGCAAGGATTGATCATTTCTTTCATCGAAAGTTTAGGGAGACCATTGAGATAGAAAAGAAAAATAGCAATCTAAACAAAAATGATATATAAATTAATTAATTAAAATAAATTAAATAATATAAATTATATATGGGTTAATAACTTTATTTAATTTCTTTACCTAGACTTTAGTTATATTCTTAGTTTTTGGAGGTTTTTTATTTTATTTTATTGTTCAAGAAATTTTTATTATTTTTAATTCTCGTCTTGTCCCCGTTTTAATTTTGACATTGAATTAATATTTATTTATTTTTTCTAAATATTTGAATCATCCTAAATCTAAATATTTGAGTGAATATCTAACCATAATTTAATAATTAATTTAATTTTAATATAATTTAATCTAAATATTTGATTATATATATTAGAATATTATTTTATATTTTATTTCAACTAATTCAATTTTTTTCTTATTTATTTATATTTTACTAAAAAAAAAATTAACTTAGTTTACATCTAAATATTTCACTTATTCAAAAAAATGACTTAAGTCAATTTCAACATTCTAAAGATTTTTTTTTAAAACTAGTTGTTTAAGATAATCTTTAAAAATATTAAAGATCTCTAAATTGATCTCTCTAATTAATATGGTTCCATGATCTGATTCTCCATCTTGTCTTCAGATTCAACCACACTAGATGATTTGAAAATGCCACAATTAATTATCTCCAATGTGATTTCTTCGAAAATATTTCTAAACACATAAAATATAAGATCACACAGACCTAAATTCAATTATTACAACCCTACACAAAAGGGCCATTGTTGTTAAAGTTCTATCATTTCAAACGACCCTACACAAAAGGGCCATTTCTGTTAAAGTTCATCATTTCAAACGGCCATGCTTGTAGGTCTCCAAGATGAAGTCAGATCTAACACTCTTAAAATGATGTAGAGAGTCTTTTGTCATTCCTTTATTCATTCAGATTAAACATCACCTTTATAATTCTAAGAACCATCATATATTTTTGAACGAAAATAGTGTGTTGATTCGTTCTGAGATTTGCATGGTTAGAAAAATACTTGATATTCTTTCTCGAAAGTTTTTCTCGCTGCATTTAGAACATTCGAATATATGGTTTGTTTCCCCTGGGTCAAGGATTGACGCTAGTTCAACATTAAGATCCCTTCGCTGGGAAGCATTATGTAAGAATAAGTTGTCTCTAAAGTTTCTAAGGCTCGCTGAAAAATCCACAGCTCAGAGAGGTTGTTCGGTTTCTTCCAATAGAAAAGTTAATAATAACCAAATCTTTGTTTTGCGCTCATGGATTGACGATGTTGCTTTTCCAGAATTTAAAGTGGGTCTCCAGTGAGCGAGCGAGAATGAATTTTTAGGGTTTCTTTGTCAATTGTCTCAACAAGATCATTCAAAGGTAAAGTTTATTCAAGTGAGGATTCCAAAATCGTGGCGAATTCCGATGTGTCGCTACATGTTCTTCCTAGCCATAGCATCCGAATTTACCCAGTGCTGCTAATGATTCCTCTCACCCAAGCTTTTTGTTTCGGAATTTGGTTGTCAGAGAAGAGAACTCTCGTGCCTATCCTTGTAGTTATTTATTTCCTTCTAAGACCGTTCCTAATCCACTCTTCCTGCTTCCCCCCAGCGTCGCCTCCCATTTGGATAGTCAAACCTCCTCGTCAGCGATCAGGTATGGCAATCAATTATGCTCATTCTCGCATGATTCACACCAACCATCGACCTCCTTTAACCTTTTCCCTCCCACGCTATCTTTTTACGAGTCCCATATCTCCTCATCATTCCTTTAGTCATCGAATTAAAAAAAACTATTGAGAAAGATGAAGTATCTACCTCAGGGAACGCCTTGATTTGGACCTTGTCAACTGCTCCCTTGATCCCTTTGTATGTGATGTCCCCTCTTTGGGTTTCTCTTGTCCTCTTAATCTTAATAGTGTTCTTAATAATAATCATAATAATAATTATTTAGAATCCAATTATATTATTAATAATAGAAAAATCAATAATAATAATAGTAGTATTGAATTTAAATATATTTTTAATCAAAACATCAATAATAATAATTGTTATTGTGAATTTGAATTATATCGACATTAATAATAATAACTACGATGATAATAATAATAATAGTTTTCTCTCTCTCTTCTTATAATAATAAGCTTGTTAATCTTTGAAGCTTTTCCTTTGATCCTCGAGTTTATAGTCTTCTAGGAAAGGGATTAAATATTGTCATTGCTCCCAAAAAAATCCTATGGAAAGAATTATTTGCATCATTGAATATGGGATTAGGGACTTACCATTAAACACTAAATATATCATCACACAAGATTGTGTTGTTGTACTTAAAAATGCAAAGCCCCCTAAGAACAACATTAGTAAAGAAGAGTTTGATGCACTTAAATATTTAATAAAAAACCAAGACATTGTTGTTCTCAAAGCCGACAAGGGTGGGCTTGTAGTTATCCTTAATAAGGAAGGCTATTGGTATAATATGGTGGATCACCTTTGTAGTCGCGGGAGCTATAGGAAACTTAATAAGAATTCCTTAAATAAGATTTCTAGAATAGTTGTTGTGGCCATAAAGTCAAGCAACAATGTTGGATCCTTTTTCCATAAGTTCAATGAGAGTAGCCCTATTACTCCCAAAATCTATGAGCTTCCCAAGATCCATAAAGAGGGGGCTCCTTAAGACCCATTTTCAACACTATTGGAGGTTCTACCTATCTTCTAGCTAAGTACTTAGCAGAAAATCTTAAGCCCCTCATTGGTCTTATTGAGACCTTTGTTAAAGAATCCTCATCATTTGTCAATGAGTTAAAGGGTATAAAGTTGGATCCTAGATATATTCTTGTTAGTTTCAACCTGTTCTCCCTTTACACTAATATCCATATTAATGAGGCCATTAAATTCATTAATCAGGTAACTAATATAGATACTGCTAAATTGGTTGAAAATTCTTACTTCTACTTTCTTTATCTTTGAAGTATAATTATATGAACAAACTTGTGGTGTTGCCATGGGTTTCCCCCTTTCTCTTGTAATGGCTAATATGTTCATGGAAGATTTTTAATCTAGGCCTTTGGCCTCTGCTCGTTTCAAAACAAAGCGTTGGAAAATATTTGTGGATGAAAAATGAATAATCTGGCCTCATAGTCATGAGAAGTTCGATCTATTTTTCCAACACCTTAAAAATCAGTGTAGCTCCATAAATTTTTATATGAAATGTGAGCTTGATGGATGCCTACCTTTCCTCGATGTCATTATTTCAAGGAAGGATGATGGTTCTTTCTCCCACCAAGTTTTTCGAAAGAAAACTAATACAAAGTAGTATCTTCATGCTAGATCCCATCATTTCCCTACTGAAAATTTGGGTGCTATCAACACCTTAGTTACTCGTGCGTTAAGATTTTCTGACGAAAACCACCTTTCCGATGAAAAATCTCATCTCCTTAATGTTTTCAAAAATAATGGATACAGTAAGTGCCAGGGGATCAAAGCTTTCCTTAGGGATAGAAAAGGCCCTTCAATTAGGAAAGAACCCAAAGATCAAACTTCAGGTGTCCATCTTCCTTTTATCCAAGGAACAATAGATAAGATTTCTAGGATATTGAAGAAGCATAAGGTTCCCTCTATCTTTAGGTCCCTTAACACCATTCAAAGTTCCCTAAGGTTTGTTAAAGATCCGGTGGATCCTAAGAAAATGAAAGGTATTTACGAAATTCCATTTTCTTACAGGACCCCCTACATTGGTGAAAATTTCTGTTCGATAAATTAAAGAATTCATGACCATGTGACTAACATAAAACATGGGAGGACATGCTCCTCCACTTTGGTAGAGCATGCAAAAAAAAGACAAAATATCACATCTACATTGAAGAGGAATGGGCCATTGCAAAGGTTGATCATTTCTTTCATCGAAAGTTTAGGGAAGCCATTGAGATAGCAAGGAATCCTAGAAATCTAAAGAGGGATGATGAATAGAGAATTGATAATCATTTCGTCCTAGCTCTTTCTTCTTTAAAAAATAATATTTTCTTATATATATATATATAACCCTTGTTTTGAAAATTTTCATGCCTTATTGATTTGAGTCATTAAACTTACTGAATTTTTTTATTAAAGAAGTTCCTAATCCATTTTCTTTGGTAGTTAAATATATAAATAATATAGATTATATATTGTTCAATAACTTTATTTAATTTCTTTAATTTCTTTAATACCTAGACTTAATAACCAATTACTTATACTCTTAGTTTTTCAAATTTCTATTTGTATTGTATTATTCATGGAATTTTTATTATTTTTTATTATAGACTTGCCCGGTTTTAAGTTTCACAATGACTTAATTATTAATTTTATTCTTATTTATTTTTATTTAATTTAAATGTTTTACTTTATATTATTTCGTATAACATTTTATTCTAAGTTATTTAATTTCATTCTTTAATCTAAATATTTGACTTAATATCTAACCATAAATTAATAATTAGTTTCATTTTAGTATAATTTAATCGAAATATTTGATTTTATATAATATTTGATTCCAATTAATTCAATTTTATTCTTATTTATTTATATTTATTCAAAAAAAATTAACTTAGTCTAGATCTAAATATTTGACTTATTAACAAAAAAAATGACTTAAGTCAATTTTAACATTCTAAAGATCCTTTTTCAAAAGTAGTTGTTCATTATAACCGTTAAAAATGTTAAGGATCTCTACATTGATCTCTCTATCTAATCTGGTGCCATGACTTAATTCTCCATCTTGTCATGACGATGAACCACACTAGATGGTTTGAAATGTGTTGATTAATTATCTCTATTGTGATTTCTCCAAAAATACTTTTGAACACATGGGATGTGATTTAATTTACAAAGAGACATGTTTGTTGGGTATTTTGATAATAATATAAAATTTGAGTTTTTCATTTTAAATATTCATTTATCACTCAAATATATCTCTCTCCCTTACACATGTGATCTCGCATATCTTAAGTTTTCAACATTGTGATCTCTACACTCCTTTCATGGTTATTGGTTGAATTTGTAAGGTGTGATTGTTTGATGAAGATAAAAGAACTATAATATAGATTCATTAGTAATTAATGTTGGCGAGAGATCAGGTCTCGCGGGCAAGACCCAGGTTCAGGAGTTGAGGCCAACAAAGGGGGTCCGTTGTAGTCTAGGATTACATCGGCATTATCACCCTGCTCCAGGGAGCAGAGAGTCTCACCCGAGGCATGCCGCGACTACATGAAGAAGGGGAATAGACTAGAAGCAAATAACAGACTCGCAACTCATTCGGATCGAAGATTAGATTACATCAATAGAATAACATACTCAACATCAGGCAGAGAACATACAGACACTAAGTACATAAAATTTTAAAGCATCCCATTCAACATACATGCATTAGAACCACACACTTGAGACAACAACCTTTTATTGTATTAATCTCTTGGCCAAGCACATGATTACATAGCATTCTCATCGATAGCTTACAACTCTAATACATATGTTTCATGGAACAGGGAGGTAGAATAGAGAAGATTAGGAACCATAGAAGTGTCATGCATGATTTCCCGCAGTCGCTCTGTGCTTCTTCTCCTGTCACGAGCCTCGCAACCTCTGCAGCATTCTCTCTTCTTTCAGTCGGGTGATTGTTATTTATTCACCCGCTATCACGACTATCAGTTCCTCTATGTCTTTTCTTCAGCTGCTTCCAGCTTCTCTCCTGTTATCTGTGTGTTCCTCTCTCTGTCTTCTGCTGTGTGTTTTCTTCATCTGTACTTGTGCGTGTTCTTCCTTCAGCTATCTCATGCTTCCACACCACCTTGATATCTCCGCGACTCCTGGTAGTTGCGACGCGGTCGCGATTTCCCTATGTCTTCATGCCGCAACTCAAAAGGTCAAAATTCAAAATGTTCTTAACCAAGATTTCAAAAACAAGGGCCCCAACAGGCCCCGACCACAGTTCTTTGACTCGTCCCCGAGTCAATCACAAATGACAGTTTCCACCTCCATTGCTGCACTGGATCCCGTGCCCTGTTCGGCCTGTGTGCCGTCGTCTCATGCCCATTCCTGCTGTGCTCCTCCAAGCGGCTGTTCAAACAAGGGCCCCAACTCTGGGACCCTGCGGAGCGCTACATCTTTAAGCCCGGTGAAGTCCGACACAGCTTGCTGCCAACCCTGCATTAGCGAGTCTGCGTCCTCAGTGATCCTGGTGGCAACGGCCTCCTCTATATTCGCCGGGACAGCCCCGAACATCGTGGTAAGCTGGGTCTCGGCCTTTGCAGCTAGCTGTTGTATTGATTTGGCACTGGCTTGAATGGGTGGACGGATTTCCCGAATTATCTGCTTGGCCGTGGCTGAGTTGGCCTCGGTCTGTTGCATTTAAACCTCAAGCTCGTCCTCCTAGGCATAGATTTGATCTAACCGCGCGGGATCTGCGGTCTCCTGAATTTCTCTGGAAATTTGTTGCAGCTGGGCGGAGATGGGCTGCGTTTTGACCGTGAGGGCGAGTGAACACTCCTGCAGACTCCGCAGGAGGTCGTAGGCCTCGCGCGCTGTGGAGTGAAGGGTCGCCTGCATGTGAGATGCCTGGGTCTGCTTGGCGGCCACCTGTTATGAGTATACAATCTGTGGGTCGGGGAGCGCGAGCCGTGCGGCTAACGCCGCTTGAAGTTCCTGATGCTCCCTGCGTAGACCCGTGAAGGCAGACCGAATGTGGTAAGCCTGGACTGCTACATTTCTCTCCGCTATATCGTCAGGAAGTGGGGCATGGTGAGCCTTTACAGTGGGCCAGAGGTCTGAGAATGCCCGAGTGACAATGGTGATCTGCTCCTGTAGGTAGTTCTTCTCCGTGGTCAGCTGGTCACGCTGTTCAGTAAGCGCCATGATCTGGTGGTGCTGCTCATCGCACCGCTGCTGCAGCTCCGAATGAAGCTGTTCGGCCTGCAGGGCTGCCCGCTGAATGAATAGGTACAACTGGGCTGTACCCCATGTTTCTACGTTGGCGGTGCCGGAAGCGCCCTGCTCCGGCATTCGCTCCTGCAAAGGTTGCCCACTGGCCACTGATATGCCTCCTGCAAAGGTTGCCCACTGGCCACTGATATGGTGGAATTCTCAGGAGGGGACACCGGTGTCTGTTTCTGCGTTGAGGTGCCCATGTCGGAATCTGGCCGTTCTTGCTGAGTGGTTTGGCCAGTGGGGAGAAGGTCAGCATGCTCAGGCGGAGCCTCGACCGAGTCAGCCCCAACGTTGGCTAGTCGGGTAAATATAGTAGAGAAAGAACCCTGGGGTGTGGCCACGGGGTCAACTGGTGGTACTACGGCCGTAGTACTGGAGGTAACTTCAGCCCCGTGGTCTCCCCCAAATATTTCCCGGATAAGCGGGTCAGATACAGTGGCAGAGGAGTTTGATGGAACGGATGAAGTGGCAGGTGGATGGACAGTGGAGGGAGCGGTGGACGGTGTGGTGGAGGTATGGGGGAGGCGAATATTGAGGAATTCTGATGGGTCGATAAGGGGTTCTTCCGGAATTAACGTCTCTGTGACTGGAGAGGGTGGCGGATCGTCATCAGTAAGGTCCACCATCGGATCAGTGACGGTGGTGCGGGCCCGCTTGGATGGAGGGGGGTCTAATTGATCAGGTCCCGAGCCCGGTTCGCCCATTGGGGTGATGATGGGGCTGGTATAAGTGAATAAGTTGGTAGGGATGGGAGAAGTGAGAGGGGCAGTATGGGACAGAGAAAGAGAATGACTGAGGTGGAATTCAGAAAATAAAGGAAACAAAGGGGCACCGCTTGAAATAACTTGGGTCGCCACGTTGAGACTTTGTACCTGAGTATTGAAGTGTTGTACGACGGGGACCAGTGATTCAGGGAGTTCTGGTGTGGTCCCGGCTGCATCCTGAGAAGGTCCCGCCACCGCCTGTGAGGGCCCTGCCGCGCCCGTCTCGGCAAGCCGTTGCACCAGCAACATCCGCTTAAAGTTGTATCTGGGGATCCCGTCGCGGATGTGCTTTGTGACCCCCGGCCACGAACTGACCTTGTGGTGAAAGGTAGCATCGTCCAGTTGGAATTTGAGCGGCGCCATGTGGAAGGTGGCTTCCGACACGCAAGTGGGGCGGAGGTAAGTGTGCCTGTGGCTTACCCCGAACCATACCTGCGCACTATAGTTGTCCAACAGGTTTCTGGGCACCCGTTGCTGGTGAGTCACCACATCTACCATTAGCACGTACCAAGCCCGAAACGCTTCCGCATTCACCTGTTTCGTGCTGGGGTCAGAGGACACCTGCCACAGGGTGAACTTCATCGCGAGGGGCTGGCTCGCGGTAGTTTCTGCCAGCAGCCGTATAGGAGGAATGTGCCATTTCCACATGGAAAAAGCTACAATCACGTAACCATAGATGAAACTAGTGGTCCGCTTATAATTCTCTTCGCATGCCGCGAACAGTTCTTTGAGCACGAAAGAGCACCAATTCAGCCTGGTGCCTTGGATACAGTGCTCCGCAATGGAGATGGTATCCAAGGTGCACTCTCCTTTGGTATAATGCCGCATTGTCTTGCTAGCAATGAGATAGCAAGCGAACCGAATCTCCAGCTTGTTAATCAGATCAATTTTTGTGCCTTCCCCCCCCCGGCGAGTGCCGTATTTGGCATAGAGGTCTGTATCACCTGTCTTTCATGCGCGCTTGGAGGATTTCTGACCGGCTGCGGAGACATCTGCGCCATTCTGGGACAGCCCTGTGAGGCGATGAATGTCTTCAGCGTGAATGGGGATCTCCTCATTTAGCCACAGGGACCCGTTCTGAATTCGGCTGAGGAGGAACCGGGTGCATTGCAGGGCCGGTTCGGTAGTCCCAAAGACAGGAAGAGTTCTTAAATTCATCAGGGACAATTGCTGGAGGCCCCTGTACTCTGGTCGCATGCGGTTGGTTGAGCTACCGCCTGGTGTGTAGTGATGCTCCATATATTTCTGCCAATGGAGGAAGGGGAATTCGACCGGGTCGGACAGGTTGGCGTCCATCAACGCTTCACTGTCGTATTTGCCAACCAGCGACTCTATTATGTGAATCCGACTGTCCAGCGCCGGTTCAACAACGGAGAGGAGAGCCTTTGGCATTTTGGCACAGCGCTGGTAAACCTGGAGAATTCGCCTGGAGCTTCTGTCTTGGTGCAGTGCATTTTGAGACTTCAACCGCTCTGGTATCGCTGCAATTGCCAAATTGAACTGGTCCGGCATTCTCGTGCTGTTGGTCTCCATGCAAGTTATGTCATCACCTGGCATGAGCGGAGTTGATGAGACCCCATAACGATAATTAATTCCTGCTGGCCTTCTTGCCTGCGATAATCGTGCGATCGATCGCATGCCTGTGTGTAATCTGACAGTTGCTGACGGCGGCATGGGGAAATGGGCGGACGTGACGGCTGAGGGGACTGCGGATGATGGCAAATGATTATGGTATGGTTACTGCCTACTTATGGTAATTTATGATGCAAATCTGAGCGATCCTACGGACTGACAAAAAGGACTGACGGAAATGACCTGGACTGATACTGGCACATGGATGGATCCTACAAGGATGACACGCTGGACAGGCGCTGCCCCGACCACAGTCGGTTGCGGTGTGGCCCCCACAACTGAGCGGTTATTGACACACTACCTATGAATAGAGAAGACATCCTACGCTCATCTTGGTTGCGGGAGAGTTATTTGACTAAGCTACGCTACGGGTGCTCTCGGGTGCGAGAGTTATTGATGAGAAGTGGAAAGTACCTACTCCTGGTAGGGTTTCAGGCGTGCGCCATTCACCCACCCAGGGAGAACTGTACCGTCAAGCTGTGCCAACCAAACGGCTCCTGAGTCACGAATCTCGATGACAAAGTAGGGTCCCAACCAGTGCATCTGGAGCTTGCCTGGAAACTTCTGGAACCGGTTGTCATATAGAAGAACTTTGCCGCCAACCTGAAAGGTTTTGTTCTTTATGTGGCGGTCGTGCCACGCTTTCTGTCGGTCCTTCTGAATCTTCTGGTGGAATTCGGCCAGGAAGCAGGCCTCATCCAATTTCTGTAATTCATGGAGGCGCTCGTGGAGGGAGGCCTCTTCCGAAAACTTGAGAGACGTGGCGATCACCATGCTGGGTACAATAAAATCGGCGGGGATCACAGCCTCCCGGCCGTACACGAGCTGGAACGACGTTTGATTGGTCAAGCGCTTCACCGTAGTCCGGTAGGCCCAGAGTGCGGCTGGTAGCCGTTCGTCCCAGTCATCCCGCTGAGCATTGCAAATCTTAGTCAAGCCTTTTTCAAGAATTTTGTTAAATGCTTCCACAGTACCATTGGCCTGCGGGTGGTATGGGCTGCTTTTGTGATGCTGGATCATAAATGTTTCCAAGAGCGACCTGACAGTGTCATTAATGAAGTGCGTACCCTGATCGCTGGTTAAACTTTGTGGGCAACCAAATCTGCTGATAATATGCTCAAAGATAAACCGTGCTGCAGTTTCCGCCGTGCAGTCTCGTACCGCCACTGCTTCTGCCCAGCGGGTGAGGTAATCGGTGGCAGTAATGATGTACCGGGCCTTGGAGTGTCTAGCAACCGGGGCGATGGGACCTACAAAATCGATAGCCCACTTTTCGAATGGCCGCAACACATGCACTGGGTGTAGCGGAAGCTCGTCCTGGTGAGAGGGCCTTCCCTTTCGCTGACAGACATCACAGCGCTTGAAAAATGTTTTGCAATCTGCATGGACAGTTGGCCACCATAAGCCAGCCTGGATTACCTTCCACGCAGTGGGTTTGGCCCCAACATGTCCGCCCGCAACACCGCTGTGGCACTCCCACATCACAGCGTCACGCTCATGGTCAGGTATGCATCGGCGCAGAACCTCATCAAGGCCCAATCTGTATAACTGCCCCGTAATCAACTGGTACTCAGCAACACGAACGACCAAGTGTCGTTTCTGGAGCGGGGTGTAATCCTGAGGGCATTGCCTCGTGGTCAGATAGGTGACAGTGTCGGCCAAGTAATCCGGTACTACTTCGACTCGGAAGAGGTCGGCATCCGGCAGCTGATCGTCCAACGAGCCTTCGTTCTCTCCCGTCTCCAACCTGGATAAATGATTGGGACCGACATTCAGCCTACCGGGCTTGACAATCACCTCGAACGTGAATTCCTGGAAGAGTAGAAGCCAACAACAGATCCGTCCTTCCAAAACAGGCTTATTCACCAAATACTTCAATGCAGAGTGGTCCGTAAAGAATTTGAATTTGCCGCCCAGAAGATAGTGGTGGAACTTCTGGAGGGAGTACACCATCGCCAGCGCCTCCCGCTCGGTCGTGGTGTAATTCTTCTCCGCATTCGATAGCTTGCGGCTGGCGAAATAGACCAGATGGTCGACTGTGGTCTCGCCTGGTTGCGCCAAGACGGCTCCGAGTGCAATATTGGAAGCATCAATATGCACGTGGAACTGCTTATCCCAGTCGGGATGAACAAGTATGGGCGCCGTCGCCAAATTCTCCTTCAAGGCGTCAAGGGCCTTCCTACACTCCTCCGTCCACTGGAATATTTCTGACTTCCGCAACAGTTTCTCCAAAGGGGCCGTGATCTTTGCGTAGTTGTGGATAAACCGCTTGTAATATCCTGTGTGCCCAAGTAGTGCCCGCAACTACTTCACGGTTTCGGGGGCTTCCATGTGAAGTATGACCGCGACCTTGGCGGGATCGACATAGACCCCTTGCTTGCACACCACGTGGCCTAAGAGTGTGCCGAATGGAACTGCAAAAATACATTTCTTCAAGTTCAAGGAGATCTGCAGCTGATGACACCGGTCAAACATAATACGCAAAAGAGTGGCATGTTTCTTCAACAGGCTGTAGATGGTCCAGTCATCCATGTAGACCTCTAGGAACTTGTGAATGTACTCCCGGAAAGCAGCAATTACAATCTGGGAAAACACAGCCGGTGCGTTCTTCAGACCAAACGGCATAACGTGGTATGCGAATGATCCCCACTCAGTGGTGAATGTCGTCTTCGCCTTATCCTCTTCCGCAATGCGCACCTGATGGTACCCTGAAAAACCATCCGTGAAGGAATAAGCTTCATTGCCTACAACATGATCTAAGACTTCATCGCTGAACGGAGTGGGAAACGGATCATGAATGCAGGCATTATTCAGACTTCTGTAATCAACACAAACACGAATCTCTGCCTTGTCCTTCTTATTCTGAATAACAATAGGACTCGCCCACTCTGCCTCTTCGACGGGAAAGATGAGACTTGCAGCCAACATCTTGTCAATGTCCATCTTGACCTTTTCTTTGACCCGGGGGTTCAGCCGATAGGGTCGATGCTTTACGGGCCGGGCATCTGGTTTCAGTACAATGCGCATCTCCCCAAGGTCACCCTTAATACCCTTCAGGTCTGCCACCGACGAAGGGAACAAATCCTCGTATTCCTGCAGAAGGCTGAAGATTTCCTTGGTCGTTTCGTCGTCCCAGTAATCACCCACGGTAGCCAACTTCGGCTTCGCCTCCGTACCAATATTCAGCTTCTTGGTTTTTAACGGCTGTAAATGGATGCCTTCAGTGGTCGGTTCTTCGTCGATGTTTCGCTCGCCTTCCTTCTATTCAAAATATAAGTGCCTGAGGTCCTACAGACTGTCATCATCCGGATCGCCATCAATCCTCTGGCAAGCCAACTCGCGACAGGTTCCAAGCCATGATGCAAGCGTAACCCCATCAGGCTCTGGATCGGGTAGGAACAGCACTGTCTTGATAGCTTGGAGAGCCTGGGACTCCAACTCTGTTTCTCCTTCAAAAGAAAAGCACCGAACAAATTTGCTCGCAACCTCCGGCCAGGAACCGGTCCCTCGTTTCCGTTCTTCAGCTAAGTACCATGCGTGGGGAATGGTATCTAAGGAGTGGACGAAACGATGAACCCACAGCTCCTCTGGGTAGCCAATACTACACCACTGCTCCTCACAGGCCCGCACATGGTTGCATGGATCGAAAGTCCCGTGGTACTTATGCTTGCTGTGAGGTCCTTCATCGTCTTTAAAGCGCGCCGGCAACGCTTCCGCCACACAATCCTACCGCAACAGGGTGTTGCAGTGATTCTTCCACCAATGTGCCGACATGGATTGCAAGGCCACGTCCAGAAGTGGTAGCCTACTTTCCTCTGGGACCCGGTCTTCCATTTTAGCAATAAAGGTATTGACAGCTTGCATGTTGGACAGGGTGGGGTATCCGCGGATCTCAGTCCCCACCCACCGGACTTGGGCAATGGTCGCACATCTCTGCGTGGTGGTCTCATACCCCCCTTGCTGCCAGTCTTCCCACGTGAGTTCGAATCCGAGCTCCGAGCTTTGCACACTCCACCAACTGACAGAGCCAGTCACGGTCGGGTTAATATAGTCGTCCCGCTTTCCTGCAGTCATCTGATAAAGGTGGTCCATCATTTGAGCATCCTCCCGATTATCCACTGTTTCCATATATCACGGGCCCTGATACGGGTCAAGGGGCTGGGTGACCCGTACCTCCCCATCTTCAAAGATCATCAGCTCCTTTTTGAGGTCGCTGATAGCATAATTCTCGAAAGCCCAATCAATGCCGAGTAAGGCAGGATAAGGATCCTTGTCGCCCATGATATCAATAACCTCAAAATCGGTGTATGTCTTCACCCCCGCAATGTCGACCTCGACACCCTCGAGCCGACCGATTGGCAGAATACAGTACTGGTTCGCCATTCGGAGTTGGATGGGCGAATAGGCCAGCCGTGGCTTGCCAAGAGCCTCCCACGTTTTCCTGGGCAGGATGTTGACGTCGGACCCCAAGTCCAACATGGTATCGCTGATTTGGAATCCCGCAACCTGCGTGTTAAGCCAGAATTCTTTGCCTGTTTGTTGCTTGTTCCGCTTGATGTGCTGCACATATTGAGGGCCAGTGTTCATTGGTTCCCCAAGTCCTGTACTCCCCTGCAGTGCTTCTTCCAATGTGTGATTTAGCTGCTGCCGCAGCGCAGCATTATCAACAATCGTGAGGAATAACCGGAGCCATCCTTCAATCTAGTTTCCCGCGGTGGTCTGCACCCCAGGCTCTGCTGGCAGAGGCTCCTCCAAGCCTCCCGCTTCTCGCAACTGAGCAAAGGCCTCCACCGCCTCCTAGAAGTACTTCCGCTGCGCCTTGGGCCGGGTTACATGGTGTGGGGAGGCTGGCTTGATAACACGTGCCGGCTCCTGTCCGCGGGCGTCCTCCCCTGTTTTCTTACCTCCTCCCGTCACAATAGCTACGTTCGGCCTGTCCTGAGGCACAGTCCCGCGTGGCTCAGCGTTTACCACATTCGTGCCTCGGGGCCGTGTACGTTCTTCCCACTTCTTGATTAGTTCTAGACAGTCCTCTGTTGCATGGGCATTTACGCGGCACTGAGAACACCAGGGCTGTCGGGGTAGGGGGCATTCCCGAGCCACGTGACCCTCCTGGTCACAGTTGTAACATTTCACCAGGCCACGTCCTCCCGTGCGGCCTCCACGCATGCTGCCTCCTCTCCTCCTGGGGGCCTCATTCACCCTGTAGGAGGGACGGTCCAATCGGTCCGCAAGTGAATTGAGCACCCTGCACTGCTCAGTGTTGTGAGTCGTGGAGACAAAAAACTCACAATATACATTGTTTGGGACTGTAGAGTACTTATGTAGGATAGGGCACAGCCGAGGTGGGTGTCCCATTGTCCTGCAAATTTCGCAATATTCTGTCGCGGTGGGGTTCGGTTGAGGTGGGAACCCCGCATAGGGCTGTTGCGACTAGTATATCCCCTGCGGATTCATTGCCGCGCCACCCCCCGTGGGTGGACCTCCCTGGACTGCCGCGACAGAGGGTCCCACTCCCGCGCCCCGCAACCTGGGACACTCGGTTGCGACGTGGCCCTCGACTAGGCAATTAGTGCACCAAACATTCGGCCACGCTGGTCTCACCGGCTGGAGCTCCTTGAGCTTTTCAGTCAAGTTGGCGATCTGGTGTTGCAACCCTATCAAAGAAGGATCTTGCGGGGACAGCCCCCCCCGGTATTCCTGGGGGTAGCCCGCCATGGCTTCAATCTTCATGGCCTGCTCCAAGGCGTCCTGCAGATTATCAATCTTCTGCTGAGTGAGAGGGGTTCATGTCAAGGGAAGCAGAGCCTTGATGAACCAGTCCCTCTGGTGGTTTGGATCGATCGGGTAGCTGAGATTCCCGATCGCGTCCTTGAATCGCCGCATCAACTCCCACGCGGTCTCACCTTCCTTCTGCTTAATTTCCCACAACTTGGATAGGCCCTGCTAGTCTGTCTGGGGAAGCTTGAATTCGCGGAAAAAATCTCGCTTTACGTCCACAATTACAGGGTTAGGATGAGCCTCAGACCACTTGATAAACCATCGCAGAGCCCTCTCTCTGAGCGTGGTTTGGAACTCTATTAACTTCCTTGCATCTGGCATCTGCCGAGCCCTCCAGATGGCTTCGCACAGATACCAGTGTTGCTCTACATCATCATTACCTCGGCCCGAGAACTCGAGATACCGGGTGAAAGACCCAGCCATGTTCACCTGCGGAGTATTGACCAGGATAAATCCTCCAGGTCCTGGTTGCGTAACGGTTCCACTAGGGAATACAACACTACTAGTAACACTGCTATTACTGGACGTTACTGACACTGATGAACTACTGTGCGACTGACTCAATGCTTGCAACTGAATGAAAATATTACTTAAAGGTTGATACAGTACCAGGGGAAGGTAGGGATCCTGGCCATGCAGAATGTGGGAAGTAGGGCTGCCTGGAGAGGTGAGTGCCGTCTGCTCTTGAAACATCCGCTGCATCACGCCGTACCATTCGCCATCGGAACTCTCTTCAGGCTGCATCTTTTCATCATCTTCGTCAGTCATTATCTCTCTTCCTCGCATCGCTGGGCTCCCATGCACCCGCCGCACTTCCACCACTGTCTCGTCTTCTTCTCAGGTATCCAAATCCATAATCCCTATCCTGTGAGGCGCCTCCTCCTGATTTTTCCTCTCGATCTCACATCTCTTCAAATCTCGCATCACCCTTCTTTGCCACCTATCGGCGATCTGCGCCCGCCGATGTGCACGTCGCTCCCTCAACTTGCGTGCGGCCTCAACATCCATTCCCCTCTTCCCGCTTCACATTCTACGTAGCATTAGTCCCTTCTCCCTTCCCCCAGCACTGGAGGTTTACGCTTCCATACTTGCTTTGTGGAATTCCATCAACCCTTCATCCACCATCAGGGCTTTAATCCAAAGCGGAATCTCCTTGAGTAGCTTCCCTCTTAACCCGGAATGGAAAATAGCTTCATCTTTCGAAAAGGATTGGTAGCACTCGGCAGCAAACTCCACAATATAGCCGTCCAACGTGGTTTCGACCCAGAAATCCACTGCACGGGTCAGCTCCGTGTTCAACCGATGCAGAACCACCAGATCCCCGTGTATCCACCTGCGGTTTATCTTCCGCGAGCTATCTCTAGGCGCCTTCGTCTGTAACCTCCGCAACCAATTGTAGAGGTCGCTAGGGAATTTTCCCCAGAATATTTCGTACGCGTCACTGGCTGAATCTGAGAAAAGAACGAGCTCCTGGATCGCTGCCGCCTTTTGCTTGGTCACCTCTGCTTGCTGAGCAATAAATTGGTCGAGATGACTATCCCACCATCGTCGTATTTCTCTTTCAAAAATCCTCGATACCATGATCTAGTTCCCCTCAGAACATGCAGGTCCCAGCAATGGAACCATTTGTTGGCGAGAGATCAGGTCTTGCGGGCAAGACCTAGGTTCAGGAGTTGAGGCCAACAAAGGGGGTCCGCTGTAGTCTAGGATTATGCCGACATTATCACCCTGCTCCGGGGAGCAGAGAGTCTCACCCGAGGCGTGCCGCGACTACATGCAGAAGGGGAATAGACTAGAAGCCAATAACAGACCCGCAACTCATTCGGATCGAAGATTAGATTACATCAATAGAATAACATACTCAACATCAGGCAGAGAACATACAGACACTAAGTACATAAAATTTTAAAGCATCCCATTCAACACACATGCATTAGAACCACACACTTGAGACAACAACCTTTTATTGTATTAATCTCTTGGCCAAGCACATGATTACATAGCATTCTCAGCGATAGATTACAACTCTAATACAGATGTTTCACGGAACAGGGAGGTAGAATAGAGAATATTAGGAACCATAGAAGTGTCATGCATGATTTCCCGCAGTCGCTCTGTGCTTCTTCTCCTGTCACGAGCCTCGCAACCTCTGTAACATTCTCTCTTCTTTCAGCCGGGTGACTGTTATTTATTCACCCGCTATCACGACTATCAGTTCCTCTGTGTCTTTTCTTCAACTACTTCCAACTTCTCTCCTGTTATCTGTGTGTTCCGCTTTCTGTCTTCTGCTGTGTGTTTTCTTCATCTGTACTTGTGCGTGTTCTTCCTTAAGCTATCTCATGCTTCCGCGCCACCTTGATATCTCCGCGACTCCTGGTAGTTGCGACGCGGTCGCGATTGCCATGTGTCTTCATGCCGCAACTCAAAAGGTCAAAATTCAAAATGTTCTTAACCAAGATTTCAAAAACAAGGGCCCCAACAATTACCATAGTCTAGAAATAGTGCTTGTGTTCACTGCACTCTATTTTTCGACATTTAGAGGATTTCCCCCCTTTTCTCCTTTCTCCACCTTAGATTTTCCCATCTTTGATTGTGCCCCAACTTTGTTTGTGCTCCCATTTCTTATTGTTCCCTCACATTTGAGTCTCCCCCTAGCTTTAACATCAATGTTAACATTGCTCTCAAATCACTCTCCTAAATGATTTGCTCAATTATGAAACAAACGAAATGCTAAATAATTGAAATCCCTCACGTGTTAGTAGCTTAATATCTAACATAATTTAATAATCATCTAGTTTTAAGGATTTGGTATGCCTTAATCCTAAATTTTTGTTAGGGTTTTGGACCTTGTAGAATATTTTTAAAATTCCACTTGTGTCTATCCCTAGACCTAAGTAATGGAGGTTGACATGGCATCCTCACAATGCCATGGCGGTGAACAAGGTGCGTCAACTTGCAAGAGGTATAACTTCTTTTAAGAAACTCGAATTAAGGTGATTTTCACATCGTTGGAAAGCTCTTAGTGTGTAAAACAATATTAAGGGATGTGAATTATGGTTGCAAAGTGTTGACTCCAAAAAGTGGCAATTGATGGCTCAAAATAATTTTAGATCTCAAATTTCCAAACTAGGACCTATCACTAAAGTGGACTTTTCAATTCAATTCCTCCCATTTTTCTTCCTAAAAAGTTACCAAAATAAATGAAAAATTTCATAATAATTCATTTTAAATCTTGAAAAGTGAAGATATGAATCAAACATGTTCACTTTTTTTAACAAACTAGAATTTTTACATTTGCAAGCTAACATTATCTTTAAACTTTTTCTTTTGGGGTTTACTATTAACCTCTATTTCACAAACAATTATGAAAATATGCATAACAATTTATACATAATCAATAAAAGTGGACAAAAAAAGTCATTAGTCTAACTATTAACATAATATAATAATTTACAAAAAAAAATATTAAAAAAACCACCACCTTAAAAAAACACCTTCAACATTTTTATCATTATTCAACACACTCTCAATTGTCTTAAAAAAAACACCTTCAACATAATTATATGTTTTTATCATTATTCAACACACTCTCAACTCTCAATTGTCTTCTCACTAGATTAACTTCTTAATATGATCAATTATTAAGAAATACTCTATTTATGAGTAACTGCTCTCACACATTTGTTATTCACCACTATGTAAGTCATTCATCTACTAACCCAACTTTTTATAATATAAGTAAAGGTCAATTTTTATAATATTTCAAATGTCATTGTTTTTTTTCTTGTAAGATTTTAGCTTGAAATCTAAAGTGATGGAAAGTATTTGCACTTTCCTCAACTTTAAAAATAAAATAATTACATAAAAAAATTACTTATTAAAACATTTTATATATTTATTTAATCTATTTAATGTTTGATAATGATTTTATAATTTATTATTATTATTATTATTATAAAAAATATTTAAATTTATTATTATATTTATTAAAAATTATTTAAAAAATCCAAATAATGATTATTATAATCATTAGTATAATAACCAGTTATTTAAAATAAATATTACTCTAATTCCTAATTAGATGTGTTTGACTTGTCCATTTCTAACGGGATTGGAATCAATCCTAATATAATATGTATCGTTGTGGTTTGTCTGCCACATGCTGATTATTTTGATCAACCCACAGTGTAATATATCTTATATTATTGTCATTTTTCGAGTGTCGTCTCGAATATTCGACCACTAACTCATGCTTAGTAATCACAATTATTTCTAATAAAATAGTTTTTAATCACGCGCTATCCAATTCAAATACACTCGATATTAGTGTACAAACTTAAAAAATTATTTTTACAATATAAATACACATCTCCATTCATCAAGCCAACCCAAAGCAAAGTTTCATCAATGAATTATTCATTGATTCATCTCATGTTTAAGTTTGGCCCCAATTCATTAAGCCCTTTATTGATTGTAATTAAATAACACAATAAAGAATAATTTTAATCATAGAACACAAAATAAAGATCATAAACAAGAATAAAGAAAAAAATCTCAGTTTTTTTATTACATTATATGCCTTGCCTTGCTTGCATGCTTAGGCTCAGGAAAATTACAAATTTATAGAATATGGACATAGTTCTAGTTTTTTCTGCATGTGTTTTTCATGAGATGCACAGTGAAATTTCATGGACGATGGGCAGTCAGTGTAATAGGTTCAACATAGGCGTGGGCAGTGACTATCGTCGTCGACATAAAAAATGTTGGCTTCACATCTAACATTCTCCCACTTGAAGCCAAATGAAGAATCCTTAATCAACTCATACCAAGTCCTACCATGCCTCTACATAACTCATGTTTATTTCTTGGTAGAATCTTAGTGAGCATATCAACATGGTTCTTATATATATGGATATTTTACAAGGATAATTCTCCTTCCACCAATACATGCCAGATCTAATGGTACCTTAAGTCAATGTGCTTGGTTTTTGAGTGAAATGTTTGGGTTTTCACCAAGTGAATTGAACTTTGAATATCAAAATATATAGAACATAATTTTCTTGCTTTAATCCTATCTATCTTAGGAATCGTTGCATACACAACATCTCTTTACAAGCTTCTATTGTGTCTATGTACTATGCCTCTGTTGTAGAGAGAGATGCTATTCTTTGTAGCCTTGACACCCAAGATACTGCTGCACCTCCAAATGTATACAAATAACATGTAGTGGAATTTCTGGTGTCCATATCCCCAACCATATCTACATCTGTAAATTCTTCAATCATAGTCTCATTATGAACAAAACATAAAAAAATAATGACTAGCATCCTTGAAATACCTCAAAATCCATTTTACCACTTGCCAATATTGTTTGCCTGGATTGGCAAGGAACCTGCTCACTAATCCCACTAAATATGCAATGTCTGGTCGTGTACATACCATGGCATACATCAAACTGCCAATTGTTGAAGCATAAAGAATCTTGTTCATTCTTTCCTTCTCCTTGTCATCACTATGACATAACTCAATATTCAGCTTGAAGTGGACTACAAGGGGTGTACCAACTGGATTTCAAATCCTTCATATTAATCTCTTCAAGCACCTTCTTAATATATTTTCCTTGTAACAACCACAACCTCTTGTTTTTCCTATCACACACAATCCTCATGCCCAATATTTGTTGTGCTGGATCCAAATCCTTCATTGTAAATTTGTTGCCCAAAAATTTCTTCAACTTATTGATCATATTATTATCATGCCCAACAATCAGCATGTCATCCACATATAATAGTAATATAATATAATTTCCTTGATCATACCTCTTGATATAGACACAATCGTTAGCTTCCGGCCTATGAAAACCATGTTCCAACATGAATGAATCAAATTACTTATACCATTGTCGAGGTTTCTGTTTCAACCCATACACACTCTTCTTCAACCTGCTAACTACGTCTCCTTTGCCTCTTTCTATGAAGCCTTATGGATGTTGCATATAACTTTCTTCCTCCAATTTACTATGAAGGAAAACAATTTTTACATCTAAAGCATGATATATTGATGAGAGAGACTAGGGTTCTGAGAAAGGTTTTGACAGCTGACCATAGATGTCTGAAGGCTTGAAGGTTTCTCTGTATTGTACATTGATTCTGGAAGTATGTTTCTTATTTGTATTAGGTAGATCTCTATATGATTCTTATGTATTGGGCTCATTTTACTCTTTGCTGAAATGTTTTATGACAATCTAATAAGAATAATATTTCAAATGGTTTTCCCCATAGTGGGTTTTTCCCTGGTATTTGACCAATCTGGTGTCTCGTATGGTTGTGCTATTGTCTCCTTTGTCATTGCATATATTGTTCTATATTCAGTTACTATTTATGATTAGAAAAATTGCTAATAATTGGATGCATTTATTAACAAAGAATTGACTTGGGCTGAAGTAATTGAATCAAAATAGAACAATCTAAAAAATTAACATGGTATTGGATATAAGTTGAAGGAAAAGCCCAAAAGGAGACAAGAATTTAAACCATTTTCCTTGGAAAATTGAAGGAACTTATCTAGTCAAAGTTAAGATGTCTTCCTCTACCTCCAAGGAGCATGAAAAGTTGGGTGACTCGTCAAAATTTATTGCATGGAAAGTCAAATTGTAGATCATAGCAGAAAACAATGATGTGTTGGAATACATTCAAGAAATAATGCCCGAGCCTCCAGAAAATGCTTCCACTTCCCTTAAAAACAGGTACAAGAAAGGTGAGTCCAAAGCAAAGAAAATTATAGCTAATGCTTTACAAGATCATTTACTTACGTATGTTGGGACTTTAAGGAAGTCTAAAGACATGTATGATAATATAGCAAGCATGTATGAAATAAAATTTTTTAATGAGATCATCACTTTGAAAGATCAACTCAAAGAAACTAATATGAAAAAAGAAAAAATTGTACAATCCTATATCACGAGCATATATTATCTTAGAGATCAATTGCAAAGAGTTGGGGAATCTGTTCCTAATAGGGTATTATTGATTGTGACTCCTAGAGGTCTCCATCCTGTTTGGAAAACCTTCATTACTATAATAGGCAATAATAATGTCCTTCCATCATTTGATCAGATTGTTGGAAAGCTCACTCAAGAGGAATCAAGGATGGTTTCAAGATGTAGAATTCAAAAACATGAAGAGGGATAGCCCGCTGCATATATCACTCATAAAAAAAAAGGAAAAGGAAGTCGATCAAGCTCAAGAAATCCTTCAACTCGTCATTCTAACAGAAGGAAGAAATCATCACACATTGAATGCTATAATTGTCACTAGAAGGGTCAGTATGCACGATATTGTCCCGAGAAGAGCAAAGGACCACATTACAACACTAGAAGCAACAACATAAAATAAAATAATAAAATAATAAAACACAATCGAAGAAATAACCACGATATAAGATAAAAAAGAGGAAGAAGAGATATCTCAAGCGACCGTCAATAAGATCACCCTCATTAAAAGAATTCAAGGTATGAAAGTAATGCTATAAATAAACTTGAATACATTCTTATTTATTCCCTTGCTAGTTCTTCTCCTCTAAATTCTTGGGATAACTGGTTGGTTGATAGTGGGGCCACTCATCATTTCTTTAGATATAAGAAAGTTCTCTCTAATCTAGTAGAGAGGGAAACTAAGTTGAAGATTATTCTTTGAGACAAATCCACTCTTCCCATGAAAGGTTTTGGGTGTGTCAAATTTCATTTGAATTTTGAGGAATCAGTTTTGTTGCATGATGTTATGTATGTTTCGAGATTGATGAATAATTCAGTATCTATATCTGCATTGTAAGATAAAGGGATGAGTGTTTCATTCATCAAGGGAAAATTTATGACTTGGTATGTTGGTTCACCTATGAGAGATGCATTCACATTAAAATAAATATTAAGGAATATATAGAGTCACTGGAAAGCCACTTCTAGCATTGGTTCATAATACCAATCATCTGAGCGACTTTTGACAATCGAATATTGGTTCATCTACATTACGATTCTCTTCTAAAATTGAATAAATTGGTCTAAGGTATTTCGGATATTCAATCCCATCATGATGGAGTATGTCCAGGTTGTGCGAGTGGAAAGAAAACAAGGGGACCATTCCCCTCTGTTGAGAACAAGACAAGTGAAATTCTCCATATCATTCAATATTATATATGTGGTTCAATGCTTGTGCATTCTATTAGTGAAAATCTCTTCCACATCACTTTCATTGAGGACTTTTCAAGAAATACAACGATATACTACTTGAAACACAAGGATGAACCCTTTGAAATGTTCACGGAATTCAAAACTTTGATCGAAAACAAAATAGGGAAGAGAATCAAAGTATTTAAGTCTAAAAATGGTGGGGAATACATGTCAAACGAGTTCATATCATTTTGTTAGAAAGAAGGGATTGAAAAGGAAGTAATTGTGCCATATACACCTAAAAAAAATGGATTACCAGAAAGGAAGAACAAGTCTATATTAGAAGTTGTTGTGCCATGCTCCATGATCAAAATGTGCCAAAGTTCCTTTGGGGAGAAGCTACACATGTTATTGTATATTCAAAATAGGGTGCCTCATTAAGCATTAGAAAAAAAGACCCCCGAAGAAGTGTTCACAGGTTTCAAACCCGACATTAGCCATATTCGTATCTTTGGGTGCCCTGTATATTTTCATGTGTCGAAGGAAAAAAGGAACAAGCTGGAAGCTACAGGAAGAAAAGGCACATTTTTTAGTTATTGTGAAAATTATAAAGCATATAGAATATATATTCCTGGTGAAAGGAAGGTTGAAATTAGCAGAGATGTAACATTCGATCAAGATGTTGCTCTTGGAAAAGAAAGAGACCTTCCTCTACCTTCTCCTGCAGAGAAAATGAATGATGATAGGGATATTCTAAATGGTACTTTTGTGCCCAAGTCTGAGATTGATATTGTTGATGATCCCATGTATCCTATGGATCCCTTAGATACCCCTCCAAGTGATCCTCCTTCTAGCAAGAGATGAATTTGTCTACGTAACACTCTACAGGATGCTGAAAGACATTTCCTATTTCAAGATCATTTAGAGAAAGGAAGCATCCATGCAGGTACTATGGATATTTTTCCTTCATGAGAACTATGATTCAAGCGTAACCTTCCTCATTCGAATAAGCTATAAAATATCAAGTTTGGAAAGATTTTATGGCCGAGGAATATGAATCAATAATGAATGATGTATGGGATGTTTTGTCGAGACCAAAGGGGAAATCTGTGGTGACTTCAAAGTGGCTATTCAATATCAAGCATGGAGTTGATGGTAGCATTGAGAAATATAAGGCAAGGTTTGTGACTCAAGGTTCCTCATAGGAATAGGGAGAAGAATATTATGATATATTTTCACTTGTGGCTTGATACACAAACATTTGTTCTATAGCATCCCTTTCCGCAAGTCAAGGATGGACTCTTCATTAGATGGATGTAAAAACCACATTCCTCCATGGTGTATTAGAGGAAGATGTGTATGTTGAAAAACCATAGGAATTTGAAGTAGAGGATCGAAGAACACATGTTTGCAAGTTGAAGAAGGCATTGCATGGTATGAAGCAAGCCCCGAGAGCTTGGTACACTCGCATAGACATTTATTTGATGAAACTAGGATTCACAAGAAGCAATGACAATCATAATCTCTACTTCAAGGTATTCCAAGGTATGTCATTGATTTTGGTTTTATATATTGGTGGTATATTATTAATAGGTAGTGAGCCCCTAATGATCGAGTGTAAGAGGGAGCTAACCTTTCAATTTTAGATGAAGGACCTTGGATTCCTACACTACTTTCTAGGCCTTGAGGTATGGCAAAGTCCTGGTGAGATTTATGTTTCACAAGGAAAATATGTTGTGAAGGTGTTGGAAATATTTAGAATTTCACAATGCAAATCCATGACTACACCGATGGAAATGAACTTTAAGAAGTTATATGTAGAAGTTGCAGGACCCGATTGGGGCTTTGATGTTTCTTATGAACACTCATCTAGACATATGTTATGCAATGAACACATTGATTCAATTCATGAAATATCCCCTCCACACTCATTGGATTGTTGTCAAACATATATTGAGATATTTTCATGGGACGATCACACCTGGTCTAAGATATTATACTGGAGATGTTTGACATCATGGATACATTGATGCTGACTGGGCATGAAATGTTATCGATAGGAAGATTACATGTGTATGTTTTTTTAGTCTTGGATATTACATGATATCCTGGATGAGCAGGAAACAAAAATATGTAGCATTGAATACTTCCGAAGTAGAGTATATTTCCACTAGCATGGCTAGCTCTAAATAAGTTTGGTTGAGGAAGCTTTTTGGAGATATATTTGAGCAAGTCCTAGACACTATAGTGATATATTGTGACAACAAGAGTGGTATCCATCTGGTAGAGAATCATTTGTTTCATGACAAGTCTAAGCACATATAGATTCAAGATCACTTCATTTTAGACATGGTGCAGAGAGGAGCTATTATAATCCATCAAATATTGGTATATGAACAAATTGCAGATATTCTTACCAAATTTTTACTGAAAGGGAATTTATTAATCTTTAGAGAGAATATTGGACTTATGGATGTGACCCCTCCTGATAAGGGGAAACATTGATCGAGGACAATCAGCGAGCTCTCCCCCCCCCGGTTGGACTCCCAGGGTGAGGATTGAGATAGAGGGCTCCTCGGGTTGATGGATGTCTAGAAAATAGGGGATCAACCCTATTTTTCACCCATGGGATGTGTGTGATCCTTCTCCATTTTTAAAAGTTGGGTATCTTCCCCACCTTTATTTTTTGCAAAGTATACCCCAGTTGGCATCATACTTACAAGCACGGCTTGTTGGGATTGTTCCTCCTTGTCTATCCAACAGGTTGAGGAGGATTGGAGGCATGTGATCCTTATCTCTTGGCAATTTAGGTAACTTGTCCAAGTTGGATTATGATGCAAGTATTATACCTCATGACCCTTGAGGGTCAATGATGGGAAGATCAATAGGAAATAGGATTGGGTTGATATTTTCTCCCCTTTGTGATTCTAAGTTGAGAATATGATCCCCAACGTGATTCCAGGATTGATATGTGCTCCCATGTGTGTTTGATATCTTATTTCTCGATATGGGGTTGAGATATGTGACTCCTCTATGAGACAGAATGTGGAATTTAATGCCCCCATATTCTTCTTTTTTTAGATTCAAGAATTTTTTAACATATAGAGTTGAGAAGATATGGTCATGGCATGATGACAACATGACAAGATGATGTGATGATAAAAAAACAAACATTGGCATGTGTAATTCTTCCTAGTTGAGGGAATGTTAATATTTGAAACTAAGGTCAAATTCCACCTTGGATAGCTCACATTACAAAGATGACAATTTCACTGAATTCCTCTTTTTGATAAGACAAAAATTGACCTACATATAACCTCATTTGGATGAGCAAAATTTGGTTTTTAAATTTATGAACCCTCTGATAACATTGGATTAGGCCGGCATCACACAAATGTACAATTGTACAGGTCGACCTTAACATCAAGTGGAACCTCATGGAAGCCTATAAATACAAGATTCCTCAAGCTCATTTGTACATCATCATCAAGCGTTCTCTTCTCCTCTTTTATTGTTTGGCTTGCACATATCTGATCAAGGAAAGTTCGCGCAAAGGTCTGAAGTTACAGGCTTGAGGCTCGCACATGTCTAGGGTTTATGTTTCCAGTTACACATATGCCACTGGATAGATTCAAATGCTGTCACTTGCACACAGTATTTCAGAGTGTGACTAGAATGGCCCAATCGCATGCATAATAGTCTAAAGGGAGTGACTAGTGTTTTAAGGAGGTTCTGGGAGGTTTATTTCCCAGTCGTTCGCTTGCAGTACCTTAGAGAGCGACTGGGAAGGCAGAGTGTTATGAAACCAGCTCCAAAAATAGAAGAAAAGAGAGATAAACGCCTTAGAAATAAGCCACTTTGAGGGGGAAACCTCCTTTACATTACATAAATGAACAATTATTGGATTATACAATTGAAAAAACCTCCTTCTATATATAGGAGTCCATAAGGTCACAATATAATCCTATCCAAACTAACAATAATAATGTAAGGGCACAATAATAATAATATGGGGCTTACAGGGGTACAACAATAACAATAAGGGGGCTATACTAACAACAATAAGGGACTACACTAGTAATATAGGGACCTAACATGCCCCTCTCCTTCAAAAAAGTGTTGTCCTCAATGCTTGAGTAGCTTTGGATGCTTCTGTATAAAATTGTCATCCTCCCATGTAGAATCTTCAGTGCGTAAGTTCTTCCACTTGATGAGATACTTTGAAATTGATCGATTTCGTAGCTGTCAAGTTCTTGTTTCTGTGACTGCTAAGAGCGAACTGGAGACCCACTTATATATTCTGAAGAAGCAACGTCATCAATCCATGAGCGCAAAGATAACATTTGGCTATTATTAACTTTTCTCTTGGAAGAAACTAAACAACCTCTCTGAGTTGAGTATTTTTCAATGAGCCTTTGAAACTTTAGAGACAACTTATTATTACATAATTCTTCCCAGTGAAAGGATCTTAATATGGAACTAGCTTTAATCCTTGACCAAAGGGAAACAAACAATATATTCAAAAGTTATAAATGCAGCGAGAATAGCTTTTGAGAAATAATATCAAGTCTTTTTCCAACCATGCAAATCTCAGAATGAATAAGTGCGAGGTTTGCATTCAAAAATATACGATGATTCTTAAAATTATAAAGGTGATGTTTAATTTGAGAAAATAAAGGAATGAGAAAAGACTCTCTACATTGTTTTAAGAACGCTAGATCTAACGTCATATTGGAGACCTGAAAGTGTGCCCGTTTGAAATGATGAACTTTAATCGCAATGGCCCTTCCTTGTAGGGTTGTAGTAACTGAATTTAGGCTTCTGTGATCCAATCTTATGTGTTCGGAAATATTTTCTCCTTCGGTCTACAAGTAGAGAAAAATTGTATGGAGTGCCATGTTTCATTGTTTTCTCCTTCGGATTTGAAATTGATACAAAAGAAACTAAAGTCCGTGTAATTTTGACCATTTTTTACAGAATTCCAATCCGATGCTCAGAGAGAGAGTTATGATGATTTTCCCAAAGTCACCTTTTTTATATGAAATTCGGGAGCCTGAAAAAACCCTAGATTCCACAGATCATATCTCCTAAAATATTATGAACCAAGATTTGAAATTATTACACTATGTTCCTCTAGATTTCAACTTTGCATGGTAAAAATTCCAGCTTCTGAACCTTCATTGAAAAATTGTTGTAGCGAAAATTCCACGATGACTTGTTTGAAGAAGAGAAACCCTAGAATCCAAAGCTATGATACCAAATGTTATGAAACCGACTCCAAAAATAGAATAAAAGAGAGATCAACGACTTATAAATAATCCACTTCAAGGGGGAAACCTCCTTTACATTACATAAATGAATAATTCTTGCATCATACAAATTACAAAACCTCCTTCGGAAGTATAGGAGTCCTTGCAGGCACAATATAATCCTAGCCGACCTAACAATAATAATGTAAGGGCACAATAATAACAATATGGGGGTTATAGGGGTACAACAATAACAATAAGGGGGCTACACTAACAACAATAAGGGACTGCACTAGTAATGTAGGGAAATAACAGTGAGTCGCTCGCATATATGCCTAAAGGGTGTGACTGGGGTCTGAGATAGGTCTGGGTAAATTCTTCCTCAGTCACTCACTTTTCATTCTTTCGTGAGCGATTGAAAAATTCACAATTTCTCTCATACAGTGTCTCTGGGAATGACTGCGAAGCTACAGCCACTCGCGGAATATATTGATGAGAGCGACCAAGAATTTATAGCCGCTCGCAGAATATATTGATGAGAGCGACTACAGTTCTAAGCTAGGGTTTGATAGTTGACCATAGATGTCTGGAGGCTGGAAATTTTCTCTCTATTCTATAATGATTCTAGAAGTTTGTTTCTAATTTTTATTAGGTAAATCTCTACAGGATGTTTATGTATTGGGTTTATTGTACTCTCTGTTGAAATATTTTATGACAATCTAACAAGGAGAAGATTTCAATGTGTTTTCCCCATCGTGGGTTTTTCCTTGGTCTTTGACCAATCTGGTGTCTCTTGTGGTTCTTCTATTGCCTCCTTTGTCATTGCATATATTTTTATATCTTTAGTTACTAGTTATGATTGCAAACATTGCTAATAATTGGATGCAATGCTTAATGAAGAATTGAGTTGAAATGAATTAATTGAATCAACATAGAGGAATATGAAAAATTAACATCCAAGAGAATAGTCTTCAATTAATTTCTAAACCATTGTAAATTATTTTAAATGACTTCGAATCTATATCTAATAGATGGGACAAATGCATTTCATTGGGTTAAAAGGCATCCTTGTTGAGGCCATAGATGTATGTTGGTAGTAGTGGTCATGCCTATAGTATTGAAGTTAATATTACACTATGATTTACTTCGTCGTCTTTGTCTTTCCCTAAACTCATTATCATATCTCTTTGATAATGGATCTAAGATCCTTTCGCTATTATGCTTTGGAATTCTATCTTTTGGAATAATTTGGTTTCTATTGATGTGGGACCCTTAATACAGGTGATTGAATTTTCCTAAACAAGAGGAGCTTCAACTATATGCTTGGATAATGGTAAGATGGTCACTCTGGGAAGGTATCATTTTGTTATCTTTATTTTTCCATGTTTCCATATATTGTTTAAAGCCATGGATTTCAAATTATGTCACTTTAATTTTTAATGAGGATATTGAGATGATGAAATACTGATTAGAGTTTCTCTTGAGATGCTTTGTGGAGATTTTTATGGTTGGTTATTTCATGATAACATATCTTTGAAGTGAAAAAATTATTGTAATTCCTAGGGCAGCCCTGGAATTAGTTATTATCTTTAAAATCAGACTTAATGAATGAAGAGTCCAAAAAATAAACTAGTGTGTATTACGCTTCTTAGAAAAACGATATCTAAGGAGAGGAATTTTTTCCTATATAAAGTTGCAGGAACATTATTGCAAGTGCAAGGTCACTTATAAATGTTTCAATCTTGGTTTTTTGCAAGGGAGAATCAATACAACAGTTGATTCGCTTGCATGAGGACATGCAAGATGAATGGCATGGGGGGATGCCAGGATTTGAATTGTTGTATATAATGCATATTTTTACCCATATGATGCCCTACTTATTCCCTTGTTTTATCGGCTTATGAACTTATACCTTGCATTTCTACATTCTTTTGATGCAATAGCGAAGATTTGTGTTTGTTTTGTCTTTTATCTAGGAATACCTTTTTTATATGCATTATAAGTGAACCACTTCATTATTCAAGCTTACCATGAAGAAAAATCCTAGCTGTTAGTACAAAAATGTGTTTGGAACTATTTTAAACCCTATTTGACATTCAGAGGTGCATTTATCTTTCACTAACTTATTCCTACACTAAAGAGCAACATTCTTGCACCAATTTGGAGCTTTCATACATTGGAAACTTTTCAGGATAAAACAAATATGCTTTTGTCCAAAATTATGTTTTAAAACATCCACATGATTAAAAATTCACCCATGCCATACAGATGGATTTTTAGAATTTAATTAATGCTTCAACCCCAAATTCGCATTAGTTTTCAAACTTCCAAATTCCTCCTTGATTTTCATTCAGATGAAGGTGATTCTGAAAATAATGGAACGTGGGTTTTGTTCCCAATATAGGAAATTGAGTAAATTGTGGGTTGGTTCTCAAAATTCACCACTCTTTGGGAGATCTGAAGGGTTCTTTGAGGCATATTTGTGAGAAAAAAAAATTTTCCATAATTCTAAAATTATGCCCAATTTTGCAAAATTCATGTCATATTTGCATTTCCTTGATTGGATAATGGTTGTGCTTGTCTCGAATTGATGGAAAATAGTTTGGATTTGAATCTTCATCTTGTTTGTAAAGGATTGGCTTGTCCAAAGCCAAATTTGTATTATTAAAAAATTATAAAAACATTTACGCTAGAGGACAAGAAGCCATTCCATACTGTTGTGGTGTTGGTTTAGACTGGGAGGAACCTCTTTCTTGGGTATTGGATCTTGATCGTTCATGATGTATAAGGTTGATTTATATTTCCAATAGAAAAGAACTCTTTTTTTTTGGTAGTTTAGACTAATCCTAATCTTTCCATTTTTTCCTCCTCCCATCCCACCAATGGGTTTCGAACCGGTGACCTTGCAGACGGAGTGCCTTAATAGTGCACCACATCACCAACTACTCTACACCACGTGGGCCCAATAGAAAAAAATTCTTATGCTAGGTTTTACTTTGAAATTTTCATGCAATTATGATTATGTAATTTGATTCATTTCAAGAGGAAACAAGCTAGTTGGGGGGCCCCAAACCTAGCTTATTGTCCTCACTTGTTGATTTCCTTTGTGTGCGTTATTTTAATTAAGTTTCAGATCCGCTAAATCATGTTTTACTTTTTTTTCCATTGGGTGTGTAAATGTTTGCATTTGATCTCAGATCTAGAGACCTTTGTTGGAAAATTACACAATGCCTCTTCTTTGCGTTTATTTTATTTCATATATTTTGGATTTTCCTATTATAATTGATATTTTAACATTAATGTGTTGAATCCGTGATTATTTCTCTCAAAAATGGAGGATTGTGGAATAGATATTGTGTGCCTTGTTTTATTAATCAAATATTTCATTTTATCTATCTATGTGCATGGATCTGGTTATATAATCATTGCAGAATAAGTTAAATCTCAGTTGTCAATGATGCATATCGATTTTTGTTGTGAATTCTATCCTTCTTTGCAACAAATATTTTGCACAAAGAACTATGATGAGTGAGAAATTAATGCTCTGCATTACCAGTTTCAATTCCAGGGAATTCCATTGATTGTTAACACATAAGATCCATTGTGATTTGAAACCTCTCTATCATATTGTATCTCAAATCATATCAGACCTGTTGATGAATGGTAATGTGAACTGGAAGACTCAGTTGCAAGTTTTTTTTCGAATTTTCACAAATGGTGGTATTTCGATATGGATAAGACATTGACTTACCTCCTTTCATATGTATTAATTACATAAATTCAAGTCAAAGGAATTGTTTAAGGGAATTTAATTGTTTATAAAATTGTGACTTTATTTCATTTTGAATGAAGTAGTGGTTTTTAAAGTATTTGCTTCTTGCGTTATTTTAAATGAGCACTGGAAACATTCTTTTTAATTTATTTTCATTGGGACCGTAAGCTAATTTAAAAGACTCAAAGCTTGAATAACAATTTGAAGAAGAACATGAATGGATTTTCTCACACTTTTATGGAGGCTTGAAAAGAGAATTGTGTTAGGACCTTGTTATTCATACATTAGTGGCATATTGAGTTGTATTAATCTCTGCATGAGAACAATTTCAACAGAAGATGCATGCCCTATAGTTTCTATTGTGAACTTTCATAGCATCCTATCTCGTGTTGGATTTAATATTTAGAGCATAATATCTTGTAAAATACCATCAACCTATGGCTTAATGATTGATTATGCAAGGTGGTTTGTTTAGAGAAATTTTTGGGTTCTTGTAATCTTTATTGAGATTTCTGGTAGTGTATTTTTTTTTTTCTAAGTAAGAGTAAATTATATTAGTTGAACATATAATACATGGAGGTTCTAGCCTCTGCAGTTCAGGCCTGTATCAATGGCATTATTTTCATCAAAACAGCAAAAATGGAGCTGCCCACGCAGGGGAAACCAGCCCAAAGAGAGTTTGAGTCGCTGCCTCGAGTGAGGAAACCGGCATTATACAGACATAAGTGATTGTACCAAACATAGATATAAACAGATAACAAAACTAAGATGCTAGGATCCGTAAATTGAAAAAAACCTGAAATTCTGAGTATCATGGGGTGCTGGAGGTGGTTCTTCGACTATGAGGCATCTGTATTCATCTTCATCAGCATGCTGGGAACCTGGTGCAGCCTTTAGTGGCGCCGTGGCATCATCCCCTTTACCACCGACCTGCCTGCTCTGCTCCTTGTAGTATCCTGAGCTGCTACTGCTGTCCGGGATCGAATTGTGCTTGGCAGGAACTTGTTGCTTCTTCACCTCTTCAGAAGGGCCGAGGTCCTTGCGAGGGCACGATGGCGAGATGGGCTGACTGTGGCTGGGAGCCTTAGCGGGTACCTCATAGAAGGAGACCGAGATGGTGGCTACGACATGAGGGCGGTCAGAGGTGCACTGAAAGTGGAATTGGGCAGTGGTGGGGGTCTGCGGAGAGGTTGAGGGGACCATGCGAGGCAGAGGATGCAGTGAAGGCTCAGAGGCAGGGGGTCGAGTGGAGGAATGAGACAGACTAAACAAACGACCATGACCACTGTGGGTTTCGGAGTACCTGCCCCAAGAATTCTCAAGGGAGGAGGACGAGGAACTGGACAAGGAGGAGGGGGACGATCGAGAGGTGCGGCCCCTGCTGTTGCCACGCCTGCATCGCATGCGATGCCTGATATGAGGCATATTGGCACAGTGGGGGTGGAAGGTGCTCTGAGAAGAGGAGGGGCCAGGGCTGGTGCGAGGCAACTGAAACGTGGTGGAGGGGTTGAGGTTAGAGGAAGCATAGAAGCACAATTGACAAAGGATACTCTGAGAGTAATGGTGGCCTGGAAGAAATTCAATGCAGCTCCGAAGACTGCAGCACCGCCCAGTCGACATGCGGAAGCTTGGCTTCACAACCTCAGGGGAGCAGCAGCTTCGCAGGGGGGAAGACTGGAACGACATAGAAACAGAGGGCCGAAAGGCAGAACTAGAAGGCCAAAAGGCAGTGCCAGAGGGCTGAAGAACATAGCCAGATGAGAGAACAAGGAGCGACATTTTGATGCGGGAGGAGCAGCCTCGACGAACGCAGTAGAGTAAATGCTGCTCAGGGTGACGGCCTGAGTTAATAAATGAGATTGATTTCCATATGTGTGGCTTGTGGGTGGCCATGTGGCCTTGCCACGCACCATCCCACAAGCACAGAACCGTATAAACACCCTTAAACACCCGCATCTGGGGTTCTGGTAGTGTATTTTATGCCTATGTTATTCCATAATTTTCTAAGCCTCAATATGTACCACACAAATGCACACACAAGTTTTAGGAATATTGAGCCTTAGAATCAAGAAAGGATGTGTGTATATTTTTGTGTGATATTTTGATTGAGTGATTGGAACACTTGGCTGATGAAGGTGGAATGATAAAATGCACATTTGGTTTATCACAAAGGATTGGAACATATCTAGAAGATTTTTTTTTTCTACGTGTCATACAGTAGTTTGCAATAAGATCGAGTGCAAGATTACAACAAAGTTTGGTTATTTTATTTTGTGAAGGTAGTATTTACATTTGTTTAAGTAAATTCTTAGGTTCCCAGTTAATTGATAGTTCAATATTTCTCTAAAATTTGGGTTTATTCTTTAGTTACTAGTTAGGGTTTTCTTTCAATGCTAGAAGATTGCAGGAATGGCGTTTTTCGTAGTTAGGGTTTTCCCTTCCAATTTCCAATAGTTGGAGTTTACTTTCAGTTGTTAATGATGAAGTTATACTTCCATCTATTGATGAGAACTTTAGGAGTAATTTAGTATGGTTTTTAAAGATTCCTTTTGAGTGCAGGAATCCAACATATACTACACCCAACACTAACTAATCCATGTAAAACATTGCTTGGGGAAATTACCTCTATATCAATTGGTGTGTGCATGGTTTTGGTTTTGAAATAGGGAATATTCTAAGTAGGATCGTTAAGGTGCGTGCCTTCTGTTACTCTGAAGGTATGTTGTCCTCTCCTTATGCGCATGGTATGCCAATGTGCACTTTGTCAAAAATTATCTAGTCTCCACTAATTTTCCTTCTCTAATGGTGTCTCACTAACTCCTTTACTAGAATTTGATCAACTACATGCATGATGCAAATCTCTCTTCTTTGTCATTGTTGCCTAGGAAGCTACTTCTGTTGCATAAAACACTACTCTCGAAATATATCATATCTTTCCTTCCATGATATGTTTATTTTAACTTCTATGACATACCTCCTCACAATCTAAATGAAGGTTCTTCCATAGCTCATTCATCCTCTTCTTCCTTCTACTCCTGGATCTTAGCCTTGTTCCTTTATATTATTACCTGGCCATCCCCTAGCTCACCCTTACTGCACGAGGGGTTCAAATACTCATGGTGTTAAACTTAATCTTTAAAACACCTTTAACACACAACAACATCTTGAAAGAGGTAGGAACTGATTGAATTCATTTACCTCATGGGCCCTTCAAAAATTTTCTCTTAACAACGCTATAAGAGACTACAAATTCAATTAAAAATTTTGGAATAGACATGTTGATGCTACTACAACACCCTCCAAAATTTTGGCCTACATAAAAATTTGAGATTCTGCTTTTACCTTGCAAGTTGTTGTTTCTAGTAATAAGATTCATTCCATGTATATCTTCAAAGTTTTGTGGTCCCTTTGTGAAGAAAACTAATTGTCATCTTTTGGCATGGGAAGTGTCAACTTTTGGCATGGGAAGTGTTGCACTTTGTGAAAGAAAAGTTATGGTGCATTGTAAGAGGCCACTTTGGTACCAATGGGTTTTATTTATCATATAGATATGTAATAGATTCATACCCAAATTTTCATGCATTGTCGCACTAGTGTCATCAATGTCATTGCAAAGTGTATCCTAAGTGTCGCACTTGGAGGAGAGTATTGTTTTGTTATCGCATTAAGGGGACCATGTTGTTTCTGAGTCCTTAGTGTTTAATGTTTTGTTTTCAATTGTTTTGAGTGCATGATCATGTTCAAGTCCTACCTTGGTTTTATAGTTGCTTCATTGATCCCGTACTTCGCCAAATTCTCAAAGATTTTCTGCTTGACCAAATTGAGCTCACTCTGTCATCCCTGAGCTATGAATTTCACACTGGAATTCCCCAAGCATGCACCCTTACCTCTTGGAAATATGAAATGCACATTTTTTCCTCCAAGTATTATGCATTACGCAGTTACAGTGCTCAATCCTGGCCTCCTTTCCTACACAACTATGCAGTCAATCCTCCCTTTCAGTCCCATTTTGCGCATTACACAGTCCAGTCTACAATGTGATTCTCTGGCTCCTTGAACCACGCAACTGTGAAATCTAGTTCTATGCCTCTCTCCTAAACTACATATTGCATAATCATAGTGGGAAATCCCACCTCAATGTTGCCCTCAATTGCACAATATTCTTGCTCAGGCCTCCAGTGTTGCAAAGTTGTAGTCACAATCCTCAACACCTCACTCCTAGCCTCTAGAATTGTGCTCTGCACAGTCCTGGAGCCTTCCTCCCAGTGTAGTTTCTAGTTCCGTTTCAATTACTAATTTTCATGAAGCATGCTAGACTAGGAAATTTTTGGATTGATGTTGTCTTGTCATGAGTGACTTCCTGTTGTAGGTACTATATATTAACATGAAAGATTGATGACTGAAGAGAAGGAGGAGGAGACTACACTAGAGGAAACTTATGACGTTGCAAAGACAAGTTGATCATTAAACAAGAAGATGAAGGGACACTAGATGGTGACAGAAGTTGGAAGACCAAGATCATAGTGAAGGCTCCCTATCTTCAAGCCTTATGGGGGAGGAAGAGGAAGAGCATGGATCATCTCTTAAGAAGATACAAAGATTTAAATAGAAAGAGTGGCTTGACATTTCCACATCATCAATTCCATGTCATATATGGCATGTCATGTCCTATCAAGGTGTCATATGAGTCAACATTTTCCACATTATTTTTGTATATAATTATGTAATTTTCATAAATATGAGAAATTTAATTTAAAGCGGAAGTCCAAGGGTCACTTATAGAATGTGAAAAGTCATGTAGAAGTTAAAGGGTCTCATGGAAATTCAAAAAGTTAGATGGAAGCTCAAGAGTCATGATGGGTGTCCAAGAATCACAAGGGAGGTAGAGAGTCACCTCATAGCTCAAGAAAAAGACTTTTCACCATGGAATTTTCTAGTAGGAATTAGAGAGTAAGATATTTCTTTTGGACAGAAAGTGATAGCTCTAATGCTTCACTATTGGAGCTAGTGATGTTCACTATATCGTTGTATCTTGGAAATTTCATTTAATAGTTGAAGCTAGTTGAGCTGTGACACTTTCATGATTATATCGTAAATATTGTAAGATTATTATTTGAATTTTTGCAGTGTGCATTTTTGTAATTTTGTACTAAAGAGATTAAACTATTTTGGTGGCTTTGGTGCTTATCTTATTGAATGTGTGTTGCATATGTTTTAATGATCATTAGTGCTATGTGAACTATTTTGCTAGTTTTTAATATATATATATATATATATATGCATGCTTGTGTGTCTTTATTAGATTAGTACTATTACTCTTCTCTTAAAGGATGAATTTTGTCTCCCTTCAGTGAAAAAACCTTGATACATTCTAAAATTGAACATTTCACAAGGCATACTCACTTGTTCATTCAAAATTGCATGTACATTAGTCTCTTGTGCTAACCATCGCATCGAAGGAAAACCTTTAAGAAAATGGCAGGCAGTACTTAATTCCTAAATGTTTTCTACAACAAACAATGCGAAGTCTTATTTAGACTTTTCATCAGGGAGACCCCCTTACATGTTGGCAGGTTCTAGCACCAACAACATTCTCACGCTAGGAGGGAAGTCACCATTTTATGGCTGAAAATTCAGCTCATCCTAACCATTCATATTTTGCGCAAAGAAATAACACATCGGGTTCCATTCCAACGCATACTCCTAAAATAGGAGGGTCCTCTCATCCTAATCCGAAACAAAATTTTTAAGTTACTTACGATCAACTCTAGACATTTCGGCCCATTAATTATCGGTTTACAAGAGCTCTTGGTCTACTTCCATTGCTCGCGATCTTCCTCATAACCTAATAAAGAAAGAACAACTTGTACTGGTCTATTAGTTTCATCGGTGGGAAGATTTTGTTTTCTCTACTCTTGAGGAGTTAGCAGACTCTTCCGAAGAGAAATTTCAACAAGAGGAACTTCCACCTATCGAGGAAGGTGCAGAAGGTGACGAGGAATATTTTCAGTTTTTTGACGAATAATAATTGACGGAAGAGGTGTTTCCTAGTTATAACAAAGATTTGAACGGTGAAGGGGAATACTCTTTGAATTTAGAGCATAAGGAGGAAGGATAAGGTGAAGACATGGTTGAATAAGATTTGGATTGGATGGCCCAAGGGCCACTCGCTCTTCGGGATAACCTTCATCACATTCCAAGGCATCCATAAAGTTGTTGTCAAAGTTCGATCCTGATAAAATACAAAGGAGGAAGATCATATTGATGTTTTCTACATGCATTTATGAATGCTTGAGGTGTGTTATGATGACATTGGTTGTAGAGAAATTTTGTACACTTTAGAAGGTAGAGCATCAGTGTGGTATCATAGTCTTTCGACCAATTTAATTCATAATTGGAGGGAGTTTAAGAAGTTATTTTTGGAAAAAATTGTTGATAATAAGACTCCAGCATCTTCTTAAAAGAAATCGGTAGCCTTAAGATGGTGGATAAGGAGAAAGTAAAATATTTTAATCAAAGATTTACTTGTTTGTTAAATAGGTTCCCCACGGATGTGAAACCCCACAATTCCATCACAAAATATTATTATGCAGCTACCTTTCCAACTAACATTTATGTGTTTGTTAAAAGAGCTACAAATGACACTTTGGCCTTGAACTTTGTAGAAGCTATCACTGTTGAAAAGGACTTGTGATCAATTGGAGCCATTTAATATCCTCACGAATATAACTACTCCAAAGAAATTGGTAAGAAGACTCAAGCATCCTTCACTAAGACTAAAGAAAATGATTCTTTTGATACGGAAAGCTTGACCAAGTCTTTGAAGTTGCTCAAGTACGAAGTATCAAAATTAAAGAGATGGTCAAGTGAGGAATCCACCAATAGAAGGAAGCATTTTAGGCCCCCTTTCTTTAAAAATAAAAACAAATCTCAACCAACTAAATGTTCTTAAAGTTCTAATGTAGTGTTCAATGTGAAAGCTTATGCAAGGACAACTTTTGTACCTTTCACCAAGAGAAATATTCAGAAAATACATTCCGAGAGTGGAACTATAACATGAACACTCCATACCAACAACTATACTCCATACCAACAATAGAATTTTTATAGTAATAACTGAGAGCCAAGTGTCACACTATGGTTGGCTGTGAGAATCACCATGAAAGGTATTACTTAGTTCCATTGGCATATAATGCTGCAAGTGGGCATGGTAATGTATTGGCTTATTCTACTTCATTAAAGTGAAAATAAGTTGACTTATTTTTATAGCTTGTAGTGGCATGGATTCTTGTAGAAATGAGCAACATCCTATTTCTGGCCTGTCGCCGAAGCAGTGTCATTGGTTAAAAACAGAATATGAATTCAATAAATGGCTTAGGAAGATGGCCAATGTGGGGCGATCGAGTCATTTCAAGAGGAAAAAGAACAAGTTTTTCGCTTCATTCTAAATCATCGTAGACCTTCATCCTTCACCTTTATCTAGGACAACATTGATTCCCTATCGCTCGTCAACATCGTTTGCATCCTCATCAAAATCAATGCGGGATTCTATACATACGTATGATTTCCTTGTGATCTCTGTAATGCCAAAATAAAAGGATTTCTTGAGGTCATATATATAACTATGTGAATCATTAAAATGTTTAGGGAAAAAGTGAACATACCCTCCAAAAACTCCTTCATAACGCTGAAAGGGGATGGTGCAAACCCGACTGTTATCGAATGGTTTGACACAACAATCTATAAATAAAGATTCCAGAAGTGTCTTGGCTTCTCCATTTCCAGCCGTCGATTTCCCAGTAATACGTTGCAATGAAACAAGGGTTCCACTAGTTATTCCCAATGAAAATGTGACGATGAGATCCAATCCCATCATTGTTTTTATACAAATATTTGAAATAGTGAGACGTCCTTTTCCTATAGTGAGTGGATGCCACGTGGTAATAATTGCAACTTCTATGTTGTGCCAAAACTTCTCTTCTATGAAGCCTGAAAGGGTTCGACATTTAGGGCATTCAAGCATTTAGAATGCTCTTTGAGAGGGCATATTTATAGTCATGATTGCTATTGCGAGGGGAAGAAAAGTGTATCACTTTTGAGTATTTTCAATTCATTGATTATATTCCTGTCATTTACTAAAAATAGAGCAAACAATCAAATCTTAAACTTCATCATCTTTCTCGACTGGGTATACAAGGTACTGAGTATTATCTTGTAAATGATTGTGAATTTAGAGAGGCAACTCGGTAACTTAAATACTATTGCTGATATGATATTAAGTTAATATTCTTGATTGATTAAATATACCAGCAACTACTTAAGAGTAATTAATACATGCTTGTCATGAACAAAATAAAATAAAAATGAGAGTAATAAATTCATAACTGCCATGAAGAAAAGTCAATGCAAATGTTTTAATATGTCATTAAAAAAAATTTAGTACATAATATCATAAAAAGGAGAAAATGAAAATGGTAAAGTCTGTCATGTCGTTCATTGTGAGGGAGTGTGGAACTCCACATAATTAGTTTAAGTTCATTGTGAGGAGCTACAAACTTCGACACAATGAGCTTCCTCTACATTTATTCACTCTGTCCAATCATGCCAAAACTCATGGAGTTGCAAATGTGCACAACAAATCAAAATCCACCCTACAACTTTATGCATTGTGAGTATATTGCATACATGCACTTCCCGTGCCTTCGAATTAAGTGATAAAATTTATGCATTTCAGGGATCACTTATAAATACAAATAGGATGAACCCGTGCATGGATGACCCACTAGGTTAGGGTAACAATTTTAATAAGTTTTTGAAAGCTCTTCCATGTATTCTCACAACCATTGTCACTCTGGATTACTTTCATTCACGGATTTCCATTGGCTTTAACACATTACATAGATGTCAAGTTCTGTAACGAATCTCCTTAACAATTTTGAACATAACCGCCCTCTGGATTCTATGTAGTCACATGTGATTCACAATGTATTTTTCAAAGCATTAGGTCATCCATTGTAGTTCAGATTTTTTACCTCTAGGCTCAGGCCCGTTTCCTCCATAATTATTTTGATCCTATTGCGGATGTTTGGTTTTAGATGCCCCAATTGAAAGATCGTGATTTTTCTAGAAATGGAGCATTGGTATGCCACATATTGACGAAATTGTAGTTATTTTCAAATATAAATGTGTATCCTCTCAAGAACAAAGCATCAACTGGAATTTCCTCAGGAATAGTGAAAGCATATTGATTAACAATGCCATTATAGGTATTGATGCCTTCAATACACATGGCCCTCCAATCTGGAATATGAGGTGGAAAATTGAAAAATTTAGGCATCCCCATTGCCATACCTCTTCCTCTAATCAAAGAAATAAATATATGTATTACATTAGTGGCAATCTTGGATGGTATGCCCATGTCCATCGATGGATGAAATTCAAAATATTTCCCTATGCACAATCTCATGAAATTGGATGCATTTTCCAATGCATTGAGCCTCTTCTCCATTGCACCCAACATCTACCCAGTGTCCTCTAACTTCCCTTGTAAACCATTGATTTGTTTTTGCATTGTTTATGTGAGATTATGAGTCTACAAGGATCAAATGTAGATCCATTCTTTGAATTTATCCACTACATTTTTTAGTGAAACTGCACAGAGTAATTTCAAATAGAGTGACTAGAAGGTGAATGAAAATCATAGAGTTGAAAGTGCACAATATTCATCAATCCTAACCATAGTATTGTCATTGTAGTAAAGAATATGAGAAGGGCGGATAATAAAACATATCCATCCACACCGCACCTTTCCATGCATATTGTTTACACAATGTAGAGTAATGAGAAGTGTGATTAGCACTAGCTCCACACCTTCGTACTATGCATTACTCGCATTAGGTGTTCTTTTATGCTACATTCCTTTAAAAGGAAAGTTTTGGACATATTTAAAGGCAAAATAATATCATTTCAATAACTCCCTTGTCGCTTTTGTCCAACATATGCCATATTTCAAAGATTATTTCTTGTAAGGACACTTTAGAGCATATTTAGTACGATTTTGGTCCACACATCCTAAAATAAAATAGAGAAACCAAAAAAATAGAAAGCTCTGACTCATCAACATTCCGAATCAATGGTAATATATGTTTACACATTTTCTCCTTTAATTTTTTAAAACAAAACTTTAAACCTCCTCTAAAAAAACAATATGAAGGGGGGCGCTTTGACTAATTTTATTTCCCTCCTTTAATTTCTTAAAACAAAACTTTAAACCTCCTCTAAAAAACAACCTCCTCTAAAAAACAATATGAAGGTGGCGCTTTAACTAATTTTATTTTCCAAAAACGTAGTGTGTTATTCTATTTTCCAACTATGAGTTGTAAAATCTTAAAATATGCCAACCAGAAGTAATGTTTCTAGTGGCTAGTAGTTGTAATCTTATAAAAAATTGCATTAATCCGTTAGTCTAAAAATACTTTCACCTCCACATATATAACCATTGTGCAAAGTCTTCCATTGTGTGGAGTTGTGGAGTAACTCTACATATCCACATAATGAAAGGCTCCATGCAATGGTTTGTGTGCACTTTTGCACAATAAAGTTGAATCACAGTTTTTTATAAAATAATACAACTTATTCGAAATTGGTTAATTAAGTTTATTTCAAATAATTAAATAAACAACTATGCATAATTTAGTTTTTGACTATTTATTTATTTGTGCACATTTTATTTTCTTTTCAACAAAATTGATGTGAGGGTTGTGGATATACTAGAATATGTGAATAGATGTAAAGATTCATCACTAGAATATAAATCTAAGCTTGAGGAAGAACGTGAATTCTTTCAACAAGTCCCTTGCAAATTGTTGGATATGCTTGGCTCCGCGACCAACAATTCGTTAAGCGTGAGTCTTTCTGTCCACTTTATGCTTATAATGTTTTAATTAAGTTGCATCCTAATAGCTAGTCATTTTTTAATTCTCTTAATGGTTCCCTTTGATGTAATTTGCAATAAAATTCAAGTTCTCCATGTCTTTGGCTTCCATAATTATTCTTCTGGTTTTTAAACTTCCGTGGTTATAGTTATTGTAATAAAAAATCGGATTATCCACGGTATCATAGAAGACAAATCTTCTATGATACCGTGGATAATCCGATTTCTGATTACAATAATTATTCTTGTTCATTTCTTTCTTGGTTCAGTCGGGAAGGGATGAACTCAACAAAGTTAATGCAAATTCAGATTTAGTTTGTAATGATGTAGTGGGGTTTTTGTAGATTACTGTAGCTACTCCGAGAGAAGATGATTCTTGCCACACCACTGACTGACATATGCAATGAATTCAATTTACTAGATGCGATTCTTCTTAAGAACTTCTGTGTTGAAATGAAATCTATCGAAATTTACAGTCATTTTATTTACAGGGTATGTTGTGAGGAACAATTTGTTTTTATGGAATGTTGGAGCACCAAGATCACATGACAAGTGTGGTTTTTGAAAATATGTATGCGTCTGAGAGATGTTTTAATGAAATACCTAATATTTAAAAAAAATTTAAGTAGATGCAATGATGCGAGTTAAGTGAATAGTACAATGATATTTTAAAGAAAAATTTCACTGCATTTCAAATCTAGCGGACGGGAAAATTTCATGGAAATGTATCAAGGGTGGAACATAGGTCTTGTACGGAGGTGGAGGAATTTGTACAGAGGTGGATTTCATAAGATGTGTGAAGGAAGCATGTGTGGAGGTGGTTTTCACTGTACAGATTGCAGAGTGCAGATGTATGAAGGAAGCCTATGTGAAGATGGAAATACCGGCGAAATTCAGACCCTGCTAAAAGAAGCATGATCTTAATCAACTAATTAGTCATAGAGGGAGGTAATACATTGCATTCCAGCTATTTCCCTTGTTTATATGTATTCATTTTGAAAAAAAAAAAAGTTACACCACAAAAATCATAATGCTTTTATAATTATATTGCGAGGAATACAAGGTAGGTCATCAACTTGACTAGATGATAGTTTTAATTCTACTAGGGTTAAATACTTTCAATTATTTTGGCTCTAGTTACTTTAAATAATGGTTTTGATTAAGAATAATCTATGATAAAAAAAATATAAGATTGGCTCCACTTTAATTCCAAAATAGTGAGAAGAATTGAAAAAATATATTATGAATATTTTTTGGAAAAAATACTTACAAGAAAAAAAAAACAATTTGAATATTTCATATATATTTTATTGAAATAGTTGAAGAAAAAAAATAAAGTAATCATTCTTTTATTTATTAAAATAATCATTTTTCAAAATTTAAAAATTACACCAACCATCAATCTTACCAAAATCCACTATCTTTAAATATTAATAATTTAATATTTGAATTTTCTATCACTTTTTTTTTAATTACAATATTGTGAGTTGTAATTACAATATTGTAAGTTGTCTATCACCATCAAGAGGTATAATTGTGGTTCTTCATCTACATTATGAGTAAAATTGTGGATTTCCCATCACGATTATATATAGTAGTAAATTAAGGGGTCAACGAAACACTCTTCAGGTTTCACGCCCCCTCACTGTCAGCGAGGCCCTTCCGGCAATCGGGTCCCATCCCTCCCTAACGCTAACGTTAACAACTCCACCCCCAACATTGGTGTTAACAACTCTGTCCCCAATGTTTGTTTCCTCACTCGTCGTTTGGATAATCCTCTGGAACACTCCCATTTGTAGGCTAGCTTGTCGGTTACAATAGGACGGCTAACCTACTCACGCAGCCACACACCCTAAATTCTTGCCTTCGTTATTCTAAATTCTAGTAGATTCAAGGTCGTTTCGAAGCCCCTGCACCCTCATACCGAGAAAATTGAAACCGCCTACAGATATCCTTCTAATTTTCAATGAAAATTAAGCTTAAATTATGTAAAGACCATACAAAAATCGCACCAAGGATGCGAGCAATGAAGTTCAAAATAAGAAATGTCAAAATATATGCAGATTCCAGTTCTAGTTAATAAGAATGCACCCTCAGACAAAGAAAACTGAAACCACCTGTGTTGATCAAATTGCAAATATCGGTCTAATGTTCAATGCGAATGGAACTTAAATTCTGTAAAGAACATGCAAAAATCATGATAAAACTTTATACCCAGGTGTCGCTCATATTGTAAGTTCAGAATACGTAATGTCAAAATCTACCTAGATTCTAGGTCTGATTAATAAGCATAATGTTTTTTATTCTGTTGTTTTTGATGGTGCTGGTCAAAACTCAGTTTTTAAAACCCTTCATCCTCTACATTAATAAAACCCAATTTGTAAAACCCAGAATCCTCCACATTACTAAAACCAAATTTATTCAGACTATTATAAAATGTGGTTTTGGGCTGCACAAATTTGGTTGTTGCTTGTCAAGGTTAGGAGAGCACCATAATTGATTGCAAAAAACACCATAGGTCAACTTGTTGGTCAACCGTTGTCGAAACTCATTGGTCAACCATTGCGACAACTCGCTTGTTAACCCTGGTTAACCATTGCGGAAACTCTTTGGTTAACTATTGTGGCAACTCATTGTTCAACCATTGTGGCAACTCACTGGTTGAATGTTGAGGTAGATCATTAGTTTACCACTGTGACAACATGTTGGTTTACAATTGGGAGTCCGTATAGTTTTTGCAACTCGTTGGGTCACCATCGTGGAAACTTGTTGGGTTACTATTGCAGCACATTTTGGGTTACTGTTGCGACAACTCATTGGGTCAGAAAATGGTAAAGCAAGTCAAATGGGAAAAAATCATCTCTCTTCTGATGCAAGACCCTAAATAAAATATCATATTTTCTAGAACGAATTTAGATTGGTTTGAAGTACATGGAAAACACATGGAGATTGATCAGATTGCAAAAATCCCTTCAAATAGAATTGGAGAATTTAATAGAGGAGAGGAAATGAACCCAAATCCTCCATTTTCTTTCACCTGGGTACAAAATAAATGCCCAAACTCAAGGCCTAGTTCTTCCTTGCGATATGAATTGTAAGTATTTTGGAGATGCATTGTTTAGATGTTGGTATTAATAGTGATCAATCATTTTTCATGGATTCATCTGTGTTGGCTTTTCAAACATTTTAATTCAGCTATGCTTGTTATTTTTTCCTCGAGGACAAAAGAGGAAAATATGAAATGAAGTGAAGATCCTCATTTTTTCAAAAAGAGGGGTTGCCAATGCCATTTCATTGTAAAAGTTATGGTTCAAATCCATGAGATAGCGATAATAACATATAACATGTATGAGCATCTAGATAGCCAAGGATGGCCTTGTCATGGCCAATAGGACACTTCAGGTCATGATAGGTCCTTGCATCAACCAAATTTATCAAGGGAAATGGTTTCCTATGTAGAGAGTTATTTCTTATTGGAAGTGCCAGATCAATGGGTTTGGAAAATGCATGTTAAAAAATATGTTGGCATGGATCTTGCAACTCAAAATAGGGATTTCATTTTGTGTAGTAAATATGTTGTTAACATATATAATTGTCTAATGAGATTAAATTAACAGTTGCATAAGAAGGATGAAATGAGTGTGAACCTTTGGTATAGAAAACACCCAGATGATTTTTTGTTTCATTACAAGCCATATGGTGGAGAGATCCCTTTTAAATGTGGAATTTCGATGAATTGTATGTTGGAGACCATGGTGAAGCTATCGAATAATATCCTAATAGCCATGGATTCAACATTCAACATGAATAAAGGGGTGATTGTATTAAGAATGATTGATCTAGTACAATAATTTGATTAGTAATGATTGATAATGATTAGTGAGTTGAAGTTGACTTCATATATTTTTTGAACGTGATAGTATTAGTTGTACACACTCATGGTCTTTGATGAGCAACAAATTGGAGTGACATTTTCATGGGTGGTGCATCACATAACACATCACAAGACATTTCATTATGGTTGGAGCACCTCATGCATAGGTGCAACCAAGTTGATCATATTTCGAAAGTTAGTGCCTTCATGGTTGATGTTGCATTGGCTGAAATCGGTGCTTTAAGGAAACTTCAATCTTCTTATTTTACAGTACAACTTGTATTTATTACAAAAATAACATGTTGGAAATTAATTGAATGTGCTAGAAGAATCAGAAGGTGCAATATTATCTTCTACGTTTGGCACATATGTCGAGCATGGCTAAAAAATGTGAATCGATTAGCCAGTAGTCCAAAAATAGAAAAAGAGATGTTTAGTGATTTGGGTTTAATTATGAATTATTGTTCCAGTGTTGAAGTGAGCAATGAAATTAATGCTTTCTTCAAAAAAAATTCTAATGAGGAGAAGTTCCTAGACTATTTCCACAAGAATTGGGTTGTTGGTGACAATATTTATAAGTTGACAAGCTCTTTCTTACATTTCTCTTTTGGTTTTCATATGGATGAAATATCTTCATTAACCCAACTTTTATGAAATTAAGGATTGCGGGAAAAGGTTGTTGGGACTTTCCCCATGCAAATCAGGATACAAACAATGTTTTGGAGTCATATCACTGTTACCTAAAGAAAAAATTTCTATCTCCAAGAATAGATAAATGCTCTCATAGGATTGAATGGTTGATATAGTCTCTTCTAACAAATGTTGAACCATGTTATCAGTTTAAGGAAAATTATATAAAAGGAAGGATTTTTGAATAATTACAGGAAAGAAAAATAGTTTGAATCATCAATGGAAAAAGAAAAAAGAATTCAAGATATTGATTGCAGCCCTCATGAGAAAATGGCTCATGCTTTTTGGGTGAGGATTCAATATAAACCTAATAATAAATATCTTGTCACTTGTCATCGCACAAATTTCTTAACTTCTTATTTTCCATGGTCTATTCATGGCAACATTTTCAAGCATGCCATAAATGTGGGTTGGTTGTCTTCCCATTCAATGACTTCAAACCAATTGCTAAATCATAAAATCACAATTGATTCATACAATGAGCCTCCTGAGATAAATATAGAGGCAATATCGGATCGTGGTGAAGATGCAAACACATTTTTCATGGTTATTCACAATGTTGATGTAAATGTTGAATGACTTGAGTTGCCAAAAGAGGTGTTATTTGGCTACATATACCTAGTTCGAAAAATCCCTCCTGCTACGTGGACAAAGACTTAAGAGTTGATTGGTTTGGTTAAAACAATGTTGGATGACACCAACAATATTCATATTATGGATTATGAATTCACGTGTGGGTTGGCTTCTTTTCAGTCATATTTGAAGAAGAAGAAGAGTTTCCTAAGCCCCCAACATAAAAGAAAAACAAGAAATAAAATGAAAGATTGGAAATTAACTTGAATATTGTTGTAGATGAAGATGAACCATTTGATTTTGAACAACTCAACAAGCAAGGTCGCCCTCACTCCAACAATCCATGGTTTTCCATGTTTGTTGGGATGCATTTGTTTTCAGTTTGATTTTAATATTTATTAGTGTATTACATGTATTTGATGTATTATATTTTTTCTAAATATGTTCCTGTTTGTTTGATAGGCGGTGAGGATATTTTTCTTGTTTTTTTTTTTAATTTGTTTGAATTGTCATTTAAGGTCAGTAAATAACTCCATGCATTTACACTCAATCTTTCAATACATTGATTGTTTTGTATGTTATTGAAGATCACTTTCACGAGGTTTTCCATGCGTGCATTATGATTGCATAAATTAGTGTCTAAACATGAATATGATATATAAATTGGAATAAAAAGAATGGAAATGTAATAAAATTTGTAGAGGAAATGCAACGAAATTGTAAATAAACAAGTAAAACACATTTTGACCAGTTTTTTTATAAATTCTTAATGCTAATGGTAATATATTATTGGAGAATAATATATATTAGAACATAAAATATTATGTGTTTGTTGACTATGAGTTTTCGCACTGACAATGAGTGTCAACAATGGTGAGCTAGTTATTCAACAACGGTGAGCCAATGTTTCAACAACGGTGAGTGGGAGAATGTCAGCAACAATGAGGAAGTGAATATCAAAAACCATGAGGGATTAAATATCAAGAAGAACATAGGTTTCAATATGAATTTGAGAATCAAGGGGAATTTTCATGAATATTATTTATACAATAATCACTGTGTCCTTTTTCACTAGGACAAAGATACCCTCATGTTTCCATAATTTCATTACAAAATTCAAATTCCTTTTTTTCAGGGTATAAGACTTTTTATATATCCTTGTTGGCAGCCATATCATTGGATAGTGAAATCTAAGACCGATATAGTTATTCCCACATTTTTCCATGGAAATAATATACTAAGAAACCCTTGTTAAGGCTATCTTTAAGTTTAGGAAGTTAAATGGATCTTTATTTCGGGTTTGTTTTCTCGAGGCAACCCACCTTGATTTACATCCTTATTGTGCGAAAGTCTTCAATATTTGAATCTTGGCTACGCAATATGCAATGGTCTGTTGCCTCTTCCTAGCGATATACTCTGCTACCTTTGACAAGCTAGCCAATTGTTGTTGTTCTCATATCACTTGAACATGTATTTCATATTATCCTCTAAGCGACATAATGCTCTCGGAATTGCATTTAAAAATTTTAAGAGCTTCCAGCCAACTGGCCTTATTTCTCAAATATGATACAAAGGCTCTCAATTGGACATCCCTTGCAATAGGGTTGGGATTCCATCTTTGTCAAGAGATACCAGAAAATTTTGTTGGTACAGATCAGAGAGTAAATCTTTTTCTAGATTCATGCAGTCCCTATATTCTTCTATGAAATCATGTTTGCATTCAACCTAGAAAGGATTACTCTTGATGATATCATTCTTTTTAAATATCAGCAATATTTCTATCAAGGACATGTCATAATTGGTTGAAGGATCCCTGCAACTAAGCACACCATCCATTATTTCTCTGAGTTTTTTTTTACATTCTCCATCATGGTCACCTTAATTTACAACTCAGCCACTGTGTTTTTATGTTCTCCTTCAAATTTGTCTATATACTCTTCCCATGTCTTGCAAAGGTCACAAATTATGTTTTCATGCAAATGGAAAAGTATTAGTTTTCCCTTATAAGAGGGTATACACAAGACTAATTTATATTTTGGTTCCTCATCCTCTATTTGCACAACGGTCTCTTTGGTCAATTTGATCCTTGGTTCCTGATCCTCCATTAGTTTCATCTCTGGTTCTTGTTCCTCTGTTCATACAACAATTTCTTTTGTTGGTTTCATTTGTGATTCTTGTTCCTCTGTTATCACAATTGTGCTTTTGGTCAATTTCATTTTTGGTTTATGGTCCTCTGTTTTCAGAACAATGTTATCAGTTTATTTTTTTCCAAGGGGTATATTTTCTTAGACCCCTAGAGAAGGTGTATATATGGCCCCAATGGTTACGGACTTTGCAAATTGGGCCAAGCAATTTAATCTATCAAAATTTTATTTTTGTCTCAGCTCATCTGTTAGGGTTTTAACTTTGATTTGTAGTTCTCTTTTTTTCATCTGTAGAATACTATTCTTCCTTAACAATGAAATATACAACAGAATATTTGTAGGGTGCTTATTGTTTCAACGTACTTCTTTCTCAATTCTGGTGGTTTAGTTGGGTGCTCCACCCCATCATCCCCATACAATTATAATGGTGCAGTTGGTTGGTCCTCCTAGTTTTCCCCATACAATTCTAGTGGTGGAGTTGGTTGGTCTTCCTCATAATCCCCATAAAAAATTGAAATTGAGGCAAGACCATCTGTTATGTACCATTTAGCTACTCTATAATATTCCTAGAATAGCACACAGCTAATTGGAATATTAAAGTTTGATTTTTCTCTTAGTTAGAGGAATAAGAGGGTATGGAGACCCATAAATATCCTTAGTAGGAATAAAATACACTCCTAATGTGAAAGGAGGTCATCTAAAGGCTGGATTGAAGACCCTTATGTGTGAAAAGGGGTTGGAGCATGAAGACTGGGTCAACCTTGACCAAATCAAACAATTTTGGTATGGAAGGAGTGGCATTTAGTGAGGGAAAATGTAGTTTTGGAGGGAGACTCCATGCATGGAAGTAGTGCCTTTAATGATTGGAGCCAAGGGTGAGGAATCTCATCACTTATATAAGGAAGAGGATGGCAGCCATAGTTATTCATGTATATGTTATGGTATTTTGATATATGGTCTGTTTAGACTTGTTTCTCTCTTCAGTTGTTTAGCTAAGATTGTAGCGTTGTTTAGCACAGGGTGTTCCTGAGTGGGAATCCACCTCGTTCCTTAAGTGACCTCTAGGAAGAGGATTGCACTACATTCCACATTCAGGCATCAAGCCAAGGCTTTAGTCTTAATGTATAGTGTAGTTCCTGTTGAGGTTGTGTTGTGTTGTAGGGCAGAAGTAGTGGAGGGTTGATTTGGATGAGTTTTGAGCTAGATCTCATTGGAGGGAGGTTCCTTTCTCTTGGGAGGTTAGTCAAGAAGGCCCTGGAGCATCATTGATATATTTGGCTCCAGGCCATAGATTTTTTATCCCCTACAATTCAGTATTAGTCTAGATTTGTGTTATTCTAGGGAGGAGTTGTAGGGGTATTTGATGTAGGTGATTTGAGGAGTGATTTCTTCAGTGAAGGGGTCAACCTTTCATCTGGAGGAGCCATTGAAGAAGAGCATACTCATTTTAGTATCAGCTTCAACCATTATTCTTCAGTTACTTTGTTGCAGTATACTCTCAGCCTTAGGGCTGCAACTCATTTTGTATGATTAGGTATATTTCCTTGAAACCCTCTTGGGTTGTCTTGAAAAGTTGTTATAAAGCCTAGATCTTTATTCTATGTATCTTTTGAGGCATATATCAGCCCTTTATCTTTTTTATGTTCATTTGCTGTAGCAGTGCTATCATGACTGCATTGTAGCAGTGTCTCTGTCATTTTGATATAGTAGCAGCACCTCATTCTTGAGAGTTTTCTTCATTGGAGGCTTGTTGTATATTTTTATATGCTTTGTGGCCCATTATATTATACATGTTTACTACTGTTATGATGAATAAGAAGGGTCCATATTGGTCTCATACTTTGATGTGACGTTATACACTACTATCTCCAATTTTATGCACTATATTTCTGCTTTTCCCATTTGGGAATATTACATACTCCTCATATGTACTCATAGTTAGAATCGAGAGAGGGAATTGTATCAACTTGTTCTTCTGTGTCACCAAGGTGGAAATTAGAGAAATTTTGAGGTCTAAAATGGGCCTCCTAAGAAAAATGTACAACCAAAATAAACTTTATAAGAACCAATAGGATTCAAGATGGCGATGTCAACCATGGGGGATGATTCACCATTTTTGGGGTAAAATGTAAAAATATAAAAAAATAATAAAATAATAAAACCACTTTTCAACTTATCTCCCTAAGGTTTCACTCAAATTTCGAGTGGGAGCACTCGTTGGATGCAAAATTTAATTCCTCATCCAAGGAGTACCCATGTTGCATACTTTCATGTAGCAAGTTCCATCGAAAGCATGAAACATGGGTAATCCTTGGATAAGGAATCAAATTATGCATCCAACGAGTGTTACCACTCAAAACTTGAGTAAACTCATAGGGAGATCATTTGAAAATACAAGTTGAAAAAATAGTTTATCTTTTTTTCCTCTAAATTTTGATGATGTAATATAATCTTATTTTATTATTTCCACTATTATTTTATAATTTCCATAGGAAGCCCATTTTAGACCTCAAAATTTCCTTAATGCTAATCCTTGTTCCATGAATCCTTGTCACATGCATCCTTGCTCCATGGCTCATTATCACATCAATACATCTTATGGATTCTCTTTCTCTTTCTCTTCTGTTGTTTCTTCTGTAACAACGAGGAGGGTTTCAGGAAGTGGAGCAAGACGACCTTGCTTTCTCTTGTTATGCTTGGAATTTGGCACTATTGTCGGGTGTTTCCTATATCCTCTCAATCTTCTATTGGGAGTTTTACTCCCCAATATTTCAACTTCATCATCATCATCTTTCTTTTCTCCTTTATGTGAGGATTTAGAATGTGAATCCTTAAAAACCCTCATAGTTTGAACACTAGGTGGCTCGGTTGCCATATGGAAAGGTTATGTGGGATTTTTTGCAACTCAGAGGTAATGGGGTAGAGTTCCAATTGGGGGGTCATGGGGCGGAGTTGCAGTTGGGAGGTCATGGGGTGGAGTTGCAGTTGCCAGGGCATCCTTTGGTGGGGTAGCAGCCTCAACATGAGACAACCTTATAACTAGTTCATCCCAAGTTCTCCCTTCCCTTTGCAGTGCAACAAACACAAAAAGTTTAATGAGGCAATGGCGGGACAAGATTTTGAATGGCCACTTTGATTTCTACACACATCGAGCCATATGCTCTAGGTTTTTTGCAAGAAAGAAAGGCATGTTAAACAACCTTCCATGACACAAGTGGTCTAACAATCAGAGGTGCTTGTAATAAATAATGACATACCTTCCTTCACACATGAAACATTTATGGACAAGGAATGCAACATATTTCCATGGTTGTGGTAATTCCCTCGTGTCAAATCTTATTCTTATCTTTTGCAGCTATTCACCTACCTCAAGGAATTGTCACACAACATCAGGTTGGGGTTTTCAGGGTGCAAACCATTGTTATCCCACTTGGGGTAACCATGTTACTTCCGTAATTTCTTCTTCTGTCTTGTAACTTGCGAATGTACTATATCTAGTCGACCTGTTCAAAAAATGGTTCAATGCATGGAAATTTTTCTAGCCATTCTTCGCTACATTATCTGCAAACACTTGGGCCTCCCATATTTAGCTAGAGTTTAGAGTGGCTATGGTTGTGTTTATTCTTTGCAACAATTTGAATGTGGGAGAATGATACAATGGAAGAGATGATGTAATGAGTCAAGTAATATCATGTAGTGTCGTCTATTGCAGTGGAAGTACGTAGTCACGTGTTTTTGCAAAGGTTTCTGCCTATTTGGCACTGACCGTTCGTTGGTTTCATTGTAGGGGAGATTTATGTTTCCGTTGTACGTAGTAAGTGTGAAAATTTCTGAATGCTACTTATGCAGAAACCCTATTGTTAAATCTGGTTATACTTCTCTTACTTAATCAAATTATTAATCTGAAATTTCAAAATTAACATCGAACTAAACACATTAACAGTCTTCACCATATACAGATCTAAACTGAACACATGCACATAGAAAAAGTGACACACAATATTTTTTGGACAATTATCCGTGGAAAAACCCAATGTGGGAAAACTGGTCTTCTAACTACTGGAAGGTTTATATTATTAAGTAGATTCTAAGTACAACAAATTTGGGCACCTTACTAGTTAACCCGACAGAGTAAAAAAAATCTGCAGCAATACCTCTGTTTTGGAGATGGAGAAACTGATTGATTCACACCCTCAAATGAGATTTATAGAACTCATCCTTTTTCTATCTTCAGAAATCCCAACACTACTCTGAAGTCCTATGCGTCAGCTCTACTAGCATGTTGGTGCCTCTGCGCTGCTCAAGAAAGGCTTGCATAACCCCAGACTGGGTGACATAGTCCTTGCACTACCCTAGCTGGGCCTGCATAAGTCCTGATGGCCTCTTATTGCCTCTGCACTTCCCTTTCTAGGCCTGCGTAGCACTAAAGTCCTATGTTCTGTGAAACTGCTGCGTAACTGTTGCGTAGCTGCTGCCCCCTCTGCGTTGCTCTGGCTGCTACTTTTATTCCTCTTGCTAACTCTTGGCTCTGTGATCAGACTATTCCCTTAGCGAATACTACCCCTCGTTGCAGTTGAAACATTTCTAGAAATTCTTAGCAAACCATGACCTATAATTCTAGCTTAGTCTCAATGCTCTGCTTCCATGTGTGTGTATCCTCCAACTAACCCCAAGCCTTTCCTTTATACTTCTCTTGTTGGGAAACCAACGGTCATGATCTAATCTTGATTTGACTGCTAAGATTAAAAGAAAGCTTTATTTGTGTGACTTAAGTCATTTCCATCACATGTTTAAATTAATTACCTTTAATATTTTAATTTTCCTAAGTTAGACTTAGGGTCCTTAATCTAAATATTAATTAATAATTTTCTCTTAAACTGGATGGAATTTTTCAAATCCCTTTCTGGGTCTTGGAGATCTCATGTAATTTAGCCCCACAATGTTTTAGAGCTAGAGCAGAAGCTACCCCAACATTCAAAATCTCAACACTCCCTCTTAGCAAGGAAAGTGCTCTAGAACAACACTACTTCATCCCGAAGTTCAACATTGATCTCTGGTGTGGGTCTCTGCACTGATGCTTGGCCTGCTGCCCTTCATCACTGCGCTATTGTTGCTCTCTCGTACTTCTTCCCGTGACAATCCCACCGCCATTGCCACATCTATACTACAAATACCTCTCAATCTACTGTATGGTGCTGCCAACTGCTGCACTGGAACTCAGTTGCTGAGAGAAACAATTGGAAACTCTAGCCCAATATTTGACAAGCAAGTCAGTTGGGCTACATCCTCATCACTAAAGATCCATAAGATATCGATCTCTATTGTCCTCTTGGAGCCACTGTGCTCCTACAACTCTACTCTATGTAAGCCAACCTGCACTGTGCTATTGAAGCCACATTAGCCCCTTTATGCTGCGCTGCAATGCTGCTGTTGCATCTACACTGAACAACTCCCTCTCAGCATCTAGCTCTGCCTCTGCTCCATCTGTGATCCTCTGCACCCACTGATCCACTTGTACCATTATTGTCTTAAGGCTCCCATAGGTCGTATGTGATCCAAGAGTTGGGCTTACTCAAGGATCCTGCCACAGTCTGTAGTTGTTCTAGAGATCCATGTCACCCCACTTTCGTGGTTCATGAGCACTCATTGCTATGTCATATTTGGAGCCATCGTCTACCACAGTGGCCTTGGAGCTAGAAGCTTCCTTGTCCTTCTTCTTCTGAGGACAATTATCGGCAAAATGGCCTAGTTCACTGCATTGGAAACACTAGATCTTTGATAGATCCTGCTTCTTTCTCCCTTGTTGCCTCTTTGATGTCAAGGATGCATCTTCTTCCTCTTCCTTCTTCACTTTACTTGATCTAGTGTTGTACTATCTCTTAGTGAACTGATGGAGTTATTCTTGATGGAGGATCGCCCACATACTGTCCTAGTTGGGAAGGTTTGCTCTGCCCAAGATACTTTGGACAAAATTTTCCTAGTCTTCTGTGACCGCATTGAGTGCAGTCCTCACCATCACATCATCCTCCACTTTCACTCCCATGGAAATCAACTGATCCCTGATCTCCTGTAATTTGAAAAGGAAGGGTTCAATCTCTTCTCCCTTGGCCATCATGAATAGCCTCATCTGATCTCCAGAAGCATTCTCCTCTGGACGGATCTTCCTTCATATATGGCGGTTAAGGCTTTCTACATCTCATTAGTCGTCTTCTTATCGGCTATATGTGGTACAACATGATCCTTAACCCCGTCCATTATGAAGCGCTTGGCATGCACCACTAATTCTTCATGCTTCCTCAGGAGATCTGCATCGGTCGGTGTGGCCAAGACTTTCTCTGCATGCTCCCTCAGACCGTATGCCTCCATGACTACCGGGATTCTGGCCTTCCAGATCGTGCCGGGATGTGGGCCATCCAACCTATCCTGATCACATAGTCCTCATTAGGGGAATTTTGAGGTCTAAAATGGGCCTCCTAAGGAAATTATAAAATAATAGTGGAAAAAATCAAATAAGATTTGATTACATCATCAAATTTTAGAGGGAAAAAAAAGAAAAAACTTTTTTTCAACTCATATTTTCAACTTATCTCCCAAAGCTTTTAGTCAAATCTCGAGTGGGGGTACTCGTTGGATGAAAAATTTAATTCCTCATCCAAGGAGTAACCCATGCTGCATACTGTCCTACTACACGAAAACGAGAAATATAAAAAAACGTGATTACAATCACATTTTTTATGTATTTCTCATTTTTCTTTGTATAGTAGAGTTCATAGAAAGCATGCAACATGGGTACCCTTGGATGAGGAATTAAATTTCGCATCCAACGAGTACTCCCACTTGAAATTTGAGTAAAAATTTTGGGAGTGTTAAAAATACGAGTTGAAAAAGTAGTTTTATTATTTTATTATTTTTTAATATTTTTACCTTTTTATTTAAAAAATGGTGAATCATCCCCCATGGTTGACATCATCATCTTGAATCCTATTGGTTGTTATAAAGTTGATTTGTGTTGTACATTTTTCTTAGGAGGCCCATTTTAGACCTCAAAATTCCCCTAATGTGAGGTGCCATGTTCTCAATAAACCTGTAAGAACTAATCCTTCTCTCTATGCTAGAGACTCAGATCTAGGGTCCTTGGCGAGAAAGGCACCCTTTTCTCCCTCTGAAAACTGACTTCCTCTCTTGGAAGTCCGCCAAATCACACGAATCATCTCTCTTCAATCCTATGATGGATCTGCGTATTTCTTTGGTTGGAAATCCTCTGAGAAGTTGTTCTCCTCCCACTCTTTGTCAACTAGTGCTCAGGCTAATTTCTGCACCTTCAGAAAATTAACCCCACTAACAACTGCTGAAGTTTTGTAGCACTGCTTCTGGCATTCTGAATCAGCAACACCTTTAGGACTGTGTCACCCTAGATGGCCTTTGCATAAGTAGATAGTCCCAACGTTTCCTCTGTGCAGTAAGTACGTGGGCCTGCGTGGAGACTGCGTCACTCTAGCCTTTGCGTCGCTTTGCTTCCCTCTGCTGCTACGCTGTCCTCTCTAGTCCAGCTTTCTGTGGCTATTGCTGCTTTCTTTGTTGCTTTCTGTAGCAAGCATTCTTTAGTCTTCTTGTTGATGATTCAACTAGATTTGCAATCACTCTGATACAATGTGAAAATTTTTGAATACTACTTATGCAAAAACCCTACTGTTAAATCTAGTTATACTTCTTCTACTTAATCAAGTTATTAATCTGAAATTTCAGAATTAACATCTAAGTAAACACATTAACAACCTTCATCAGATACAAATCTTAACTGAATACATGCACATAAACAAAGCGACACACAAAAATTTCTAGACAATTGTCCCCGGATAAACCGAATGTGGGAAAACTGGTGTTCTAGCTCCTGGAGGGTTTATATTATTAAGTATATTATAAGTACAACAAATCTGGGCACCTTATTGGTTAACCCAATAGAGAAAAACAAAAATATGGAGCAATACCTCTGTTCTCGAGATGAGGAAAATTACTGATTCACCCCATCAAATGAGATTTACAGAATTTAGCCTTTTTTATCTTCAAAAACCCTAGCGCTGCTCTAAATCCCTCTCCGTCAGATCTACTAGCATGCAGGTGCCCCTGCACTGCTCACGAGAGGTGTGCATAACTCCAGACTGGGTGAAAGAGTCCCTATGTTTCCCTAGTTGGGCTTGCGTAAGCCTTGATGGCCTCCTGGTTCCTCTGTGTTTCCCTTTAAATGTCGTCTATTTGATTCCGTCCAAGAATACCATTGGCACTTGTGCGGTTTTGGCTCATGGTATTAGGAAAGGTGAAATCTATATAAGAAGAAGAAGATCATAGTGCAAAGGGTGTGCATGATGGCAGTGTGGGTGTAGGCGTTAAGGAGAGCCTTTCTACTTTGTACAATTGATTCTAACTCTGGAGGAGTTTGATCTGGTTCCTTATGATTTGTTTATACTTTCATTCATCAAATTTATGAAATTTGATAAATGAAATGGACATTAAAAAGTCTCTTATCTTTCAACAATATGAAAACTATATAACGATGTTACAAAGCCTTCATAATTATTCCACCCTCATTTAAAATCAAAGGTTAAGACCCTTCAAAATTACAATACTGTGACTTTTCAAATAGTGCTTAAACCTTTCGGAAACCAAGCATTAGAATGCATTTCATCAACGTTTAAAACCTTTGGAAATCAGCCTTTCGAAAACAGTTCCGGATCTCAAACTTCAATTAAACTCTATTGTAACAATTATCGGGGCCATACCTTTTATTAAATCCCCTCCTATCGCATGATGTGACCACCGTTAGATTTTTTTAGACCATGATCGAACGAATATCACATTACCTTGCAATTCAGACTTTATCACACGAAAGTAATGTGAAATAGGCGGTATTTTGATGATGATGTGTTACAATTGTATTGGATTGCATCCCATTTGATGAAACTGCTTCTGGGCTCAATTTTTGTGTGAAACCAGTGGTTTCATTATGCAAAACCACTCACTTGAATATGGCGTTCAACCACGAAAATTTAACTCTCTGCATAATTTGAGGACATGAATCCATTGTCATCGATCTCTTAACCTGACTTCTTCAATATTCTTGAGTATTTAACATAGGTTCAACGCATTCAAATTACATTCAAATTGGCACAAAATTTATACAACACAACCGAAATTTCGAGGTAAGAACAACTTCTCTGCCTGTGTAACTCAACAAATATGGATCGATTTCAGTCGATCTTACCGAAGGAAACTGGATTCGATTCTTTCTACTTTTATGCAGAGTTTAAATATGTTTAAATAAACAGAGATTTACTATTGCTATGCTCAACCAACAGAACCAACCTCTTCGACTTCCTTCAAATTTTCTACACAGGATTAATACATTCACACTCTATACAGAACCATGAATAAAATGAATCTTGAAGGAATTAACTCCCTCTTTCACACAGAGGCAAATATAATTTCAAACTGCGCTAAATGTCTACACAGAAGATGTCAATTTAAAAGAAATTACAAAGGGAAATCCTCCGGGAACTTGCCAGTATACTCAGATAACCAGAATATGCAATTTTATTAAGATAGAGGCAAAAATCCTCACAATCCAATCTTCTATGGCCAAATCCCCCTTTCCTCTGCTACAGAGGGTACACTTTATAGCCTTTTGACAATGTAATCGACCTCTTTCTGAGGGTCGAATTATTCAAACGTAAACAACTCCTAATTATGACATGTCTTTCTAGATTCCATCAACTAAACCTAAATAGACTGAGACGAATCAAAACTGTTCAACTTCCTCTAACTAATAGTTCACACCTATCTATTACATAATAGATTTTAACAAACTATTGAGGAATCCAATCCTCTCGGTAAGACTGATTTTCATCCATTAGTGAATGAAATTTAGACCCATCCAATTACAACATGTGAGAATATTTCACATTGCTGACTAAACTCTAATGCCACTGCATCAGACTCTCGAGGACCATATTCTTCATGGGCTCCTGCCCATGAGCTCCTCCACAGAACTGCCTAGTTTCTGTAACATAACTTCTGTCATCCAAGTAGCATCCTCAATTGGCTGATCCTTCCATTTGATCAAGTATTTGAAATACTCCTGTCCTCTGGTTCTCTTAACCACTTTCTTATCTAAGATCATCTCTGGTTGTAATGGCTGTGTTGTAGGTAACTGTTTTACCCAATCAACCTGCTCTCTGTTGTCTGGTCCTTCATCTGTGCCACCATCTTCATACTTGTACAAATCAGCAACATTGAATATTGGAGATATTCCAATGTTAGATGGCAATTCAATTTCATAGGCATTTGTAGAAAATTTCCTCAGTATTTTGCATGGTCCTATCTTTTTGAATTTCAGTTTGTTATACTGTCTCTTTGGAAATATTTCTTTCCTCAAGTGTGCCAAAACAAAATCACCAACTTCAAAAATATCTTCTCTTCTGCTCAAATCTACTCTGTTCTTGTACTTGATGCTGCTGTCTTGTAGCTGCTGCTTTACCTGCTCATGTATTGCTTGTATCTCTGAAGCAAACTCTTCTCCATCAACACTCCTCATTTCTAATTTTCCCAAGTTCCTCAATTCAAATACTCCTCTTGGGTGCATCCCATAAACAATATGGAATGGACTCTGTCCTGTACTTCTGTTTGGTGAATCATTGTATGCATATTATTCCTGTGGTAAAATATGATCCCACTGCTTCAGATGTTCTCCTGCAAGACTTCTCAAAAGATTACCCAAACTTCTGTTCACTACTTCGGTCTTTCCATCAGTCTGAGGGTGATAAGCTAAGCTAAAACTCAGTTTAGTACCAAGATTTTTCCACAATGTCCTCCAAAAATGACCAAAAAACCTGGTATCTCTATTAGAAACAATACTTTTAAGCAGCCCATGTAATATAACAATCTCCTTGAAAAGAAAATTGGCAACATGAGTAGCATCACTGGTTTTATAACATGGAATAAAATGTGCCATTTTTGAAAATTTGTCAACAACAACATAAATTGCATCATTCCCTCTCTGTGTCTTAGGTAATCCTAAAAAAAAATCCATACTTACCATATCCTAAGGTTTGTTTGGAATAGGCAATGGAATGTACAAACCTGCATTCTGGCTTCTCCCTTTTGCATACTGACAAATTTTACAAATTTTCACAAACTTTTCCACTTTAGATCTCATCTTTGGCCAATAATAAAAATGACTCAACTGCTTATAAGTTTTATCAGTACCAAAATGTCCAGCAAGTCCACCACTATGCTTCTCTCTAATTAAATTCTCTCTCATGGAACAATTTGGTATGCACAATTGATTTCTTTTGAACAATAGACCCTCTTGCAAGAAATAATCTAGCCACTGACTTCTGTACATCAAAACATGATTACAGCATGCTTCAAATGCTTCTTTAAAATCCAAATCTGTTTTATAGAGTTATTTGAGAAAATCAAAACCTACCACTTCAATTTGACTTTCTTGAACAAGAATGTTCTTCCTACTCAAGGCATCAGCTACCTTATTTGCTTGGCCACTTATGTGCTTCAAAACAAAGTTAAAACTTTGAAGATATTCAACCCATTTAGCATGTTTTTGATTCAATTTAGGATGCTGCATAATATACTGTAAAGCATGATTATCTAAATATAGTACAAATTCTTTAGACATTAAATAATGCCTCCACTTCTTCAATGCTTGTACTATTGCATAAAACTCTTTGTCATAAGAAGAGTAATTTCTCCTTTTGTCATTCAGCTTCTCACTGAAATATGCTACAGGTCTATCTTCTTGACTTAAGACAGCTCCAATAGCTTCTCCACTGGCATCAGACTTCACTTGAAATGGTTTGTTAAAATCAGGCAAAACTAAGACAAGTTTCTCAGTTATTTTCTATTTCAAAAACTGAAAATTCCTTTCAGCTTCAGAAGTCCACTTGAACGTTTGTTTGTCCTTCTTTATGATTTCAATGATAGGTGCATTAATCTTGCTGAAATTCCTTATGAATTTTCTATAAAAACTAGCAAGTCCATGGAAACTTCTTACCTCAAAAACACCTTTTGGTGAAGGCCACTCCACAATTGCCTTTACCTTTTCTGGATCCATCTTTAACCCTTCAGCAGAAACACCAAAACCCAAATACACCAATTCTTCTTTCATGAATGAACACTTCTTTAGATTTATCAGCAACTTCTCTTGATGTAGTTTTCTTAAGACATAATTAAGATGCCTCAAGTTCTCTTCCTTTGTCTTGCTGTAAATTAATATATCATCCAAATATACTATTGCAATTTACCAATAAATTCCTTTAACACTTCATTCATGAGCCTCATAAAAGTACTAGGTGCATTTGACAAACCAAAGGGCATTACCATCCACTCATACAATCCCTCATTTTTTTTAAAGGTTGTTTTCCATTCATCACCTTCTATTATCCTAATCTGATGATACCGACTTTTCAAATCTAGTTTTGAAAAATATCTTGCTCCACTCAAACAGTCCATTAAATCTTCAATTCTAGGTAAAGGAAATATATACCTTATTGTTATCTTGTTGATTTCTCTTGAATCAGTGCACATTCTCCAACCTCCATCCTTCTTCGGACTCAACACTATAGGTACTGCACAAGGACTCAAACTTTCTCTGATCAAACCTTTGTCAACCAATTACTGCACTTGCTTTCTGATTTCTTCATTGTCTGTAGGAGTCATTTTGTAAGCTAATTTGTTTGGCAGATTTGGCAGATTTGATCCTGGGATCAAATCTATCTGATGGCTGATTCTTCTTACAGGTGGTAACTCATCAGGAAAATCATCCACAATAATATCACAATAATTGTCCAACATTTCTTGAATTTCAATTGGCAAATCAAAAATTTTAGTAGAAGTAAATACTACCTTAGGTTTGCAAACTAAAGCAAAATTTACCTCTTCATCTTCAATCTGCTGCAAGTATTCTTTCCTACCCAACAATAAAGTCTTTGGATCAGATTTTTTGCTTGATGCATTTCCTTCTTCCATAGGTAACAATGTTTGATACATACCATCCTTGAAAAACTTGTAGGTGTTCCTCTTACCATCATGCACTGCTGCTCTGTCATACTGCCAAAATCTACCTAGCAGTATATAACACATGTCCATAGTCATCACATCACACATTATTTTATCTTTGTAGCTGCCCATCTGCAATTCTATTTCACATTGCTCTTTCACAATCAGCTGATGACCCTTCTGAAGCCATGACACCTTGTAGGGTGTTGGATGTTCCCTTATCTTCAAATTGAAATTCTCTATCACCTCTATAGAGACCAAGTTTTTTGTGATGCCACTATCAATGACCAATTGATAGCATTTCCCTTGAACTTTGCATACACTTCTAAACAAAGTTTTCCTCTGCGCTAGCTCAACAACTTCTTTTGTTTGTTTCAAAAAAACCTTGTTGACAACCAAAGATTCTCCCATCTCTGGCATAATTTCTCTCTCTGCTTTAGGCAACCTTGCTGCTTCTTCAATCTGAGCAACAATTTCATTTCTCTGACTTGTACCCACATTCTCTTTCTTTGGGCACTCATAGGCTCTATGTCCCAATTTGTTACATCTATAACATCTCACTTCTCTTCCTCTGCCTCTGCCTCCTCTTCCTCTATAGGAATTTCTTCTGCTACTTGCATCACCTTCTGTGTGTGCATGTTGAGGTGAGCTGCTGCTAGCTCCATCTCTTGGTGCTGTAGATCTTCCTCTACCACCTTGACTTCCCCTTCCTCGGAAAGTACCTCTTCCTTTGGCAGACTTCTTTCTCAGGTGTTTTTCTTTAGCTTTTAAGGCCATTTGATAAGCCTCTTCTACTGTCTTAGGAGACAATATACTTATCTCATCCTGAATCTCCAATCTGAGACCATTCACATACCTGGAAATCTTCTCTGCTGTGTCCTGGATCTGTCCAGCTCTTATGCTCACTTTGTAAAATTCTTCTGTGTACTCTTTCACTGTCATTAATATCTGTCTAAGATTCTGCATTTGTCTAAATAATGAAGGTTGATAATCATTAGGAAAAAACTTACCTCTAAGCTTTGCTACCATTCTGCTCCAATTCTTGATTGGTTTTTTACCAGCTCTCCTTCTCTCTGCTGGCACTCCATCCCACCAAAGTGCTGCATGTCCCTTCAACCTTGTCACTGCAAATTTAACTCTCTTGCCTTCACCCATATCTTCATAATCAAAGCATTTATTCATCTCATTGATCTAGTCTATCAATTCTTCTGGATTCAATCCTCCTGCAAAAGCTGATACTTCAAGTCTAGGCTTGGATGTAGATCCTAAAACTAATTTTAAGAATCTCATCTTAGGAGTAAGCTCAACATTTCCTCCTTCTTCTTCTTCAACTTCTGGTTCACTGACATCTTCAGGATCTCTTGGTTGTCCTACTTCAATTGCTTCTAATCTGGCTTGGATCTGTTGCATAGTTTCGAGTACTTCTACATTTGCAACTGGCCTACCTCTTCTTCTACCAGCATCACCTCTACCAATTCGGAAAACCATGCTAGATTTCTTTGTGTAACTCTTAGAAGTCTATTCAATCTCTAATAAATGGTTTGAAGTCTGCTCTGATACCACAAATGATGGCAGTGTGGGTGCAGGCGTTAAGGAGAACCTTTCTACTTTGTACAATTGATTCTAACTCTAGAGGAGTTTGATCTGGTTCCTTATGATTTGTTTATACTTTCATTCATCAAATTTATGAAATTTGATAAATGAAATGGACATTAGAAAGTCTCTTATCTTTCAACAATATGAAAAATATATAACGATGTTACAAAGCCTTCATAATTATTCCACCCTCGTTTAAAATCAAAGGTTAAGACCCTTCAGAATTACAATACTGTGACTTTTCAAACAATGCTTAAACCTTTCGGAAACTGAGCATTAGAATGCATTTCATTAATGTTTAAAACCTTTGGAAATCAGCCTTTCAAAAATAGTTCCGGATCTCAAACTTTAATTAAACTCTATTGTAACAATTATCGGGTCCATACCTTTTATTAAATCCCCTCCTATCGCATGATGCGACCACCATTAGATTTGTTTAGACCACGATCGAACAGATATCGCATTACCTTGCAATTCGGACTTTATCACACGAAAGTAATGCGAAATAGGCGGTATTTTTATGATGACGTGTTACAGTTGTATTGGATCACATCCGATTTGATGAAACTTATTCTGGGCTTAATTGTTGTGTGAAACCATTGGTTTCATTTTGTAAAACCACTCACTTGAATATGGCGTTCAACCACGAAAATTTAACTCTCTGCATAATTTGATGACATGAATTCATTGTCATCGATCTCTTAACCTGACTTCTTCAATCTTCTTGAGTATTTAACAGAGGTTCAATGAATTCAAATTACGTTCAAATTGGCACAAAACGTATACAACACAACCGAAATTTTGAAGGTAAGAACACCTTATCCGCCTCTGTAACTCAACAAATATGGATCGATTTCAGTAGGTCTTACCCAAGGAAAATCAATTTGATTCTTCTGAATTTTATGCAGAGTTTAAATATGTTTGAATAAACAGAGATTTACTATTGCTACGCTAAACCAACAGAACCAACCTCTTCAACTTCCTTCGAATTTTCTACACAAGATTAATACATTCACACTCTATACAGAACCATGAATAAAATGAATCCTGAAGGAATTAACTCCCTCTTTCACACAGAGGCAAATATAATTTCAAACTCCACTAAATGTATACACAGAAGATGTCAATTTAAAATAAATTACGAAGGGAAATCCTCCGGGAACTTGCCAATATACTCAGATAACAAGAATCTGCAATTTTATTAAGATAGAGGCAAAAATCCTCCCAATCCAATCTTCTATAGCCAAATCCCCCTTTCCTCTACTACAAAGGTTACACTTTATAGCCTTTTGACAATGTAACCAACCTCTTTCAGAGGGTTGAATTATTCAAACGTAAACAACTCCTAATTATGACATGTCTTTCTAGATTCCATCAATTGAACCTAAATAAACCGACATGAATCAAAATTGTTCAACTTCCTCTAACTACTAGTTCACGCCTATCTATTACAGAATATATTTTAACAAATTGTTGAGGAATCCAATCCTCTCAGTAAGACTGATTTTCATCCATTAGTGAATGAATTTTAGACCCATCCAATCACAACATGTGAAATTATTTCACATTGCTGACTAAACTCTAATGCCCTTGCATCAGTACATGTGTAAGGGTTTTAATTGAATACTTCTCTCTAAATTATATCTGCATGAAATGGGTTCTGTTTATTGGTAGATCTGAAATTATGATGCACCCATGGATACAATGATGGATCAGGATCTCTAGACCTAAAATGACTATGTATTTGCTTGATCTATTGATGAGATGTTTAGATCTGTGACCTGGAGCATGATTTTCTGAATTAAAGGGTAAAATCTGGGTAATATTATAAATCTGAAACTTTCTGTAGTCTTGAATATTTACAGATCTATACGTTGATTCGTCATGCTGAAAGCACGTATACACACGAGTTTGTTTCAGCGAAAGTGCGTATGGAAGTTATGGTTTTCTGAAGCTTGATGGAGAGCTTATCTATTTATTGCTGTTATATTTTTGTTGTTTGTCAATGAAGTCTTCATATAGATCTGGGTTGTTTGAATATTGAATATGCTGCTAGGTTACTATAATCAATGAGTAATCAAATATGATTAATGATGCTGACTAAGTAAGGGTTCTGCAAAACTGAAAATATATATGACTAAAAACCTCAAATCTATTTTTGAGTCTGATCACATTCTGGAAAGTCAGTATTAACATATCTATACGCAGGTTGGTGTGCGGGAAAGCGCATATTCACGCAGGTTCAGTAAAGTGAAGTAGCGTATGCATTTAAGATGATGAATGATCAAGGTTGAAATTGATTCGACATGGTGATTTTGAAATTTGGGTTGATTACTATGTTCTGGTTACAGTGATCTCACTATTCTGTTTGATGTTTGGGTTAAGTCTATTAGTGTTGATCTATACAATGAGTTGTGTTGAAGTTATTGGATCTAGTGTGAAAATTTATGAATCATGGTCTGCAGTGGGTCTGAGGGTTGAATCCTTCAGTTTGGAGGTAGAATATTCTTGCCAGTACAAGCTGGTGTTCTGATCAGGGGGTTGTAGCTCCCTTCCAGTAGTGGCTGGTAAACGAGGGGGGGGGGGGGGGTTGAAGCTCCCTTCCAGTAGCAACTCAAAAACGAGATAAGGTTGCAGCCTTTTGTAGGTAGATTCCCACGTACTAATATGATTTTGCATCAGTACAATATTGTAAGCAATTTTCTATATAATAAACATTGAAGACAGAGATGACAACATCTGTGTTTTTCTCCCAAACTGGGTTTCCACCTTAAATCTTGGTGTTCATGTGTGGTGCTCTTGTGTGATGATTGATTTTGTTATTACCGCACATGTTTATTGCTTATTTATCTGATGCATAACTGATGATTTGGGTTAAATAATGTTTCTAAATTTTTATCTGAACAATAAAGTTATCTAAAGCATACAAAATTTTTTGTTAGGATAGCCGCGTAGATACGCTAGTTGGGCTAATCAACGTCGTGTATAGAAATCCGTAAGAGAAAGTAAAAATATTGTGATTATTGTAAATACTAATTCAACTCCCGCCCCCCCTCTCAATATTTTTCCCAACAATTGGTATCAGGGTAGGTTCTTCTGAAGAAGCTTAACTTCTAAAAGAAAGATCATCTAATATGAGCAATCAATATGGGACAACATCTATCAGACCTCCACTCTTCAATGGAAACAATTGAATCTTATGGAATACAAGGAAAATATCCTATCTTTAGTCTCTTAGAGCAGATGTATGGGCTATAGTTCAAGGTGGTTACCAAAATCCAACCTTAGTTCCAGCAGAACCAGCAACAAGAAAAAACTATGAAATCAATGCAAAGGTTGTTAATGTTTTATTGGGTAGTCCGACTAAATCAGAAATTGTCAAAGTTATGCAGTTAAATACAACAAATGAGATATGGGACGAAATCATTCTGAGCTATGAAGGTGATGTCAAGGTAAAAAGCGCTAAACTCCAAACTCTCAGAGTTCAATATGAAAAACTCAGAATGCATAATAATGAAAGCATTGCTAGTTTCTTTTTACATCTAGATGAGATCGTAAAATGTATGAGAAATATGGGTGAAACTATAAGTGACACCACTCTACTAGAAAAAGTTTTAAGATCTCAAACTCCTAAATTTGAGTCAAAAGTGTTTGATATTGAAGAGAATAAGGATCTACAAACTCTTACTATTGTTCAACTTCATGGGATTCTGACTACGTGTGAAATGATGAAAGGAAGTCCATCTAAAGTCAAAGAAGTTGATTTTAGAGCTATTGCAAAAGTCAAGGAAATTGAAGAAAAAGAAGGATCAGGGTATGTATCAGAAGAAGATGAGATAAATTTTGTAAAGAAACTATAACTTGGGACTGGAAGGTTCAGAGGTAAGCTTCCTTTCAAATGTTTTTCTTGTGGAAGAGTTGTTCATTGCGTTTCCAATTTTCCTCATAAAGATAATCATGAAAAGGGAAAGGAATTAGAAAAATGTAATAAAAAATGTTTTATCAATAGAAAAAGCTATTATACTCATGAAGATAGTGATGTTCTATCAAATAGTGAAGAAGGATAATCTGATCAAGATATTAGACTACTCATGGCATTTGAAAAGGACACTATTGAGGCTAAAGATACTTTTATGGATGCTTTAGAAGAAAATTATTTTATTGAAGAAATCAAACAACTCAAAATATGTTTGGAAGAAAAACAAATAGCCATAGATACTCTAAAGAATCAACTTATAGAAAAGGATAAGAACAATGATAAATTAAAATGTGAAATAGTAAGTCTAAGAAAGGAAATTGAGAAAGCGAAAACTTTAATTCTTAGATTTGCTAAAGGATCTGAAACCTTAGATGAAATTATCAAGGTGCAACACTCTCCTCTTATAAAGACAAGTCTTGGATATATCGGAGAATCTTCTTAGTCTTCAACAACAAGCTATCTAAATGAAGCTAAAGCCAATTAGCAACACTTCATCACTCAACAAAAGAACAAAGATAATGCCCACATAAAGCATGACCACTTCAATTCAAGAATGAAAAATTACATAAATCAATAGGTAAACGCCAATAGAAGGTTCCATGATCGCATAAATTTCTTATTTAATGATCAATTTTTCGCATGTCATAATTTTGTTCATAAAGCTGCTCACTGTGTTGCATACAAAATCATCATGACTAGAGAAGCTAGAAAGAGAATAAATGAGACAAGAATAAATAATAATACTTATAACAAATTTTCCCCTCTTTAAGATGAGATTTAATTTTATTATTGCAATAACTTTGGACATGAAGAATCTGAATGTAGGAGCAAACTTCATCCAAAAGAACACATTCCCACAAGTTCCAATGTATGGAGAAATAAGGACTTACATTTTTAAAGTTGTGGCATAGCTTTATTTGCAAAAGGAGAAGAAAATCAATGGTACATTGATAGCGGATGCTCAAAACATATGACAAGTGATAGAAATAAAATTCTTTCATACAATGCATTAGATAAAGAAAAGAATGTTACTTTTGGAAATGACTCTCATGCAATCATTAAGGGTAAAGGATCTGTTTTTCTAAAAGAAAAGGTTAAAGCTAACAATGTTCTATATGTGGATGGCTTAAAGCATAACTTGTTGAGTATGAGTCAAATGTGTGATCAAGGCAATGAAGTTGTCTTTAGTTCAAAAGAATGTGTAGTTCATGAATTTGACATGGGAAAAACTGTAATAAAATGAACAAGAACACCCAACAATGTGTATATATTGAAAGGCGGTCAAGAGAAATTCTATCTAGGTAAATCTACAGAAAATTGGTTATGGCACAAAATATTGGGACATTTGACCTTTTCTCAAATAAGAAAATCTAGTAGACTCAAAGCTGTACGTGATCTACCTGACATCACTATACCTAAAAATACCATATGCAAATCATGCCAATTCAGTAAGCAAACCAGGGTGCAATTCAATGCTAAAGAAGAATAAGCAAGTAAGCCTCTTGAACTTATACATACTGATTTATGCGGTCTTGTAAGGAAAAAGTGACCTCATGGAGAACAATACTATATTCTATTTATTGATGACTTCTCTAGAATGTGTTGGATCGTCTTACTAAAACATAAAGATGAAGAATTTGAAAATTTTAAGATCTTCAAAGCTTTGGTTGAAAATGAATTAGATCTAGAAATCAAATGCCTTAGATCTGATCGAGGAGGAGAATATTAATCAGATGAATTCTTTGATTTCTGTGAACAATATAGCATACAAAGACAGTTTTTTGTAGTTTGAACTCCACAAGAAAATAGTGTCGCAGAAAGAATGAATAGAATAGTTCAGCAGATGGCTTGTGCTATTCTTGATAAATCTAGAAATCTCGATACCTTTTGAGGAGAAGAAGCGCATACTACAGTATATATTCTCAACAAGGCTCATGTTCATATGAATAGTGATAAAACTCCTTATGAGCTATGGTATGGTAATCTTCCCATTGTGACGGATTTTAGAGTTCTTGGAAGCAAATTTTTTATCAAGAAAAATGATGAAAAACTTGGTAAATTTGAGCCTAGAGCAGATGAAGGAATATTTCTTGGTTACTCATCTAGAAGTAAAGCATATAAATGTTGTAATAAATGACTTCGGAAGATTTTCAAATGTATTGATGTTGTAATTGATGAGTCTCTCACAGCTCCAAAAAGGGAAATGACAACAAAAAATGAAGATGATGATGATGTGTATTTTCCTTTGTCAAATAACAACAATATAGAAGGAGAACCCAACGAAGCACTAGAAGAAGATATATTAGAAAAGGCTCCATCCAGGTATGTTCAAAAGAATCATCTAGAATCTAAAATTTTGGGAGAAAAGGGATCAGGTGTCCAAACAAGAAGAACTCTTGTAGGATCCCCTAACTATCTGGCATTATTATCCGCTATTGAACAACATAATGTAAATCAAGCTAGTAAAGATGAATGTTGGATTTAGGCCATGAATGAAGAACTTGATCAGAATGAAAAGAATCATACTTGGGAATTAGTTCCAAGACCTCATGATAAAAATGTTATTGGAACAAAATAGATATTCAAAAACAAATTAAATGAAAATGGAGATGTTGTTAGAAACAAAGATAGACTTGTTTGTAAAGGGTATGCTCAACAAGAAGGTATAGGATTTGAAGAAACATTTTCACCTTTAGCCAGACTTGAAGCCATAAGAGTGTTTCTTTCTTTTTCAAGTTTTCAACAGTTCAAAGTTTATTAAATGGATGTAAAATATTCTTTCCTCAATGGTGATCTAGAAGAAGAAGTTTATATAGAACAACCAGAAGGATTCATTTTGGGAAATGATGAAAAACTTGTTTGCAAACTCAAAAAAGCTCTATATGGTCTCAAATAGGCTCCATGTGCATGGTAGTATCGTCTTGACAAATATCTTCAACAACAAGGTTTCACAAAAGGATCTGTTGACAGTAACTTATACACAAAAAATGAGAATGATAAACTGTTAATTATTGTTGTGTATGTTGATGACATCATTTTTGGGAGTAATGAAGAGTCCATGAGTCAGAAATTTGCTTTAGTTATTCAGCAAGGATTTGAAATCTAATTACTTGGGGAACTAACATATTTTCTTGGCTTACAAGTGCAAGAAGCAATAGATGGCATATTTCTATCATAAGAAAAATATCTCAAGAAAATCCTGAAGAAGTATGGGATGGAAGACTGCAAACCTGTGAACACTCCAATGGTAACTGGATGTAACCTCAGTTTTCATGATAATTCTCCCATGGTAAACCAACCAGAGTACATATCTATGATTGGAATTTTTCTTTATATAACCGGGACTAGACCAGACATTATGCATGCAGTTGGATTGTTGGACGATTCGAAGCTAATTCAAAGGAGTCACACCTTCATGTTGTAAAAACAATATTCAAATATCTACAAGGGACTCAAGAATTTGGTCTATGGTATCCAAAGAATGTTGATCTTACTCTTCATGTTTACACAGATGAAGACTGGGATGGAGATGTTGATGATCGAAAAAGCACTGGTGGTAGTGCCTTCTATATGGGGCCCCGATTAGTATCTTGGTTCCGCAAGAAACAAAGTTCCATTACCTTATCTACAACAGAAGTAGAATATGTAGATGTCGCATCATGTTGCAACAACTTCTGTGGATGATGCAGACATTACAAGATATTCAAATCAAATTTTATCCTCACATCTCCATCCTATGTGATAATACAAGTGCCATCAGCATCTCAAAAAATATTGTTATGCATTCCAAAACCAAATAGATTCCTATCAAGTATCACTTCTTACGAGAACAAGTGCTTAAGAAAAAGGTCAAATTGGAGTAAGTTCCCTCCAAAGAACAAGTTGTTGATATATTTACTAAACATATTCCTAGGGAATCATTTGAATATCTCAGATAGAAGCTGGGAGTTGTCTCTTCCTCACTTATTAAATATTCTTGATTTTAGAAGATTAAATTTGGTACACATTTTTCATGAAGATGAGTCACGTATATACGCGAGTTTCTATGTATAAAGTCGAGCATGGTTTTTGCTGACATAAAATATATGGGTCAGCTTTCAGAGCAGTCTTTGGTGTTGATGGGTAACCTCCGTTTTTTTAATATTCATCTTATAGTTCCTTTCTTTGATATTTATCTCCTTGATGAAGATGCTTTTGATGAAGTCGCTGTTGAAAGTGTTCAGGATGCACAGGTTTAGGGGGAGCATTTGCCTTGCTGAAGAGGTTGCATTGTTGGAATTATGATTGGTTGTTGTGTTATGATCTCCTATTTGAGATTATTTGGTCTTGGTTATACAAAATCATATATTTTAGTTGATGAAAAGGTCATGTTGAGACCTATGATGTAAAATTTTTTATATTCAGTCAAGTAAGGACTTGCTTGAATTTGTAAACCCACTTGGTTGGGTAGTTGAGTCAAATATGTAATTCCACTTGGTTGGATCATTGAAGTAAGTATGAGTCATTGGTGATAGGAATGGTTATACTTGGTTGATTTATAGAGTCATGTACTTCATTGAAAAATATGTCTGAAGATTTAGCATGAACTCAGGGGGAGCATGGTCAATACAGTGCACATCATATCTGCAGAGCTCTTCTTTCTACACAGAAAGAGAAACCGTGTTTTGGTATTGATCTGCCCTTTTCCCTTGATGTCAAATGGGGAGAGTAACTTGTTGTTTGAATAATGTTTATGATTGATGTATCTATCAGTTGTGGTGATAAAACACCAACATGTTTGCCATCAAGTCCAAAGGAGGAGATTTTTGGCATTATGATGTAATATGTTCTCCTTGATCGCAACCTACTTGATGAGTTTACTTTTGATAGAAACCTATTTTTTAAAGATGTAAAAATGATGTATCTACAAGTCAGTTCAGATGTGACAGAAAAAGGAATTCTAGTCAGTGATAGAGAAATTATAAAAGTAATATTTCACAATGTATACGCAGGTTTTATGAAGGCAACCCACGTACATATGCAGGTTTGATGAAGGCAACCCGTTTATACATCTAGAATTAGTGTATATGCAGTTTTGATGAAGAGAAGTCTCGTATACACGTGAGTTCGAAGAAGCCAAGTCGTGTATGTACTTACACACTCACTTTATAATACCAAGGGTCCTTACCATGGTATTAGCCCACAATATTGAGCACAGTGTCGTCTATTTGATTCCGTCCAAGAATAACATCGACACTTGTGTGGTTTTGGCTCATGGTATTAGGAAAGGCTAAATCTATATAACGAGAAGAGGATCATAGTGCAAAGGGTGTGCATGTGTAAGGGTTTTAACTGAATACTTCTCTCTGAAGTATACTTGCATGGAATGGGTTATGTTTATTGGTAGATATGAAATTATGATGCACCCATGGATACAATGATGGATCAGGATCTCTAAACCTGAAATGACTATGTATTTTCTTGATCTATTGATGAGATGTTTAGATCTGTGACCCGACGCATGTTTTACTGAAGTAAAGGTAAAATTTGGGTAATACTATAGATCTGAAACTTTCTGCAGTGTTGAATATTTACAGATATATACGTTGGTCTGTCACAGTGAAAGCACATATACACGCGGGTTTGTTTCAGTGAAAGTTTGTATTGAAGTCAGGGTTTTCTAAAGCTTGATGGAGAGCTTATCTATTTATTGATGCTATATTTTTGTTGTCTGTCAATTAAGTCTTCATATAGATCTGGGTTTTTTGAACATTGAATATGTTGCTAGTTGATAGTATGATCAATGAGTAATTAAATATGATTAATGATGCTGACTGAGTAAGGGTTCTGCAAATCTGAAAAGATATATGACTAAAAGCCTCATATCTATTTCTGAATCTGATCACATTCTGGAAAGTCAGTATTCACAGATCTTTACGCAGGTTGGTGTGCAGGAAAGTGTGTATACACCCAGGTTCAGTAAAGTGAAGTAGCGTATGCATTTAAGATGATGAATGATCAAGGTTGAAATTGATTCTTCATGTTGATTCTAAAATTTGGGTTGATTACTATGTTATGGTTACAGTGATCTCACTGTTCTGTTTGAAGTTTGGGTTAAGCCTAATGGTGTTGATCTATATATTGAGTTGTGTTGAAGCTATTGGATCCAATGTAAAAATTTATGAAACGTGGTCTGCAGTGGGTTTGAGGGTTGAAGCCTTCAGTGTGGAAATAGAAGTTTCCTGCCAGTAGAAGTTGGTGTTCTGATCAGGGAGTTGTAGCTCCCTTCCAGTAGTGGACAGTAAATGAGATCAGGGGGGTTGAAGCTCCCTTCCAGTAGCAGCTGGAAACCGAGATAAGGTTGCATCATTCTGCAGGTAGATGCCTGTGTACTGATATGAGTCTGCATTAGTACAACATTGTAAGATTTTTTCTATTCAATAAACATTGAAGACAGAGACGACAACAATAGTGGTTTTCTTTGGAATTGGGTTTCCACCTTAAATCTTGGTGTTCATGTGTGATTCTCTTGTGTGATGATTTATTTTGTTATTACTGCACATGTTTACTGCTTAATTATCTGATGCATAACTGATGATCTGGGTTAAAGAATGTTTCTGAATATTTATCTGAATAGTAAAGTTATCTGAAACCTATGCAAGTTTCTGTTAGGATAGCCATGTACATACACTAGTTGGGCTAATCAAAGTCACATATAGAAATCAGTAAGAGAAAAGAAAAAGATTCAGGTTATTGTAGATACTGATTCACCCCCCTCCCTCCTCTTAGTATTTTCCCCAACATACCGGAATGGAAGTGGGAAGTTATAACACTCGAATTCATCATTGGATTACCCATCTTTAAAAGCACAAAGACTTCATAATGGTGGTGGGAGAAAAACTTAGAAAATCTACATATTTCATTCTAGTGCAATCCACTTATAAAACGGTTAAAATTGTAGATATTTTCATGAAAGAAGTTTTCATATTACATGGGATTCCTAAGATTTTTATCTTAGATAGTGATGTAAAATTGACTTCCACACTCTAGAAAGATTTATTTATGGGATTGGGGACTTAGATTCAGTTTATTACCGCATATTCTTCGTAAAAATATGGCCAGAATGAATGTGTGAATCAAGTAATAGAGGTTATGGTACAAATATACATTATGCAAAAACCCAGTAAGTGGGAGGAATATCTACATTTAGTAGAATTCACATATAACAACAGTACCATGAGTCGTTAAAGATGAGCCCCTTTGAAGTATTATATGGGAGAAAATGTAAGAGGCCTACAAATTGGAGTAGTCTTGAGAATAACATAATACTAGGAACATAAATGTTGGAGGAGATGGAATGAGAGGTAAAGAAAATCTGACAAAATTTAAAAGCTTCTCAGGATAGACAAAAAACTCACGCAGATAAGAAAAGAACATACCCGGAGTTTGAAGTGGGAGATCATGTATACTTACAAATTAATCCTAAGAAAAGCACATTAAGATGGACCTGTGATGCAAAGTTGGTCCCTCGCTTTTGCGATCATTTCCATATTCTAGAATGAGTTGGACCAGTGGCCTATATATTAGCCTTGTCTAGCCACATAGAAGTCCATAATGTGTTCCGTGTATCCTTATTTAATTGATATGTATATGATGCTAGACATGTAATACAGTGGAAAAATGTTCATCTTATCATGAATTCGCTAATTTAAATATAAAAATTATGTAAGTTGAAAGTACTATATATTTTCTGTGGCAGGTCGAACCCAATGGAGAGTTTCAGGTAGAACCTCAGCGTACCATTGATCAGAGAGAAGTAACATTATGGAAATGAGCCATCAGCCAGGTTAAAGTGAAATGGAAACAGTTTAGCCCGAAGGAGGATACCTCAGAAGATAAATAATTTATGCAAGGAGCCTATCTAGAATTGTTTCAAAATTCAGGATTAAACACCGAGGACGATGTTTCACATAAGGAGGGAGAGATGTAACACCCCATAATAGATAGTAAAGCTAAATTTTCTTACTCTTTTTTATTGGTCAGTTAGTTAAGTTTGAAACCTTCATTAATTTCAATTAAAAGAATTTAACAATTTAAGGGGTTGAATTATTATTTCAATTAAAAAAACATATGTATATAGTTTTATGAAATTAAATTTACATTCATATTTCATTTTTGATATATATAACTACGTGGGTCAGTAATTAATGAAATATGATTGTAGAACTCAAGGGAAAAGATCCTAAATAAGTTACCTAACTACTAGACAGTTAGTTGGTTATGGTTCTTGGCTTCTCTTCCTTGGAGATGAGAGAGATCCTAGTGAGAAGGAGAGGGGTTTCAACCTATAAAGGATGGAAGAGATACCATAAACCAAGAATAGCAACCAAGATTTGCACGAAAGGATTATTCTTGAGTTGGGGTTAGACCTAGTGGAATACATTCAGAATTCTCTTGAGACTGAACCTAGAATGGTTTTTTAGGTCTTTAGGAGGCTGAACTGACCTTGAGGTCACAAAATATGCTGGTAGAAGGAGCTTGAGGGGAGAATCATATGTGATTTTCGATCTTGGAAAAGGGTGGTGGACTCTTCTGGTTGAGTTCTAACTAAATGTCCAACTGTAGCAATTAAGTAGATTGCATTTGTCTTGTGACTGTGTTATATTTTAATTATTATGGTAATGTTATTATTGTGTAGGGATTTGGGGTTGAACCCCTGATTTAGATTGTTTTATATTACTAGGTAATAGACCAGATGATTCCAAGACCAACAACATAGGTTAGTCCAACATGGGAAATTAAACCTTGGTCGGACAGTCCAGTGTGGATGGACTGACAGAAATTTCAGGGTTTAAGAATAAATTAAAGTAAATCTTTTAATTGTAAATTCAACAAATGGTTATGATCATAGAATAGTGTGGTATGTAGAAAAAAGAAGAAATATTTGTTTACTATATCACCCTTGTGAAATAAAATGACACTGGGCAGGTAAATAACCTATTAGAAAGCAAATTCTAATTATAAAAGGTAGTAGGGGAACTTGTACTGCTGAAATGTAGTAAGAAAAATAATTTAACCATTCTCATAGCAAAATATCAGTGAGCTACTACAACAAAGTATTAAACCATTCTCATACCAGAATATCAATGAACTAATACAACAAAGTATTAGCCATTCTTAGAGCAGAATATCAGTCAATCATTATAGTAAAATAATAGATTAAGTCCCACAATAGAGTATGGAAAAATTCTATAGAAGAGAATATTATAAAATTATGTATAATAAGTAGCATAGTTCTTCCTCTACGAGACAAAATAAAAAATTATTTAAAGAACACGCTACTTGCTTCTAACTCGGAAAACTTATCCAGTAAAATTATCAAAAATATCATTTAAGGGTATATACAATAGGAAAAATATCTCTATGAAAAAAGTGGTATCACACCTGAAAAATAACAGATAAACTATAGGTGCTACACACCCAAACCTATTTAGTTCTTATAGCATGGAGAAAGAGACCTCTGCCATATAACCCTTTGTATAAAAAAAAATATGGCGAACGAAACTGGATGGATTAACCTAAACCTTGAAAACTATAAATAAAATAAACGAACAACGAAACCGTTTTCCTCTACATTTTTAGAATGAAAAATTTTGTTATTAAACCCATGCAATTCGAAGAACATTCAAAGGATAATCTAGCATTTAAGCTATACATATTCCTAATCTTTCCACAAACGGCTGAGTGTTGAAAATTTAATGGAATGAGAACATAATTGGTGAGTAATCCACAATACCTGCTAGAGAGAACCTAACAAATGTTACCAACTGAAGTTGATTTCACAGTTGTGGAGTGCTTAAGGGATTGGTGTAAAAATGCCTGCAACCAAGCCAACAATATGTATCAATGCATGAGTGTTTTCCATAAAAACAACAAAGAAAATAGTACTTGCTGGGTAAAGAAAAGAAAAATGGCTAACCTGGTAAAATAAAGTTGTGACCAGGACTTTAAATCTATAAAATAAAGGAAGGGATGTCGGATTAAGCTACAGGTAAGGAAAAACCCACATCGTGAATAATAACTAGAAACATTTTAAGTTTAAATATGTTCATTACTTTTTGGGTGCCCAGGGGCTTGAGGGAGCCATGAAGTAGAATTCCCTACTGAAGATGGAAATATTATTCTCGAGCACTACAAGGAAAAGAGCCTCTAGTGTATTTTTTTTTTGAAGCCCTTATAAAAGTAGACTAGATATCCGTTTTTAGTGGAGGTCACTTGAGGAGGTTGAAGGGTGGATGTTTTTGCGTATATTTTTTCGTGGTGCGTTTATAAATATAAAACACATCGGTGTGCTTAATATATATGTGACACACCAATGCATAGTAGAGGTTAAAGCATTGTTGCAAAGTTATTTTTAAGTACTACGAAAACAACGGTGCACTTGATACATACGATGCACCAGGGCTAATAAGCGGTTCCTTCCTTACAACGCACCGGTGCATACAAGTTGATGGGCACCGTGACATTGTTTTCAAAAGAATGACCGTGCTCTTTATATAAAGTGCGTGCATACGATCAAATGGCACATTGATACACTCACTATATAACCTTCCCGGTGCCTCGAATTAATCGAACACGCCGACCAATTGGTTATTAGAAAAAATATTTTCACCATTGTGGTGTACTCTAACAATGATGCCCCAGTGCCGTTATGGTGATATGACACCCCGACGTAGGGTGTTTATTTAATGAAAATATAGGGTGATTTTTATATAAAACGACCAATGTTGGTGGTATATCGCCAGCCCGATGCATTTCATTAATTGAGAGCACTACATGAGGGTTTTATTTAATTTTTTTTTTCACCATTTCGGTGCTAAACACTAACGAAGACAAAAAAATGCGCTTTAGTTATAATGACGCACTGGCATAGGTTTTTTATTCAAAGGAAGCACGGTGCGCTCTGTACAATCTGACTTGGTGCGTCTCAGTAATCCAACACATCGTAAAAGGGTGAATTTAAAAACATTATTTCCACCAAGTTCGATGCTATACTTTAATGACGAAGCCCTGGGGCGGTTAATGTTCCATAACGTGCCAAACCATATCTTTTTTAATTTAAATAAATGTGGTGTGAAATTGATACAATTGTCCGGTGCGTCTCATACAGGAGCGCACCGAAAAAGGGTTTATTTAAAAAAAAATATCGGTCATAAAAATTATTTTTACTATATACAACCTTGTATAGCTCTCAAGAACCAGTGTGACCTTTGCGTCTTTGAGGCACCCTGCCATTGGTGCTACCATTGCCTGCATTGCTTCCATCCATTTCTCAGTGCGTGGACTTCAAATTTTGCGAAACGGTGGGAAAATTTTGTTATTAGTACTCTATTGGAAACATACCTCCTAGACGTGCAAATGTGTAGGTAATGTATGTGTTTCTCACCAACATAAGCTTTTATTGGATTAATTTTGAAAATTGACTTAGAATTCATTTCTTTTTTTTGGAAAAAAAAATATGGCACAATGCGTTCGAGCCGTTTGGCTCGCACTATTCCTGGTGCTCGCTGTTAATTTACAGGTCAAACCACGAACGGTGTTAACGAAAACTGCACCGAGAAGTTAATGTGACAGCTCGATGTGCTACCGAAAAAAGTGCACCACAATAACAATAAAAATTTTGTGGTGCGTGTTGGTTTCCAACCGCACTGACAATTTATAATTTTTAAAAATAAAAAAAATTATTTTATATTTGGTGGTGCGTTGGTTTACTGGAACGCACCAGGGCATTATGTAAAAATAAACATAGCAGCCTGGTGCATCTATATTACGAGAGCACACCACATTAAAATACCATTTGAAGCATTAATATTTTATTCACATGGTGCATTCTATAAATGCACCAAGCCGTGATGATTATTTTGGCAGTGCATCATTTCACGGGGAGAACTAGTGTGCTATGTTTTACTTATCGCACCGACTGTTATTAACAAATCGGAAGGAACTTTAGTTAAAAAAATTCAAATATTGATTTTTATATTTTTTTTGTGTGACGTGGTGTGTGGGTTTACTGAAAGGCACCGGTACGCACCTGTGCAATGTTGGTAAAAAAAAACTCCAGTGCGTTTCAATTATGTAAATGCATCGCACCATTGGACAACGCGCCATTGAAAAAAATATTATTTTGGTGCGGTGCGTTGCTCAAACCTACCGCCCTGGGGAATTTTGTGTTTGGATACCATGTCGCCAGTAGTAAAATATTGCAAACGAGGAGTGTGTTGATATATAATAAATGCCCCAAGCTGGATATGGTTTGTCAACGCGCCACCTATAATATTTATGTTTGAAATACTAAGAGTGGGGGTGAATCAATATTTCTTATCAATTATCACTTTTAAATATTTTCAGAGCATTAGTTAATCTTCAATTATTCATGATGTTTATCCAGTAACAACAGTAAACAATAGAATGCAATAGGCACGCGAATTTTAGGTGGAAAACCCCCTCCTATTCAAAAACCACCGAACATTTTTCTAATAAATTATTTAATCTTCAGTCCCAACTGAAATGAAAGGTACAACTTCCTAGAATTATAGAAAGGAATTCTTCTCCAGCTCCCACTAGAAGGATGCCCCAACGCCCTTGTTTCTTCCGTAGTCAACTGAATTGATGCCCCGACATCCTAGACCAATCTACCACCCTGAAGTGTTCAAAGGCTCAAACCTGTAGGTGACTTCATGCACCAACCTAGCACCTCCTTGCCACCCTATAGTGATAAAAAATAAGACAAGAGTGTGGACCCCTGTACCAGGGACAATGATCCATGATACAATATGATTCACAATGATGTTCTTGAACTAGACCAATCACCCAATCACACTATGACTTGCAACCCAACCATAACATTATCCAACAATGAAACTTATACCTCCCAAAAATTCCTCTCCAACTCTAGGAAAATTGGCTCTTTTACAATAATGGCACTTTTACAATTGTACAATGATGATTTTTTACAATACCGAATTTTAACACAACTTGGTACTTGACTTTACACTACTTCTTTGAACACTAGTGGTTGCTAAGGTATTGTTGTGCTTGCTTCAAGTAATGGTACTTTGGCGTTGCATTTTCATTCTAGTATGTGTCTAAGTTTTCTTACTGTGTCCTCCTTTCTACACATGGATTAAATGAACAAGACCCAAACCAATATACAAACAAAATACTTACACTGTCTTGCAAACCATATGTTAGAGAAATATTCAAAATTCAAATGTAAATACGTTCAACATTTATGAACAAAACCAAATCAAACATACATAAAAAATACTTACACTTTCCTGCAAAAACACATGTCAAATATGATATTAAAATTAAAATTAAAAAACTTATCATACATACCTAGTTGTATTAGACTTACCCTTGACTATTGATGTGTTGTCCTTACTGCAGTGATCCTTGAATGCATACTTTTTCTTGTCTTCTAGAAGCTCGATATTGAATCTGTTGTATCTTTGTCATTTCGGATCTCCAAGGTATGAAATTGCGCTCGATGGTAGCCCTATGAGTCCTCTTTCCAACCCCATAGGTCTGATCAATATTGTATTCTTCAGGAAATAGTTATTCCCAATCTCCTATGATGACATCATTATAGGCTGGTTCAGAAGAGCGAACTTGTACGAAATTGCACGTGTCACTGTTTGAACATTTGGTCATGAAAACGATATCCAACAAACTACAGTCTGTTATTTTTCTGTCACTATTTACAAAATTTGAAACCAATTCTCAGAGAGAAAGTTATGACTATTTTCCCAATCTCCATTGTTTGACATGAAATTCGGGAGCCTGCAAAAACCCTAACTTCCTCACATCATATCTCCAAAAATATAGAGAACAAATATTTGAAATTCGGACACGCACTTCATCAGGATTTTAGATCACGTGGGTTTTTATGTTAGCATATGAAGCTTCACAGAAATTTTTTTATAGAGAAATTTCCACGATGACCTGTTTTAAGTAGCGAAATCCTTACATGAGGAGGATATGAGGGTCACAATTTATATAAATTCTTAGGTTGAGAGGGTATTCAACAAGTGAGCATTGGAGGGATTTTAGGAGCTTAAAAAATTATTAATTATTGTATATAAATGACCACAACCAACGATTAGTGTCATGCCACAAACCCATGGGCTTTTATTCCACTAAATGGGGATACTAAATTCAAACACGAATATCTCTCAAACCGTGAGGAATTACGTGGCATGCCATATATCAATGGAAACATAGCAAAAAGTAGAAACCATCCAAAATATCCTTGATTCGGAATAGAGTAAGTTGTCAATTAAAAATTCCCATGAAATATCGAGGTATCACGTGGTGCTGCTTGGGTTGACATCAATGACAACCACAAATCAACAATATCCCCCTTTGGCATTGATGGAAACACAAGTACTCCCCTTGCGATCATGAAACATCTTCCTATACCATTCTCTCCCCCTTTTTCATCAATGGAAAAGGATAAATCACCCTGACAAACATAATCCTGCGAACCTATACACACCTCAACTCCGCCCTTTTTTTTACTTAGTTAGATAAGAGAAAGAGTATAATGAGAACTTGGGAGAATCCCAAGCTTTAGATGAAGATACTCAAATTCTTCACGATGTAATGGTTTGGTAAATATGTCAGAAATTTGTTCCTTTGTGCCAACATATTCAAGCTTGATATTCTTTTCAGTGACCTTCTCTCTAACGAAATGATATTTGATCGGAATGTGCTTTGTTTTGGAATGCATCACAAGATTCTTGGAGATACTGATGGAACTGGTGTTATCGCAAAAGGTCGGAATAGGCTCATCAAACTTGACTTGAAGATCTTGCAAAGTTTGCTTCATCCAAAGAACTTGAGTACAACAAGCTATTTCCACGATATATTCTACTTCTGCTTTGGTTAACGAGATTGAAGACTACTTTTTACTTAACCATGAAACAAGGCAACCACCTAAATAGAATGTTGCTCCAATGGTACTCTTTTGATCATCAAAAATTCCTACCCAATCTGCATTTGTATAAGCTTGGATAACTATATATTTCCTTTGGGATACCATAAACCATATTCTGTTGTGCCCTTAAGATATCGGAGAATTATTTTGACAGAAATAATATGAGATTCTTTTGGTGCTGCTTGGAATCTTGCTACTTGTCCAACTGCTTGCATTACGTCTGGACAAGAAGATGTCACATATAAAATAACTCCAATCATAGATCTATACAACCTTTGGTCCACATCCTTTGACGAATCATCTAAACTTAACTTTCAACATGTTACCATTGGGGTACGTATAGGCTTGCAATCTTCCATGTTGAATTTCTTGAGCATTTCCTTCATGTACTTGGTTTGATATATAAATATTCCTTTATCCTACTTAGATATCTGAAGCCCTATAAAGTATGTCAGCTCGCCAAGTAGTGAAATTTCAAACTCACTTTTCATCTTTGTGGAAATTTTTTTACTTAATCTGTCTTCATTGATTCCAAAAATTATATCGTCTACATATAACTCGATAATTGTTCGGTTATCGTGATCCACTTTCACATAGAGATTGTTGTCAACGCTTCCTTTATTGAATCCTTTTTGATGTATATATCCATCAAGATGAGCATACCAAGCTCTAGGAGCTTGCTTGAGACCATATAGTGCCTTCTTTAATCTGCAGACATAGTCTTCCTTTTTCAGAGAGCAGAAAACCTTCGGGTTGTTAAATGTAAACTTCTTCTTCAAATTCACCATTTAGAGAGGTTGAATTAACATCTATTTGGTAGACCTTGATTTTTCTCAAGCACACATAAGCGATAAAAATTCTAATAGCTTCCATTCTGGAAACGGGAGCAAATGTTTCTTCAAAATCAATTCCTTCAACTTGTGCATATCCTTTGCAGACTATTCTTGCCTTATTCCTGGTAACCTGTCCATCCTCATTCAATTTGTTTCTGAATACCCCTTTAGTTCCAATAAAATTTTTATCCTTTGGTCATGGAACCAATTCCCAAGTATCTCTCTTCTCAATTTGATCCAGTTCTTCATTCATAGTTGCTACCCAGTGGTCATCTTGACTAGCTTCCTCAAAATTGTTAGGCTCAAAAGTTCCTAAAAAATCAAGGTGGGCTTGTTGTGATGAATGAAGTTGTCGACTTCTTTTGGTTCCAACTCCTTCATTTATGTTGACTATGATTTGATTTGACGGATGATTCTTTTGACACCATTCTTTTAAAGCTTTTGGATATTTTTCTTGTACATCCTGCTGATCATTTCTTACTTCCTCTTGGTTGACTGTTGTTTCCTTATTTGATTGGTCTTGTTCTAGAGCTTCTTCTTCATCCTTCACAAATTCTCCCTCAGATCCCTTATATTTTCTTGAAGGGACAATCTTATCGTCATCCTTTGTAACACAATCTTCATCAAAAGTAACATTTATGCTTTCCACTATTTGTTTTTGCCTGAGATTGTAGCATATAAAGCCTTCCTTTTGTGTGAATGACCAACGAAAATACCTTCATCGACATGGGAATCAAACTTTCCCAAATTTTTATCTTCTCTTTTGATGTAGCATTTTCTTCCAAATATTTTGAAGTATTTGACGTTAGCCAACCTTCCTTTCCATAATTCGTATGGAGTCATGTTACAATTGTTCCTTATCAAACCTGTGTCTATAATGAATACATTTGTATCGATTGCTTGAACCCATTATTTATCACCTAATTTTGAGTCATTTAACATTGTTCTTGCCATTTCCTGTATGGTTATGTTTTTTATTTTAGTAACTCCATTTTGTTGCGGTGTTCTGGCTGTTGAGATGTGCCTTTTTATTCCATTTTCATCATAGTACTGTTGAAATACCTTGGAAGTGAATTCTCCGCCATTATCTGATCTCAGACATTTGATCTTCAAATTAGTTTCATTTTCAATCAATTCCTTGTAGATTCTAAAACACTCGAATGCCTCAGTCTTTTTCTTTAAGAAGCTGAAGGTTGTCATTCTGGTGTAATCATCTATCATTAGCATAAAATATAATTCTCCATCTAAACCTTTTGTTCTCATAGGTCCGCATAGATCAGTATGTACTAATTCCAATGGATGTGATGAAAAGTGTTCTTTTATCTTGAACTAAAATTTTGTCTACTTGTCGTGCCGACAAGATTCACATATCATATTGGTAGGTTTTGAAATTTTAGGCATTTCTCTTGCTGCTTCCTTCTTGCTGATCCTGACCAAATTTTCGAAATTTATATGTCCCATTCATTTTTTCCATAACCAACTTTTAACTTCTTTCGTAAAAAAGCACCCTTTAGGTGTCTCATCGAAAATATATATGTCATTTGGATCTCTCCTTGTTGTAGCCACAATTTTACTGAACTTTCCTTTCCTAATTTCACATTTCTTGGATTTAAATAGCATCGTGTGTCCTTGATCGCACATTTGTCCAACACTAAGTATATTGTGATTCATATTTTCAACCAACAACACATATTTCGCTAATGAATTCTTGCTTCCAAGTGTGACTGCACCTACTCATATGAAGTTTAAAGACTCGCCAATTCCAAATGACATTGTTCCATCCTTCGTTTCCTTCAAGGATATGAGCTTATTCCTATCTCCAGTCATATGAGTTGAGCAACCAGTATCAACATACCAAACATTTTTGTTGCTTTGAGCCTTCAGATTGATAACACATTTTTCAGTCTTCTTTTCCCATTTTTTTTTCATCATGATTTTACAAGAATTCCTTTGAAGAAATTCCAAGTCTGCAATATTTAGCGAGGTGTCAAAAATTTTTACACTTGTAACATTTGACAACATCTCTCAAATGATCAAATTTGTTAATATTCTGCTGAGTTCCAAAACATCCATTTCTGAAATATCTCCTGAAACTTTATTTATTCCAAACATATGTATGACATTCTATAGCTCTATGTCCAAACCTTCCACATGAATAATAATGACCATAGAAGATAGGTTGATACCTATGAGGAAATATTCTTCGAGGAATTTTCTTCCATGTTTCTTCCTGCGAGTCTCGATCTCTTGAGTTGGCTGGAAGGTCTACCTGCTTGTTAGATTTTTCATATCCAACTTTTTTTGTTGTCATAGTAGGACTTGGCTCCTTTTCATATTTTTTTTTGTAACTAAGACTAATCTTGTCACTATTTGATCGTTGATTGTTGATGATTTCTTCCAATTCCTTGGAGTTTTTGGTGTAGTCTTGAAGATTTTTTCCATTTTTTACTTGCTTTTGAAGAGAAACTATTTTAGCTTCCAATGATTCTCTTTCCTTGTTGCTTTCCTCTAATTCTTCCTTAAGCAATTATTCAACTCGTTTGTATTATTCAAACTTGATTTTAAGATTTTGGACCTATTCCCTTTCTATCTTTAATTCGTCTTCAAGAGTGTTGACATGCTTCTTCTCGACCTTGAGCTCTTTGATAACCTTGGTCATTTTGCTTTCAAATTCAACCTCAGTCATCTCTTATTCTTTGTCTCCTTCTTCGTCAGATGCTTCTTGCTTATTATGCTTGGCCATAATACTCTTCCATTGATTTCTTCTTTGTTATCACTGTTTTCATCAGATGAAGAGTTATCTTGTTTGGAGAGGAAACTCTTCTTAAACCATTTCTTCTTGCCTTTCTTGTTGAACTTCCTCAAACCTTTCTTTCCTTTTGTAACAACCTCATTTATGTGAGGACACTTGGCTGCAAAATGCCCAAAATCACCACAATCAAAACATATCAATGGAAGTTTACCTTTGAATTTCCCCATACCTATTCTCATTTTTCGCAGTAAGTAGGAAAATTATTTATCTGAAAATTCTTCTTCATCTTCTTCCTTTTCTTCTTCCTTACAACTACAAGTTTTCGCTTTCAGAGTATGCTTGTCCTTACTAGTTTTCTTGGATGTGGAAAATGCAGTTTCTAGGTGAGATGTGTCATCCTCTTGTTCAATCCTCATGTCATATGTCGTAAGCACTCCATGCAATTAATATTTGCTGAGATTGGATAGATTCAAACTATATTCCAAGACATATAACTTTGGGTTGAATCTTGTTGGCAAAGGTTCTAAGGATCTTTCGGACAACAATTTTCTTGTTGACATATTCTCCCAAAACTTCCAATGCATTTTCTATTTCATCAACACGCTATAAGTATGAATCAATATTTTTACCTTCCTTCATTTTGAGTTGCTCAAATTTTTCCCTGTAAATTTGAAGCTTTTCTTCTTTCACATTTGAGTCACTTGCATATATATTCTCAAGCTTGCCACATATTTATTTAGAAGTTTTGCAACTCAGTACCTTAATATAGATAGATTCGATAAGCCCACTGATAATGACATCTTTAGCCTTTGCATCATATACCATATTTTTCTTTCCTTGTTCATCTTGGGTCGTTGTAAAGACATTTTCAACGATTTCCCATACTTCGTATCCTTGCGCCAGAAAATGAACCTGCATTCTTCCACTCCAAAGTGCGTAGTTATTTCCATTAAACAGAGGAAATCTATTCTTAGTATACTCCATGACCTCCTTCCAATTGTTAGATTGTTATTGAAGGAACCAAGATCTGATACAAATTGTTGGAAATAATTAGAGGGGGGGTGAATCAATATTTCTTATGAATTAGAAATTTTAAATATTTTCAGAGCATTAGTTAATCTTCAATTATTCATGATATTTATCCAATAACAACATTAAACAATAGAACACAATAGGCATATGAATTTTAGGTGGAAAACCCCCTCTAGGTAAAAAACTACCGAAAAATTTTCTAATAAATTATTTAATATTCAGCCCCAAATGAAATGAAAGGTACAACTTCCTAGAATTCTAGAAAAACATTATTCTCCATCTCCCACTGGAAGGACGCTCCAATGCCCTGGTTTCTTCAGTAGTCAATTTAATGTATGCCTCGACATCTTAAACCAACCTACCACCCTGAAGTGTTCATAGGCTCCAACCTGTAGGTGACTTCATGCACCAACCTAGCACCTCCCTGCCACCCTGCAATAAGACAATAGTGTGGGCTCCTGTACCAGGGAAAATGATCCACAATACAATATGATTCACAATGATTTTCTTGAACTAGACCAATCACCCAATCACACTATGACCTGTAACCCAACCATAACATTATCCAACAATGACACTTATACCTCGCAACAATTCCTATACAACTCTAGGAAAATTGACTCCTTTAGAATTTTACAATGATTATTTTTACAATACTAACTTCTGACACGACCTGATACTTGACTTGACACTGCTTCTTTTAACACTAGCAGCTTCTAAAGTATTGTTGTGCTTGCTTCAAGAAATGGTACTTTGGCGTTGCATTGTCCTTCTAGTATGCATCTAAGTTTTCCTATTGTGTCCTCCTTCTGGCACATTCAATAATGAACAAGACCCAAACTAATATATAAACAAAATACTTAAACTGTCCTACAAACCATATGTGAGAGAAATATTCAAAATTTAAATTTAAATACGTTCAAAATTTATGAACAAAACCCAATCAAACATATATATAAAATACTTACACTGTCCTGCAAAAACTCATGTCAAAGATGATATTCAAATTAAAATTCAAACACTAATAATAGATACCTTGTTGTCGTAGACTTACCCTTGACTGTTGATGTGTTGTCCTTACTGTACTGATCCTTGAATGCATACTTTTTCTTGCCTTCTAGAATCTTGATATTGAATCTGTTGCATATATGTAATTTCAGATCTCCAAGGTCTGAAATTTCATGTTGTGGTAGCCCTTTGAGTCCTCTTTCCAACCCTATAGGTCTGATCAATATTTGATTCTTCAAGAAATAGTTATGCCCAATCTCCTACGATGACCTGATTATAGACTGGTTCAGTAGACTAAACTTGTACGAAGTGCCAAGTGTCATTGTTTCAACCTTTGTAACTAAAAATGATATCCAACAAACTACAGTCTGGCCCCTTTCTGCCACTTTTTACGAAATTTGAATCCAATGCTCAAAGAGAAAGTTATGACACTTTTCCCAAGGCACCTGTTTGATAAGAAATTCGGGAGCCTTAAAAAACCCTAACTTCCTCAGATTATATCTCCGAAAATATAGCGAACCAATATTTGATATTCAGACACACGTGTCATCAGGATTTTGGCTCAAATGGTTTTATTTTTAGCATCTGATGGTTCACAGACAAAAAATTATAGAGAAATTTCCACGATGACCTGGTTTAAGTAGCGAAATCCTTACATGAGGAGGATATGAGGGTCACAATTTATATAAATGCTTAGGTTGAGAGGGTATTCAACAAGTGAACATTGGAGGGATTTTAGGAGCTTAAAAACTTATTAATTATTGACTATACAATGACCACAACCAATGATTAGTGTCATGCCACAACCCCATGAATTTTTAGCCCACTTGCTCGGGTTACTAACTTCAAACACGAATATATATCAAACTGTGAAGAATTACGTGGCATGCCATATATCAATGGAAACATCTCAAAAATCAGAAACCATACAAAATATCCTTGACTCAAAATAGAGTAATTTGTATAGACAAAATTCCCATGCAATATTGGGGTAGCCCCTGGTGCTCCTTGGGTTGACATCAAGGACAACCGTAGATCAACAATTTATTTAATTAATATTTTTGTTGTTGTAGTGCGTGACTATTTTTTATGCGCACCATTGGCGGTGCGTGATATAGATGTACGCACCATTGGCAATGTGTGACTGTTTTTTTGTTGTGCACCGAATACTTTTATTTATTTTTTCAATCAAATATATATTTATATATTTGTAAATACATTTTTCATTTAATAAAAAAAATTATGTTTTATGTATGAGGGCAGCTGATGTATTTAATATGTGAATCATTCAACAACGTCAAAGGATACAAGAGAGACAACAACAAGAGCAGGGGGATGACCATTACAACATGATACAACAATGGGAGGCAAGTGAGAGGGAGATAATTTTATACTCTCGCCCTATTATGCCACCCAACCAGTTTCTCTTGAGGGATGTATGCCTCCTTAAGTTGTATGAGGAGGCTATAGCCCTGAAGGGGAATAACGGCTTATTGGTAAAATTGATCTATAGATGGGATGCCCACCAACAAGATTTCCATGCTGGTCCTGACCAATGGTACCAGCCCATTGAGGAGGAAATTCATTTTATCACTGGCTTATCTAGGACAGGGGAGGCTTTTCCCCAGTTCCCTGATGTAGCCTTTAGTTATGCAGCAGAAAGTCAATTGGTGTAATCTTAGAGATACATTATGGATGACATACTTTCTTTAGCATATTTTCAGGTGCTTGGTTGACAACTCTGAATTTGTCCTTTTGGTCCAGAGGAGGTTAGGTGCCTCTCAGTATTACTGACCACCATTTCACATTATACCAGAGACAGGTAGCACATTAGTTTCCCTCTTTTATTTTATGTTGATTCTCTATTCTAGAGGCCACGACATGTTAGATGTTCTACCATTATTTTGCAGTAGTTTGTATAGCCTTTTATAGATGTTGTTCTCAAGCACATCGGAGGTTTACCTTCCCTTTTGTTTCAAATTTGTTTTGTTTATTTTTTGAGAGGTTTCCGGAGATGAGACCTACTTTTGTCCATCAGCCTCATAGGCGAACGATAGAGGTACAGATGAACATGTGGGGCGAGATGATGCCATAGAGGGGCTAGTCGGAGTATCCGACCAATATTTCTAGTGATGCATTGAAGCTACTAGCCAATGAGGATGACCACATGTTCATGATGGTTCCGTGTCCTTACATGGGGATGGATTGGCGAGGGTATCCCAACATCATCTTCACATGGGATGAGAAACTAGATGATAGAGGTAATATTAGTGTTTTCTTTAAATTAATATAGTTTCATTTTATTGTCTTAATTAATTAGAATAAAATTTATCATAACAATTTCTTTAAATTGTTTAATGAAATTGTCTAGTTATTGTTGTGTACTATATATTTTTTAGATATTGGAACATTCGTTGGGGACATGCTTCCACCCCATCGGATGATCATGTAGATGATGAGGAGATGGCGGAGGTTACATAGGGTTAGAGACCTCCTCAGGTGCAGATATCCGTGGGCATGAGGCGTAGGGACGACATACGATTTAGGATGGATTTGGGTGACCGACTATGTAGAATCTAGGTTGATGAGGGAGTTTGTCCTGCGATGATCAAAGACATCCAGGCAAATCGTACGCTCACAAATCTCTTGAGAGACATGTCACGTGATATGATGAGCCTTATGCATCATATCATCAGAGCTTCCAGGCTATTGGTAGTGAGGAGGGATAGGCGCCATGGAGATGCACCACATAGTAGCTTGAATGATGATCACGAGGGGAGTAATCATTCTAGTACTCCACCTCCCCCCGCTTCACCTCGCGGAGATGAGTAGACAACACCTCGTGAGAAGTAACCTCCTGAGCATGCACCATCTGAGAAAGCACCTCCTAAGCAAACACCATATGAGCAGGCACCTCCTGAGCAGGCACTATCTGAGCAGAAACCATCTGAGTAGGCACCTCCTGAGTAGGCACCATCTAAGTAGGCACCATCTAAGCACACATCGACTAGTTATAGTATTATTCATGTACCACCATATATTTTACATTTATATGGAATTCTATTACAGTTGTATATTTTTGACATTATATACATAGTGCATGTTTTATGTTCATGTTGATGTACTTAATTTACATGTTGGTGTTCATCATGATGTGCATATTGTTAGGTCATGTTAGATATGTTCATTTAATGTGCTTGCAGATAGATGTGTATGTTATAGCAGTAATTTGACATGAGATCTATAGTTGATGTTTGTATTGTGATGATGTTATACAATGCTTGTGTTTCGTTAGATGATCATGATCATGATGATTAGATGATGTTAGTGAATTTGAATGTGTATTTTAGAATATGATGTTTGTACAATGGTTATCATGATCGTGATGTTTATTTTTAATATTAAATCATGATATTTATTAAATATTATGTATTAGTAATTATAAAATTGTAATTGTAATTGTAATTGTATGTATCGTGATTGTAATTGTAATTTTAATTGTAATTGTATGTAAAATTGTAAACTTGTAATTGTAATTGTATGTATTGTGATGATTCAATTTTATTAAAATTGTAAAATTTGTAACTTTGTAAATTTGTAAAATTGTAAAATTGTAAATTAATTTTCAAATTTGAACCATAATTACCGTAAAATTGAATCATTCTAAAATTGTTAAATTACCGTACAAATTGTTAAACTACCATAATTGTAAAATTATCAATTTGTAAATTTGTAATTGTAATTGTGTGTATCATGATGATTCAATTTAAAAATTGTAAAATTGTCAAATTTGAAGCATAATTACCCTAAAATTGAATTATTGTAAAATTATAAAATTTATACCATACATATTGTTAAATTACCGTAATTGTAAAATTTTAAATTTGTAATTGTAATTGTATGTATCGTGATGATTCAATTTTATTAAAATTGTAAAATTTGTAAATTTGAAAATTTGTCAAATTGTCAAATTTGAACCATAACTACCATAAAATTAAAATTGTAAAATTTATATTGTACATATTGTCAAATTACCATAATTGTAAATTTGTAAATTTGTAATTTTAATTGTATGTACAGTGATGATTCAATTTTATTAAAATTGTAAAATGTACATATTGTTAAGTTACCATAATTGTAAATTTGTAAATTTGTAAGAATAAAAACAATTGTAAAATAATAAATCTAGAATAATTTGAATTTTTGAAACATAATAAAGTTTATAAAATAATGCAAATAAATTCATGGTTAGAATTATCATTATTTTATTATATTCTTACATACAAAAAATAATAGTATATATTAATACATTTCTTTTTTTAATTTTGAGGATTATATATATATATATATATATATATATATATATATATATATATATATATATATATATGGTGCATTTATTTAAGTAATGATATAGTGAAAAACCATTTAAAACAATCACATAGTTGTATGATTTTAGGAATTGACATAACAAAAAAGAACTTGATAGAGTGCATTGCTTTCGAGATCAACATAATTGCAAATTATCAAGTGAAATGATTTTAACATTAACACAATGGAGACCAATTAATTCAGAAATAATATTATAATGTTTGGAAGAAAAAAGTCTTAGTTATAAGGTTAGTCCTCTTCTTTATAAAAACCCATCTTAAATAGTATAAATGATGAAATAACACATGTACCATATCACTCTCTGCTCTCATCACCCTTATTATCTTCCTCTCTTGGCATGATAACACTATTGTTCTAAAAAATATTTTTTGATCTAGGGTCATGTCCCAATAAAAACCACCAATCTCTTTCCAACACAAATGGGTAAAAAAAACATCTAGTTGCAGTGTTTGCGGAAAACATAAGGCTCCTTAGCTTCATCCCACATCTTTCTAGAGTTGATACATATCAACCTACAATATTGTGTCATGTGTCCATCATCGGCATTTTCTGTGCGAAAATGGTGTCCATATGCCCAAATAGATGGGAACAAATGCACCTATAAAAAAGTTAAAAAATCATAGTTTCATGTGTCTAATAACCAAAATGTTAAAATATAAAATATACATGTTGCATTTAAAAAGTGAATTATTAATTTTAAAATGTACATAGATAGATTATTACCGAGTTGTTGAACCCAATCCCTACAATTAGTGCATCCTGAAGAAAACGTGGGTAATGACCGGTTGCACCATATTTCTCTCTGACTTGGTCAGCAACCCAACTGTTGGGGCATATAATTGGCATATTTTCTTTTAATTTATCATGATAAGACATGCTTATACCATTCAAAAATATGAATTATTTCCTGTCACTATCCCATTTCATCCTCTTTTGTTCGTCCTATTTCATTTTTCCCATCCCAATAATTCATTCAATTCATCTACCAGTGGTTGTAAGTAGACACCCATATTATTCCCTTGTATTCTACTAGGGACTATGAGATCCAACATAAGATGTTCATTCTTCATGGAAAACCATGGTGTTGAGATTCAACAAGATGATGAGCTTAGTGAAAAGAGTCGCCTTCACTAAGTGGGCCCGCAGGCTATTTTTGGCGCAAAGTCTATTTTTAGACATGTCGATCATATTCTATGAGTTGTAGGATGCTATTTGTGGATGGTTGGTCAAGTTGGAAAAATATATGGACTTCTATTTTTAGACATATTGGGCGGAATCTATTTTTAGATTGCTAGTCTAAAAATAGATATGTCGAATATTATTAACTTTTAATAATATTTGGACTATAAACATTATCTTATTCTCTTGGAGCACTTTAGTTAAGTGCACAGATGTGGCACAACAGCCGACAGAAGGAATTACGCTATTCCTGAGGGTTTACTGGATCTAATGCATGAGGAATTCAGTTAGAACTCATGTGACAGAGTTTGGTGGAGTTGTATTCAATTTAACTCAATTAGACTCCGTTGAGCTAGTTGTATCTAGTCTAACTGATTGATACACTAGTGCGAGTGGTGTGAATTAATTAGTTAATTAATTCACTAAATAATAACTCATTAATCAACTGAAGAATACATCAGTTAACTATGGTGCATGGACAGTTTCAGTGGAGACCAGTGGAGAGGTAGGTGAAAGAGCAAGTGTGACTATCGGTTGTGACTATAGTGATGCATTGATTGCATCCAGCACTCAATAGAAATGCCAATGAAGATTGCGTAGTGCAAGCCAGGTGGATTCGAGTTCATTCAAAGCCATTCTTCAGTAGGGATTGCGCAGTAGAGGCAGGATAGCAGGTGGCAGAGATCAATGCATGGATTTGCTAGATCAGACCTGATTAGTGTGTAGCGATTGTATTGTACTGAAAGCTTGATATGATCAGCTTTGTATGAGGATTGTTACATGATCTCTATGACATATATTATATACAGATAGTTGGGGTTTTTAGCTTTAGGATTTCCCGTTAAAAAGTTGTGTTAATGTGTGTGAATTTTTATGGTTTGATGTGTGCATTGCAAGTGATTTAGTTTCCGCATGTGATGATCAATGGTGGAATAGATTCTGTATTGTGCATGAAGTTAAAATAGTGTGTGATCAGGAGAATATTGGATATATAACACATAAGTTATATAATTTCTACATGGTATCAAAGCGATATTGATCAGAGCAGATTGCAATTATTGAAGCAGTTGAGTTTTGTGCTGGTGGAATTCTAATTTGCTGCAGTGTTTTCTTGGTGTCGAAGTTGAGCATTCATTGAAATGTCTTTCAACGGATTGCGATTGGAGTATGCCCTTGAGGGCAGCTCGAATTATATTGCATGGAAGGACAGGATGGTGGCGGCGATGGATGATAATGGGTTGAAGGAGTTCGTAGATGCAGAAATTCCAAAACCTGCTTCTAGCGATGCTACCGCACTTGACGCATGGAAAAAGAAGACACAAAATGTCGAAGGATTCTATTGGAAGGTGTGAAGGATCAAAAGTGTCCAACCTTCATGGTAAAGCTAGTCCATTCTTGATGTGGAAAGCTTTGACAGACTTTTTCCAAAGCAGAAGTGACCAGAGGAAGTTGGCGCTTAAAGACAAGCTCAGAAAAATAAAAATGGAGAAAGGCGAAAGTATACCCAAGTACCTCATGAAGTTTTTCTAGTGCAGGGATGAGATGGGAAGTGTGGGGGTTACTGTAGATGAAGAGGACTTGGTGAGCTTGGCTCTCCTTGGGCTTTCGAAGAGTTGGCATAGCTACGAGGACTCTGTCAATGGTCAGGAGAAACTGCCAGGATGGGAGCGACTTTGGTCGGATCTTGTGTGAGGAGACAAGGTGGGGTACTCTAGATGATGATCTTTCATCGAAGAATGAAGATGAAGAAAATTGCGCTTTGGTTGCCAAAGAAAGGAAAGGGAAGGGAAAGAAAAATCCTTCTCAATCCGGTGCGAAAGGTAAGAAGAAGGACTTGTCCAAGGTGAAGTGCTTTCACTGTCACCAACACGGACATTACGCCACTAATTTTCCACATAAGAAGAAAAATAAGTAGGTTGCTGGATCTGCAGCTGGAAAGGCCTTAGCCTCGCAGTTTGAACTGGATTTTTCACTGATCGCATGCTTTGTTTCAAGTGTGATGGGATCAGTGTGGTTTCTTGACATTGGTGCATCTTTTCATATGACTGGAGACACAGATTTGTTTAGTGATCTAGATGAGAAGGATCTTGGAGTGCACATCGATATGGGTGATGATGGTAGATACAGTGCGACTAGTATCGGGACCATTTCCTTTGAGAGGGAGTCTGTTAAACCTTTCATATTGAAGGATGTCATGCATGTTCTAGGATTGAAGAAGAATCTGATCTCTGTGGCGATGTTGGAAGACAAGGGATATGATGTTGTCTTTAGCGAGGGAAAGGATTTCATGTGCAGTAAGGCAACTGGTGGAACCTGGAGGATAGGGGTTCAAGTTAAGAACCTTTATCAATTGCAGGTAGATGGCTGCGCAGCAATGGTAGGCAAAGCAGAAGGAGTGGTGAGCTAGGATGAGGGCGAATTGTGGCACAGGAGATTGGGCCATCTTCACCATGGCACTTTGAAAATTTTGCAGCAGATTTATATCGAGCTTCCTAAGGGTTCACTTGCACAGTCAGATCAGTGCAAGGGATGTACTTTGGGTTAATTTGTGAAGCCACCTTTCATGAGAAGGATAGTCGTGCCACGACGATCCTTGAGAGAATTCACACAGACGTGTGTGGACGTTTCTCAGTAGCTTCAACAACAAAGCACATGTATTATGTGATATTTGTTGATGACTTTTCTCGTAAGTGTTGGATCTTCTTCATGTAGAAGAAGAGCAAGACATACTCAAAGTTCTGTGAGTTTACGACACTGGTTGAGAAAGATTTGGGGAAGCAGGTGAAGGCTCTAAGGAGCGATAATGGTGGTGAATTCATCTCTGGCGAAGTCAAAGAATTTTGTAGCGCATAAGGAATTCGAAGAGAGCTCATAGTGCCTCATAACCCACAGTAGAATGGGGTCGTAGAGAGAAAGAACAGAACGATCGTGGGTGCTACACGGTGATGTTGTATGATCAGGGCCTTCCCATACACTTGTGGGCTGAAGCATGCAACACTGTGGTTTATGTGAAAAATTGTTGTCCTCATAGAGTACTTGGCATGAGTACACCCGAAGAGGCATTTTCTGGTAAGAAGCCTGATATTTCTCATTTGAAGATTTTTGGCTCACCTTTTTACATTCATTTGAAGAAGGATGCCAGGAAGAAGCTGGAGCCGACCGCAGAGGTTGGGATATTTTTGGGGTACACAGAAACACCCCAAAATTATCGTGTGTATTTTTCAGAAAGTCGAAAGACTGTTGTGTGACGGTATATCAAATTTCATGAGGAGAAAGCCATGAATTTATCGCTTGAGAGGGAGCTACAATTGCATGCAGATGAGGAACTACTAGTTCCTAAAGATGAGCCTCAGGATGTGGATCAGCCACAAGAGGAGGTTCATAGAGTGGAAGAAACCACTCATGCAGCGCCAAACATCAAAGGGTAGAAGTACACTACAGAAGCTAAGCGATTGAATCTTGATGCAACACAGAATTTAGGAGCACCTACATCACAGCGCAGACAGAGATAGTCACCTGACTGATTTACTGGATACATGGCTCTGATGAGCAAGTGTATAATGACGGAGCCATCCTCTTTCGAGGAAGCTGTGGAGGACCCTGCATGGGTAGATGCCATGGTGGAAGAGTATGATTAAATTGTCAGAAAAAGTGCATGGGATATTGTCCCAAGGTCGAAAGGGAAATCAGTGGTAGGTTCTAGATGGATCTACAAAGTGAAGCAAGCTGCTAACGAGAGCATCGAGAAGTACAAGGCAAGATTTGTTTCCCGGGGCTTCTCATAGATCGAGGGGATCGACTATGAAGAAACCTTTGCACCTGTCGCAAGGTATTCTTCCATACAGACCATCCTTACTCTCTCAGCGCAGATGGGTTGGCACATTCATCAGATGGATGTGAAGACTGCAGTCCTCAATGGAGTCATTGAGGAGGAGGTGTACATAGAGCAGCCTGAAGGATTCAAAATATTCAGCAGCGAGTCGCATGTGTGCAGGCTCAAAAGAGCGTTGTATGGGTTGAATCAAGCACCTCGTGCTTGGTACACACAGATAGACAGTTATTTCACCGGACTTGGTTTTACCAAGAGTGAGGCGGATCCTAACCTGTACCAGATTGTGGTTGAGGGTAAGTTGCTGATAATTGTACTTTATGCAGTTGATTTGATACTAACAGGTGATGAACTATTGATACACTCATGTAAGGCAGATCTTGCAAAGGAGTTTGAGATGAAGGACTTGGGCCTCCTTCATTATTTCCTGGGATTGGAAATTTGGCAGCGGAAGGGTGGACTATTTGTGTCTCAAGGCAAGTATGCCCGGGAGATACTGGAGAAGTTCAACATGCAAGGCTACAAGCCTATCGACACTCCTCTTCCTGGTGGTTGGAGGAAAGAGGATGCTACATTGACAGAGGTAGTGGATGCCATTATTTATCGACATTTGGTTGGTTCGCTCATGTATCTAGTCAATGCACGACCGGACATATGCTACGCTGTTAACCAGCTTTCAAAAGCTATGGTTAAGCCTACCAAGCTCTTTTGGAAGGTAGGAAAACATGTCCTGAGGTATCTTAGGGGCACATTGGGATATGGACTGTGGTACAGGCAGTCATATGAGTTGAAGCTGCATGGCTTCACAGATGCAGATTGGGCAGGGAGCCCAACAGACAGAAATAGCACATCTGGAGGGATTTTCAGTGTCGGGTCTACAACATTTTCTTGGTACAACAAGAAACAGAGATCCGTGGCACTCAGTTCAGTGGAGGCCGAGTACATGGCAGCGAGTTTGGCTGCATGCAAGGCTATATGGATGAGGAAGATCCTGGTCAGGTTGTTCGGTTCACACTTAGATCCTACTGTGATATATTGTGATAATCAGAGTTGCATTAAACTCTCGGTTAATCCAGCATTTCATGATATATCTAAACATATTGACATTCGGTACCATCATATCAGAGATTGTTTGTAGAGGAAGATCATGTTACTATCTTGCATTCCTACGGAGGATCAGGACACTGATATTCTAACGAAGGCGCTCACCAGGAGCAAATTCGAATACCATAGAGACAGGATCGGGGTGGCAGATAATCCCTATCTTGTTGAGAGGGAGCATTGAGATTCAACAAGATGATGAGCTTAGTGAAAAGAGTCGCCTTCACTAAGTGGGCCCGCAGGCTATTTTTGGCGCAAAGTCTATTTTTAGACTATGTCTATTTTTAGACATGTCGATCATATTCTATAAGTTGCAAGATGCTATTTGTGGATGGTTGGTCAAGTTGGAAAAATAGATGGACTTCTATTTTTAGAAATATTTGGCAGAATCTATTTTTAGATTGCCAGTCTAAAAATATATATGTCGAATATTATTAGCTCTTAATAATATTTGGACTATAAACATTATCTTATTCTCTTGGAGCACTTCATGTAGTGCACACATGTGGCACAACAGCTGACAGAAGGAATTACGCTATTCCTGAGGGTTTACTGGAGCTAATGCATGAGCACTTCAATTAGGAATCATGTGACAGAGTTTGGTGGAGATGTAGAAGTAGTTGGTGGAGTTGTATTCATTTTAACTCAATTAGACTCAGTTGAGCTACTTGTATCTAGTCTAACTGATTAATACACTAGTGAGAATGGTGTGAATTAATTAGTTAATTAATTCACTAAATAATAACTCATTAATCAACTGAAGAATACATTAGTTAACTACAGTGCATGGACAGTTTCAGTAGAGACCAGTGGAGAAATAGGTGAAAGAGCAAGTGTGACTATCAGTTGTGACTATAGTGATGCATTGATTGCATCCAACACTCAGTAGAGATGCTAATGAGGATTGCGCAGTGAAATATAGGTGGATTCGAGTTCATTCAGAGCCATTCTTCAACAGGGATTGTGCAGTAGAGGCAGAATAGCAGGTGGCAGAGATCGGTGCATGGATTTGCTAGATCGGACCTGATTAGTGTGTAGCGATTATATTGTACTGAGAGCTTGATATGATCAGCTTTGTATGAGGATTGTTACATGATCTCTATGACATATATTATATACAGATAGTTGGGGTTTTTAGCTTCAGGCTTTCCCGTTAAACAATTGTGTTAATGTGTGTGAATTTTTATGGTTTGATGTGTGCATTGCAATTGATTTAATTTCCGCATGTGATGATCAATGGTGGAATAGATTTTGTATTGTGCATGAAGTTAAAATAGTGTGTGATCAGGAGAATCTTGGATATATAACACATAATTTATATAATTTCTACACATGTGTGGATATTTTTATTGATCACTACTATAGGTCAAACAGAATAGTTGTTGTTCTAGAGGGAATCTGGGTTAATGCCATTTGAGGCTATGTTGAGTGGTAGACTTCGTAGTTCATCCTTGAATCGTTCAACCCAAGTATCCTCTATATGCTTTATGGCTATCGAATCTATTGGGATTCACATAACTCTCAACTCACTTATGTATTAGGCATGCCATCCCTGCAACATAGCTATTCTTTGCAATGAAAGAGCCTTTGAATCCTTGGGACTATAGGCATGTGCCTCAATATATTAAGAGGAGAATCACGTGATTTACCTTTCTTTTTTTATTTATCGTAACTTTCAATCCCACATTTCGTACATATCTCTTTGTTTGTATATTCTTCTCTATATAGAATACAATCATTTGGACATGCATGATATGATATGTATTCAACACCCAACATTTTCAATAATTGCTTTGCCTCTTCATAGCTACCAGGCAAGACATTATCACTCGGAAGAAACTTATCCTTGAATAACCTGTAGTTGGCGAACAATATTAAATGTACAATGCCAATAATTATTAACGTTCATAAAATTGACCATTTGTAAAGTTGATTGTATGATAATATTTCTCAAAATCTAATGGACTTGATGATCAATTACCTCAAAATTTCCGAGAAACATGCATTCAACAAGCCAAACTTTTCCTTCAAGTTGTACAGTAACATTGTTGTCCCCAACTGGGTAGAATTTGACTAACTTCCAGGTCCAAAGAGAGGGGTGGCGGAAGCATATTTAAGGCTTTTGAAAAAGGTTTCAGCGATATGAGCATCATCCCCTAACTGATCATCATTCTGGAATGCATCTAACAACATTTTCTCTATGGAATTAATATCCCTTAAGTAATCATCCATAAAAAACCTCTATTTGATTGCCTCCATTGCCAGCTTGTGAAGAAATACTATTGTTGTACTCATTCCTAATTGGTGAATCTAGATGTAGTGGGAATTGAATAGGTGGTTGATTCAACCATTCTTAGTATCATTTCTCTCCAAGTTTTTCTCTTAATACAACCTTCTCTTGATTTGACATTGTTGTGGGGTGAAATGGAAGATGGTAAATAAGTCGATCATCATCACTATAATGCTAATAATTTCAAAAAATATATTTGAACATGATTAGTGCAATATCAATGATATCAATTAGTAAGCATTTCAACGCATGATTAATTGGTTTGATGTTGAAATAATTACATTATACCAAACAATTATTACCATCATTGTCACAGGATTATGGCTAGAAGATGGCATGTTACAGTTGACAAGGTGAAGCAGCTGTCCATTTTCATCTACCAACTGTGTCTTGCGGTATGCTGCTCCTGATAAGAGCTTCGGGCGTTTTGGAATTGTATGAATATTTTGTGCATATGAACTCGATTATGAATCTGCATGAACCTCAAATTTGTATACATTAATTTTATTCAGATTGACACAGATTATAAAAATAAATTCAATTAGATAATGAAAATATAAATATAATCTAAAGTAATTACGTCTGGAGATGGATAGGGAGAACTTTACGATGGACTTTTAGAAATATTATGGAACGAGCTAGATTGAAGAATTGTCCATTTGATATAATTATGAGATTTTATCCCTGCATTTGAGGAAAATCAACAATAAATTTTTGTGTACATACCTAAAAGTAATTTTGGTGCGTTAAAAAAAGAGTTATTATTATAGGTGCTAATGTGCTGTTAAACGAACAGGTGTGGTTTTATTAACTGCCACACCGGTGGGGTTAGTTAAGAAACACACTTAATATCGAGAAGAAAAAAAAACGCGACTTTATTTTTTTAAAGTGAAAATAAAAGCAGTAAACTGAAAAATGAGCGGCAAATCATTTTTAGAAATCTAATTTTATAAAAAGTTCTTTAAATAGTAAAAACTATTCATTATTTCATTATTTTTTGCCAAAATTTTCAGGGAAGGGATTTGCAGGAGTGACATACTTGGAGCAAGAGAGCACTGTGGAGTAACAAAATAATTTTGAACAATAGCACGATTCAAAGAATCAGAATTTGAAACATTTGGTGATTCACACAAAAACCCTGTATTATAGTAAAAATGTTAAAATTTACTATAATAATTGTTTTTTTTTTTTTAATGTTTTTGTTAGATTTAATACATGCATAGTAAAAAATTTAAATTTTATTGTGAATTTTACTAATGAAATCATTTACAATCTCTATTCCTATTTAGATTTAATTAAAATTCAAAAAAAAAAAAAAATCAATTCTTACCTTAAACCCTTGCTTCTTCTTGTTTATGTGACTACAAATATTCACAATTAGGGGTTTTCATTTTAGATTTATAGGGTTTTTGTTTATATATATATATATATATATATATATCTTTGTGTTTTTGTTTAACCTCTAACCCGGGGGACCGCTTGGAGAGTCGGATCCCAAACCTTATCAGTCTTTTCACAATTTTTTAAAATACGACTTTCGGTAATCGGCGCGCCCTGTTTTAAATAGCGCATTGGTGCGCTCTTTTAGTATAATCCACCGGGGGGCATATTGAAAAAGGGCACTGTTTGATAAAAATTGTTTCCATTCATTTATATGTACATTTTTCAAAATAAACACTTTTGTTAATCGGTGCTCCCGTATTAATATAACGCACCGGGTCTCCTATTGACAAAGAGCACCGTACAATGTTTCTACTGTAGTGGCGGTGTGTTTATAAGAACATATCACACCGTTATTGTTGAATTTTTTTCTCGTTGTATGTGCTAAAATGTGAACCATGCTGGTGCGGTTAATACGATAAATGCACCGAGCATTTAATTTAGATAGACGCGTCATTTTCTTGATTTTTTTTTAACTGAAAAGTATGTGATTTATTTATAAAATATATTAATGAATATTACATGTTTTATATTGATAAAAAAATGGTTGAAAAGAGTTCAAGTAACAAAAATGTTGATAACACATCCAAAAAAGCAAAAAAGGTAAGTTCTTTGTAAATTTGTTACAAATATTATTATTTTTGAATTATATGTAAGTTTAACTAATATATATTGTTTAGTGTGTGTCATGCAGATCCACAAAATGATGAAGCTCGATAACATCTTTCGGATCTAATACCAGAAGAGCATAAAAGCTTGATGGAAAAATTGCAGAAGGGTGAATCAGGTGAACAAAAAAGTACTATCGATCCAATATGAGTTTCTTTTTTGAATTTTCATTAATAATATAGTTAAAAATAGTAGATAGCATGTTTCAAACAATCTATTAATTCAAATCTGTTTAATTTTCTACAGGGACCAACAACAAAGGAAAGGAATTTTTTTCTAAGAAAATAAAAAAATAGAACATGCAAATGAAAATGAATTTCTCCTTAGCTCATCCGGAGTGGTGCTGGAGGTTAATGAAAGGGGGGAAAAACTTTTACAAAACTTTGAGGAATCTAGTGGAATGAATGTATAAATGTTCTTTCCACTTACAATACAAAAATCAATCTAATGATTGCAATAACCAAATTTTATTTAAACTACAAGAAGAGTTTCTAGAGAAATGGTCAATGAGACATGTCAAACTTTTAATAGCAAAAATGTACAACAACAAAAAAGAAGAATTCAAAAACTAATATTCATATAGATGTTTTTCTATAATTATATGTATATATTACTACAAAGCAATCATTTATAAATATCACTTTTGTTATATTTAGTTTCCATATATCAATATAAAAATTAAATAGTTTATTGTCATGTTACTTTTTCAGGAATATTATGAAAATCTCAAAGTATGAACAAGTTGATATCATAAATATGCCAATAGGAATGTCCAAAAAGGTGTACAAGAAGATGGTCAAAGAAATAGACATAATTGCCTCGCACAAGGAGCCATCTCAACAATAATATGATTCAAATGTAATATGTAATCATTGAATTTTTCGATTATGTACAATAAATAAATAATTTAGCATTAAACATTAACTTTCAAGTATTTTCTTGCAGAAAAGAAAAGAAAATGGACCCATTAAGCATATAAAACAGGACGACAAGGAAGAAAAGGGTTGATATCAAAGTTTTTGAGTAAATGTTACTTCCTTATAAAAAGAAGTAACTTGATTTTATTTTTGTATATTTTAAGTTGTTTTACAGCAACCATCATTGAATGTCTTCAACAGGTGCTAACATGCAAAGAAGAACCATCAGAAGAATTGATTGACATTAGGTTAAATATGGGTTGTCAGCATATGTTGGCATATCATAAATTAATTGTGGAATTTGTAATTATTTGTCTTTTTTTAATTAACTTTGTCTATAGTTAGTAGAACAAAAGAATCGTTTATATTAAATCTATGATTTGTTATGGGGTATAAAACTTGCAGGAAACAAAGTATGGAATTGCACCAACAAAAGAATAGTTCATGAGTCAATTCTTGCTATGGTACATTTATTTTCGATTTACATTGATGTATATTATTTAATATTACAAATTTCATTATTCTCACCAATGTAGGTACACTCATTACAATTTATTTTTATGTTTGTAGATGGAACTTGAATAATAAGAAAATAATCAACACATTGAACAAAACATTCCTCCAAATAACCCAATTCACAGAAGTAGCTTGAGTAGTGACAACAGTTTTAGCGAAGAATGATGATCAATATGTTTAGATATCAATGCAAGCCATTGTATTTTTTAAGATATTTGTGTGTGAAAATCAGACATTTTGTTTAATGTAATGGACATAGTGTCCCAATTGAAAGACAAAGGGTTACCAATAATTGTCCCATTTGTATGACAAAGAGTCTCTTATTCATATATAATAAAATACATTTTAATTTATTCTATTGTGTTCTCCATTTTCGTTGTGAAGTGTTACACCATTGATTAAATATACGGATGATTAAATATTATAATGAAGAGATGTGAAATCTCATGATATAACAAATTCATCCAAACACACATTCAAATGAACTAATAAAAATTTAATTGATATGAATACAGTTGTAAGATATGTGTCGACTTTTGATAAATAATGAATTTTAAAAAATCACAATAATTCCAGTGCCATAGGTCGATGTTTCTAAAAAATAGAAAATGAACACCAGTGCATGTGTATGATACTGTGCACCAGTGTGTTTCTACGACCTAGGAGAACTGTACCAAATACCAATACCAATTAGAATGCCCAGTGTGCTTTATCGACGACTACAACCTGGGCAAATAGGTGTTTCATGCACCGGTATGGTTTTCCTTTAATGCGTCGGTGTATTTTTAAACCTTAATTGCATAGGACATGTACACAATCAATACGCATTGGGAGGATAGAAGGTGCATGCACTGGTATTATTTGGCCTCAATGTACCGATGCATTCGTATTTGTAACGCACCGGTGTTGTTTTCAGTAAATGCCTCTGTGCTTTACAACTATAACGCCCCGGGGCTTATGTGTTTTGTAACCAACCGGGGTTGTACCTTTCACAAAACGCACCAGGCTGGAAAGGTAATATAAACACACCGGTTTGGATATTGTCTAACAACCTGGTGCGCTATAGGTAACAATACACTGGTACGTTGAATCCAAATAATATCGGTGCATGCACCTTCTATCAACATGGTGCGTATTTGTTGTTGACACGCACCGTAACATTGTGTATGTAAACGCCCCAGGGCTTCAAAAAAAAAATTCCTTTCCGATGCTCGGTATGTTACTACATCGTTGTGTATCGTTTAAAACACACCAGTGCATTCACACATAACGTGCGCACCGATAAGAAAAACATCCATAAAAACCTTCGGTTGCCTAGTTTTTTTAGTTGTGTTGAAGTTCCGTTAGCAACTCTATCAAAACCTCCATTACCAAAAACAGATGTTGTAGCAATTTTTTTTTTTTTTTGACAATTTTGGCCAATTTCATAACACTAAAAATCTCCTTTATAACCTTCGATTGAGGGTCTTTTCCTTGTAGTGGAGTGGCCAATGGAATAGAGTACTTGGTGGCATCCATGTATGGAGAAAAATGCACAAGGTTTTCCTTGTGAGATAGCAAAGAAAATCCCACTGGTTCAAAGAACCTCATCACGGAGAAGTTGTAGAGCGGAGTCGGTGAGGTCGGCCGGAGCGAATGAAGGAAGGGTCAAGGGTTTGGGAGGGGGTAATACCCTAACCACCCTCTTAGCCATCCTCACTGTGCGATCAAAGGCAAATCTATGGAGGAGAGGGGTGCCGGTTGTCGACATGACCAAGCGGTGTGTGCATCCTCGAGGTGCTTTGAAAAGATATGGAAAGTGTAAATGTTGACAACTACCATATTCATTGCACAGTGCTCGGACATGTGCCATCGTAGTTCCCTACACATGGGTTAACAAGCCTTTTATCAATGTATTTAATCACCATGTTAATCCAAATCAAAATAATATACAATGGTATAGAGTGAAACCTGCTTAATTTAATCACCATGTTAATCCAAATCAAAATAATGTACAGTGATATAGAGTGCAACCTACTTATGTTCGAGAGGGTTGACTAGACAATTGTGGTGGCATGGGTGGTGATCACCACAACCAATAAGTAGTTAAATAAGAACAATGTATCTAACCGTACTCTCTCCCAAGTATTAATAACCTAATGACAACATTATTTGGGAAAATACCCTTGAATTTAAAGAATTACCATGAATAAAGAAATACATTGTGGCTTAATTCTTAAATGACAAATCTATTCAGAATTTGGATGTCTTCCGATAAGTTAAAAATGAAATGATTGAAGTTTTCGTAGTGTTGTTATGTATGTCACAAGTTCTTAAAATGTTTTAAACCTTTATCAAATTTATTGTCATTAAAATATTTTCATATTATACAAACATATGGTAATTCCAATTTATTTTTTGATTTATTTCTTTAAAACAATTTCACTTGTATAAAACTATTTTGTTTATTGTTTATTCATTTTGAATACATACCAAGTATTGTAAATAAAATTATTAACGCTAAAACTATACAAGCTTGTACAGAAAGGTGTAAAATAAAGTAAAAGCAAAATATAAAATATATATATTAAATGGAAAATTAGATTAAATGGAAGTGGTTAAATAAATGGTCGAACTTCTTAAACGATATTCGCGACCAGTTCCAACATCAGCATATGAGGCTGCGTAACAACTACACGTATTTACGTGTACACGATGTTTGACGGCACGTATTAAAGCTGCTCTCTACCTTGGAGATTGGCAGAGAAAGTACACATGACTGCTTCCAACATGGAATTGAGAAATCTGTCCAAGTTAAGAGAGTATGATAGGTTCATCTAGGGAAGGAACCATGTCCAAACTTGAAAGTTTGCACATAGGTGGTTGCTTATTCAGAGATAAGTTAAGAATTGTTGGAGGCGGAGAAGCCGATGAGAAGTCAATGTAAATGATGAATCTCTCGTAGACTGTCAATGTAATGAATTACATTTCGTTGGTTCCTGTTTCATCAGTACAAGTTCATGTTTTCGATATTTATATAAGTAAATATTTCCTTAATGCTTTTGGAACGAGCTAGCATGGTTTATCTTTAGGGCATGTGAAAAATCAAATTGTGACATCTCATTTTAAATAATAAATAGACACAGGGAATAACTAACCGTTAGAAAATATAAAGGTTAATTTAACTAAAGAAAAAAATGAAATGTGAATAATTACTATTAATATATTCTATTATTTAATTTTCTAATGATATTTAGTTTATTTATATTAGTTTGAATTAGAAAAAATTATATATATATATATATATATATATATATATATATATATTTGGTTAATTTATATTTTTTTATTTTTTATAATTTCTTTATATTAATATTATAATAGTCCAATTAATTATACTTCAATTAATTCCTTTTTATTATTTAGATGGTTTATATTGTTTATATTGGTTTGGCTTAGAACACTATATATAATATATAATTATAGTTAAATTGTTATAGATCTATTATTTTTATTGTGATTTTTTTATTATTTTCTTAATATTATATTTTATTAAGACTAGTTACAAAGTATCAAGGAAGGAAAATGGATGTTAATATTTTTTTATCTAGGCTTTATTATATTTACTCTAATTTCTTTATATTAATTATATTGAGATAATTAATTAACTAATTCATTAACGACTAGTTTTTCAACGGCTAGTTTTCAACGACTAATTTCGGGCAATGATGCATCCACACTATTTATTCAATAAGATCGATTGGTTTTTTCACCTTGTCCTGAGGATGAACCACATTAGTTGGTTCGAAACGTCTTTTTGTTGTTTTCATAAACCGAATCTTAATGATGTGATAAATCCGAAAAGACATTTATCTACTTTATGGATCACAAAAGTCAGAGAAATAACATAGCCTAGATTGATTAACCATTTTAAGGAGTTAGGGAAAGGGAGAAATATTCGATATATGCTATATGAAGAGTTAAAATGGGATTAATGAAAAAAAAAAAGGAATGAATCAAGAGGAATGAAAAAGGAAGGGGATCCAAGCTAAATAAAGACACTGAAACTAGGAGTATATGACAGGGATCCAACACCTGCTAATACTCCAATTGTTGTCTTTATTGAGGTTGATAGGCTTTTTCTCAATCTCTAGAGTCTTCCTTAACTTATGGTGGTGAAGTGGTCAATACTAGCAATGACCTTAGCCTCTTCAATGCAGATGTGATGGTTAGTATTTTCTGCATGTTAAACTAAATCAGATGAGCGAGATCTTCCATGTTATATGTCAGTTGTGTGTTCACAAATCCTTTGATTAATTGATCGACCAGTCACCAATGTACGGAGTCCCACAAGGACTAAGGAATAAATTAAACCCCTCTTTTCTCCCTGGGATCAACCGAGTCCTTCACAGATTTAAGAGAGCTCCAAATAGTGCTAGGAGGCTTAAAAGTTGAAGAAACATTGTGCTTCTTGAGGATTCTAGCTATCATATCCGTGGTCCCTTGGATAAATGAAATGTGCACTCCAGATGACCAATGTCTAGGATCTTTTTCAGGACCTTTTTCAACATTAAGGAAAGCCCTAAGGCCCTGGAACTTGCTATAACCATTCTTGTTAAAAAAATTTAGGAGGTGGGATTTATGTTCCTTGAGGTGGAATTCATCAGAGATTCTCACTGCTCTGGTGGCCGAGGTGATGAGAACATCTAACTTCTGAGTGGGGAAATGATAGGATCTAGCATGAAGATACTGCTCCGTGTGAGTATTTTTATGAAAGACCTCATGGGAGAAAGAATCGTCATCTCTCATAGAAATGAGAACATCGAGGAAGGGTAGGCTCCCCTCAACTTCACATTACATTGTGAATTTTATGGAAGCAGATTGGTTATTAACATGTTGGAGAAATAATTCCAACTTTTCTCTTCCATGAGGCCAGATGACATAAGTGTCGTCGAGAAATATTTTCCAAAGTTTGGGTTGGAAAAGAGTCAAGGACATGGCCCTAGACTCAAAATCTTCCATGAAGAGATTAGTCACTACAGGAGATAGGGGGGAACCCATGGCCACTCCATATGTTTTCTCATTGAATTCACCTTTGAAACTAAAGAAGGTGATGGGCAGTGTGGTGATGTGATTGAGAAAATAATAAAAAAGTCACAATTAAACTAATAGATCTATATCGATTTAACTATATAATATATTATATATAGTGTTCTAAGCCAAACCAATATAAACAATCTAAATAATAATTGAAATTAATTGAAATATAATTAGTTAGATTATTATAATATTAATATAAAGAAATTATAAAAAACAAAAATATAGATTAACATAAAAAAATATATTATTTATAATTTTTTCTAATTCAATCTAAAATAAATAAAATAGATATTATTAGAAAATTAAATAATAGAATATAATAATAATAAATATTGAAATTTTGTCATTCCTTTCGTTTTAGTCAAACTAGTCGTTACATTCTAATGGTCAGTTAACCCCTCTCTCCATCTATTTAAAATGAGATATCTAATTTCTCATCTGTCTTGAAGATGAATCACACTGGTTGGTTCGAAATGTGTGGACGAAGTTTTTACTTATGTGATTATCACCGAAATATTTCGCAACAAGAACTGTGAATCACAGAAGCCATATCAAAATTAATAATAATTGTTATTTATTAAAAAAAATATTATATTTGAAAAAATCTATATTTTCATATTTTTTCATGTTTTTAAATTTAAAAATACAATTTATTTTATATTGATATAATGTTTTATGGAATTAACCAATTAAAAAGATTTATTAGAAAATCTATTATATATATATATTAGTGAATGTTTCAATTTAGTAAATATCTTTTTTAATACTTAGTAATTATATTTTTAAGTTAAATTACTTTAAAATATTTTTTTTATATATATTTAATTTAATTAGAAAAAAATTAAAAACATATTTTCTAAATTAAATAATTTTATTCTATTAATGAATAATTTTGAATTCACAACTTTTAGCTAACTAAAAATACATTCATATTTAGAAAGATAAAGGTGGATGCATTGTATTGGAATGGAAAAGTTTAATTATTCTAATTTATCAATTTATATTCCATTAAAATCAATTAAATCTTAATAAATAAAATAACTATATAAAACAAGTTTATTTAATTCCCATGACACAAATTTGCTCCATGCCAATTTTTTTCAGCGTCATTACAATGATTCTCATTATGGTTCTCCCTTTGTTATCAGTTATGGAAGTCTCTCTATTAGGTATAGCAGAAGAATTTATTGGTGGAGTGGCCACGAACGTCACAAGTAACATTTTTTCTACAATTTTATAAAAGCTCAAAGACGTTAATTTGTTGGAGACAGAACACCAAATTCTCAAAACCTTAGCATTTTTCAAGCCATGTTGAATAATATTCGCAACCATTTTCAAGACTATCAGAAGAGGATGCAGGAGCCATTGAAAAATTGGTTAACAAAGATGGAAAATTCCCTTGAAGAGGCTAAGGATCTGATTAATCAGCCTAATTGACATACAAATAGAGCATGGCATCCATGTTGTTATTTATTCCTGTGGAACCTCAACCTTCCTATGAAAATTAGAGCATTTTTGTTTCCTCCTCTAGAATCACATTAATACATCTAACTTGATTTAGAAATTATAGGAAAAATCCTATCAAATGGTATTAATTAATTGGGTTACACTTTTTGCCCTTTTTTTCAGAAAAAAAAACTTTCATTTTTTTTTTCTTCAACTTTCTGTAAGCCAAAACAATTTTTCTGTTTAGAATTTCATTTTGCGATAAAAATAAAAGTTGTCAGAAATTTTATTAGCTTTCTACTACTTATTTTTTGGAATTTTTTTTATACACATTTGATATGTCAACTTAGCGTTTCTTTGAGTGTGTGTTTTTTAACAATCAAAGGATTCATAAGAAGTCATGTTAATACACACTGTTGTATTCTTTGAAACTTTGTGTTTTTGAAAAGAAAAATGTGCTACAACAATCTAGACAGAGTCTACTTCGGTTTCGTCATATTTACAAAGCCAACGGATGCATATCATAATTATTAGAATTTTTTGAACAAGTCCAATATGAAAAAAATGCATATTTTGAATATGTTTCGGGACACAAGAAATTTCTTAACATATAAGTTATAAACTAAAAATCTAAAAAACTACCCATTACAGACGACGGACCAATGTAATATACCATAATTTTCTCAATTTTTTTTACAGTGTATTTTGGAAGATACAAAATTATGATTTCACTGAATCATAATGACCTTCAGAAATTGTTTGTACCCATTTTATTACAAAATTAATTAAAATCAGTAAATATTTATGAAATTCCATAAAATTTATATTTCCTGAAAGTAGATTAAATTCTGAAAATGCTTGTCTCGGTTCCGACAGTTAATTCAGAATGTTTCATGGAGTTTAATGAGTCCAAATTTGAAGATATGTATTCAGAGCTTGGCTGTACGTAATTGTTGACGTGTTAGTTCGGCTGAATTTTTTATAAAATTTCAGTCGAACTTTTACCTGACTTTCCGTCGGCCGGAAAATATCACGAAGCCCCTCAAAAAAAACATTTCGCAACAATATAAATTGTCACGAAGGCAATCATTATTTTCACATATTTTCGCACAGTTGGTCTGATTTTACAAAGGTCTTGGTCTGATTTTGCAAAGAATTGTTTTGGGTTTAAGGACTTTTCTTGGAGGTACATTCAAAGGACATTTTTGCAAAGGATTGTTTTGGGTTTAAGGATTTTTCTTGGAAGTAAATTCAAAGGACATTACATTCAAAGGACATTTCTTGGAGGTATGCGATACATTTTTTGGATGTTTTTTGAGCTTCATTTTTTTTGAAGGTATGGATTTGGGCTTAATTTTCAATGTTTTTGAAGGTATGGATATGGGCTTAATTTTTATTGTTTTTAGAGGTTTTGGGCTTAAGTTCGAAAGGATTCTTTTTAGGCTTAATATTCAAAGGACATTTTTTTGACATTTTTTGGAAGTAATTTTTGGGAAGTATTTTTTTAAGTAATATTTTTTCAGAAGCTTTTTTGAAGTATTTTTTTAAGCGATGTTTTTTAAGAAGTTGGAATTAATTTTCAATGGACATTTTTTGGAGGCATTTTACGAAGTGACATTTTTTTAGAGTATGTGTTTTGGGTTGAAGTAAATATTTTATAATGATTTTTTAAAATGATTTTTTGTCTAACTTTTTAAATGAAATTTTTTTGTAGGACTTGGAAGGAAATATTTTGAGCTTCATTTCATTTTTATAAGACATTTTTTTCTCGGACTTTTTAAAGTAAGTGTTTTGGATTAAAGTATGCATTTTTTGCAAAATTTTAAAAATGAGTTTATTTTAAATTAAATCTTTTGTGATGTGTTTTTTAATTGAGATTTTGTCTAAATTTTTTGAACTTCATTCTCTATTATCATGGGAAATCGAAAGAATTGTACGAGAAAATATGATCGAAAAATAGACGCTGACGTACGTAGAGAAGAGACGAGAGAATCTCGCATAAGAAAGATAGAAGCACTCTCAAATATTGAAAGGGAAAATCAACCTCAACTAGAAGTTGAAGCAGGTATGTAAATGTAAATGTTATGAATTTGATGTATTTAAAATTTTCCTAGTGTAAAATGTGAAGCTTAATTTTTATTTGATGAACTAATTTGAAAAATAATTTGCAATGTAAAAAGAGAGAGATATTCCTCAAAACATTGATGATGAGATTCAAAATTTTGAAAGAGAAAGTGAAAGAGATATTGAACCATTGACTGAAGATGGTGAAAATTTTGAAAGAAATTCAAGTGAAGAAATTGAACCACAAGGTATGTATATGTGTGTGTGTGTGTGTTGAACACATGCACGTATTATTGAAATTATATATATTTATTAATTTAGTTATTTATTGAATATGTAAACTTATTATGTACTATTATTCATTCGAATATGTATAGATGAAATCAATGTTGATGATGAGATGTTAGAAAATGTTGACACTCACACATATGGAGATAAAAGGGCTAACCATAGTATACGATATTGTGTTAAGCACATTTTTGATACGTACTTCATAAAGGAAAATGTGACAGTTCAAGCCCAAATTTTGAAAGGTCTCCTATCATTAAGGAAATTAAAAGAAGCTACGACTTTATTGGGTATTCGAAAATCAACAAAAGATAAAAAAATGAAGGAAAATGTGATACAAAATATAAATAGTGGTATAAATTCAATTATAAGATCTAGACAGAAAAATGTTTTAATTGTACGTAGAGCAATACATATGGCAGTGGTTTCATCAAGTACTAAAGAGAATCGCTTGGTAAAATCTATGTCACGAGCATTAGGAACCTCACAAAAAAACTTTGCACAAACATCAGAAATTTCGGTTGCAAATAGATGTAAATGATGAACTCGCTTGTTGGAGAGCTATTTGTAGGCAACCATACAAAGATAGACTTGGAGAAAATGTTAAAAAAAATAATATATGAATATTGGGAGAAAAATTCACGTGTTTCGCCAAATGCAAAGGATGTGATGCAAAGAAGAATAGCACGAAATCAATACGAACAACACGAAAAACATTTATTAGAAACCGCTCAGATAGAGTTGTTCAACAAGTTCAAAGAAGAGAATCGTCAAATTCATGTCTCGATCAGTGCTTTTTTTCAACAAAAACCATGGTATGTAAAACATATCACCATATGCGACACTTATTTTTGTCGTTATCATGTGGAATTTGAGTTATATTATGACACATTCCTTAATTTTGGTAGAACATTTTGGAAAGATTCACCTCCTTCCATTATCTGTGATTTCATATCTCAAATTCTATGTGAAAGACAAAGCGATGAACTATTTTATGAAAATAAATGTGTTGGTGGTAAAAAATTCAATGATTATGGAAATTTGACTAAATTTCAAAACAAATATCGTACTGATATAAATGATCAATCATTTTCCAACATGAAAGTGAAATGGAAGAGATATGAATATATCCATACATCAATTCAAGGTGCAAATAGTGCTAAAAGAATTGAATTATGAGAAGAATAAATTTTTGTGATAGACTTTTTGAGAAAGTTTGAGGCGGAAATTTATAAATACACCAAGCATTTCCATAGAGCTCGATGGCAAGACTTGCAATTCAAAAAATCCCGTGAATTTTTTCCACTAGGGACCATTTTGTCAGTAATTGATTTTGCAGAAAACTACACATTTGTTCCACAAAAAGAAATTGAGAGTGAATACTATCATTTTGACCAAGTCTCCATGCTCGTCCATATTCTATATAGACATGCTGAACAAAATGTCTATCATATAGAAAGCACCAGTGAAAATAGACATGTTATCAAATAATATCACTTTTATATCAGTGACGATCGTACGCATGATACATATTTTGTACAACACTATTTTGGAAAGATTTATGCCTCCTTGAAAAGTCGTGAAATAACATTCAATGAACATTAGATATGGTCAGATGGATGCGTAGGTCAATTTAAATCTTCATGATCATTCTTTTGGTTGTGTTGTCTTAATAACACAACCTGCATTAAAAAATGTTGGAATTTATTTGAGACTGGCCATGGAAAAGGAGAACATGACGGTGCACGGGCATGCATAAAACAAGCACTTCGAAGATATCAAATGAACCCCTCTGCAAGCTGACTTGTGGATCCTAAAGAAGTTGTTCAATGGTGCATCACTACTCTAAGCCATGAGACAAATCGATCAAGGGAAGTGCAAAAGCACATTCAATTTAATTTTTATTGGATATCTAATTTTAAACAGTGTACATTTATCACAATGATTATTTTTTATGGTATTTTGATATCATATTTACATTCTTCTTTGAATTTTCCATATATAGGTTTTTTTGGCATATTGGGATTGAAGATGTAGATAGATAAATTGGAAATGACGTTGAAACAATAAAAGGGACTGGAAAATTGCATTCAGTTAAAACAAATTTGTCCAGAAATGTGTTTGCATTGGATAAAATAAAATAATCTTGTTTTTTTCATGTTTGCATAGACAACACAGAACCCAATGACGTTTGTGAAAACAAAATATATGTAAAATATTGGAAACATACAGAGCTAAATACAAAGCGCAAAATTTCCATTGCAATGTTTGAAGAAATGCAATCAGAGGAGACTACAATATCATCTGATGGTGATCGAGTTTCTGATCTTGTTAGAGAAGGTAACATTTGAATTTATTTCAAATGATAAATATCTAGAAATAAATTTAAATACATAAGTTTGTTAAGTTTGTTTTATTGTGCAGGAGATGTTTTTGTTGTAATTGCACCTATTGAGAATGATGAAAATGTGAAGTATTATTTGATGCGTTGCACTAAACGAAAAATGAAATTATTAGAAAACTATAATGATCATGAGTTTCCATATGAAAGAGGATCTATTAAATTGAAAGGTTATTTTTTTAGACAAAATAATCAAAGAGGGGATTTTGTTTACTTTGAAGACTATGAACCTGATTTCATAAGTTGTCAATATAGTCACTTGGTGGGTGCAGCATGCATAAAGTCGATAGAGGTTCAATTAAAGAAAAAACGAGAATTAAGAAATGGAAAATGTCAAAATCTGACCATGAACGAATCATTGAAGATGGCATTCCATTGGAATTTTTTTGATTGAACTGCCCAACAATTTCTTATCTTTGGATTCATGTTTTAGAACTTCAAGAACTCAACTAAAAATCGATCTACCTTGTTATGTTATATGTTCAACTATTTGCACATGTACATTGTTTTGGTACATGCACACTAGTATCAACTGAAAGTAGCTTTTCTATACATGCAATGATGATAAATTTTGCATATATATATATATATATATATATATATATATATATATATATATATATATATATATATATATATATATATATGTTCTAGAATGCAATTAACTGAAAGTATTTTTTCTATGTGCATTGATGAAAAATGTTGCACATACTTGATATATACATGGACTGAATGTGACCAGTTTTTCTCGTGGGCTTTTCTGGTAAAAAGTATCCACAATGTAAATAAATCATCCACAGTATAGTTTTGTATGATGATTCTTTCAGACAAGAGACTCGGAGCACTTCTCTGAATTTTGGTGGGATTTGACCCACATTTCTATTCCTGATAGAAAATAGTACAAAATTTGTCTATCCAATGGTCAGATATGTTCTAGGAAATTAACTGAAAGTAACATTTCTATGTGCATTGATGAAAAATGTTGCATGTATTGGATATATATATGTTCTAGAATGCAATTAATTGTTCAAGTAGTTTTTCCATGTGCATTGATGAAAAATGTTTCACGTACTGAATATATATGTTCTAGAATGCAATTAACTGAAAGTAACTAAATTCTATTTGCATTGATGAAAAATGTTCAAGTATTGGATATATATGTTTTAGAATGCAATTAACTAAAAGTAGTTTTTCTATGTACATTGACGAAAAATGTTGCACATACTGGATATATATGTTCTAGAATGGAATTAACTGAAAGTAGCTTTTCTATACATGCATTGATGAAAAATATTGCATGTACTGGATATATATACATTATAGAATGCATTTTTATGATTTTTTGACACATCTAACAAGACCTAGAATCTTATGATTGTTTATATTATATATAGATATATGTATTATACTTCAATCGCTTTAACATATACATTCAAACACATGTAAAATCATTTCTACATGTACATATATTCATGTGAATTTGTTTTTGTTTAGGAAACAACAACTTGAATTTTGAAAAAAAAACATAATATCATAATCACATGCCAAATGTAGTTCAACCATCCAAAACTTGAGTTTTAAATTTTTTTGATTAAATATCACAACGTTACTTCACATGCCATGCAAATTGTAGTTCAACTACATAATAAAAACATTTAAAATGATATTACATGCCAAATGTAGATCAACCATCCAAAACTTAAGTTTTAATTTAAGTTTGATATTATAGATCACAACATTACTTCACATGCCAAATGTAGTTCAATCATCCAAAACTTAACTTTAAAAAACAAAACAAATTATAACACAACATTACTTCACATGCCAAATGTAGTTCAACCATCCAAAACTTAAGTTAAAAAAAAAAAACAAATTATAACACAACATTACTTCACATGCCAAATGTAGTTCAACCATCCAAAACTTAAGTTTTAAAAACATTATATATCACATTCACTTTTACCAAATGTAGTTCACATAAAACATGTCCAAAATTTGTAGATCTCAAAAGTATCAAGTATCAAGCTATATATGACTGCATCTAGATAATATATAAAAAAGTAAATTTAAGAAAAGAAATCTATTGAAAATATAATGTTGCACGTGTGCATCTGCATCATCCATCAAATAGTGCATGTGAATCATCCATCAAATAGATATAGATGTAGTGTTTTTCCCAGCAAAGTCTCAATCCGCAAGCTATCCTACGAAACATGGGGAACCTATACATAAAGTGTACAAACATTAAAATTTGATGTTTTAAAATTGAGTGAGAATATATAGAACTTCATGTAGAAGTCAAAATATAAAAAAATTCATGCAATACCTCATGAGGTTCCCTCTCCATTTGTTGCTCGTCTGCTACAACTTCTTCCATGGGAACATCTCCAACAGTAAGATGCAAAATATATATATATATATATATATATATTAAAAATTTTCAAATGAAAATGTATATATATAAACTTATTTTCAATAATATTAAAAAAAAGTTAGACAACTTGTTCAAATGGTTGAAATGGTGTGGATGTTCCTATCTCCATTGCTAGAGTCCGTGGAAAATTGAAAAATTGAAGTGAAAAACATACATATATTTAAGTGAACTTAAAAACATATATATATTTAAGTGAAAAATTGAATACTTGTGTTGTCAGATTTGGCACATCTCCTAAGAGTGGTTCAGAAAGAAAATCTCTAAAAACCTAAAATTCAAAAAATTTAAAATAACTCAAGATATAGATATATATCATTTTTTAATGGAACTTTTTGAGGTGGAATATATAACTTAAAAATGTAAATTTAAAAGTGAAAAATTGTCCATACTTGTTGTTGTGGATTTGGCACATCTCCTAAGGAAGTAGAAGGTACATCTCCCAAGGAATAAGAAGGTACGCCATCCCAAAAACATCGGTCGGAATCAGAATCTGTTAAATTTTTTTATTATATATATGTACATATACACGTGCGCACAATTATTTATTTTAAAAATATCACTTAAAAAATACTAACATTTGCCAACATATCTTGATGGTGAGACACATCTTGATTGTTTGAACCAGAGGCTCTGAACGTGATATTAACATTTTCGTCATTCATCAAGTGTGACAACTGCAAATGGTGTTAACATATAATGATACATTTTTGTTAGATTAATGTATACAAATAAATGTATGTATATATGTATTTGTTACAAATTGTACATGTGTTAAAATAATTGAACCCTAACCATTAACACATACTGTTCCCATGCCCTCTTCCTCATGAACAATTAGGTCATGCCAACCATTGGGACAATTATTTGCATATGTTTTGAGATCTTCAACACTCATGTTGTCAATATCTTCATTTGTATAATACAAAAAATTAGTGCGTGCATTCTCATGTGCTCTTTGTCGATTCAGACAAACATCGATTCCACCCAATCCACTGTGAACATTGTTGATGATGGCATCCCTTGCTTCTCGACTAATTTGAGAAGTGCCTTCCATCTCTGACCACAAAGTTTCTACAAAAAAAGGTTGACTAACCAATGGTGGCTGAGGACAAGGCAACTCAACATCACACCTAGTGCCCCTACGGTCACACAATCAACCTTTCCCAAGACCAAAATATTCAGAGGAAAGGTCATTGTAATTGGGTTTCATTTGCAAAAATAATTCTTCATAAAATAATTTTGCAAAATAAAGCGGACCCTCGTCGTTCCATGGCAGTCTTCCATAGGCCGCAAGGTGTCTATCATACAAATAGTGAGCTATATCAGGGTGCTGAAAATATTGCACCTTCAACATCTTTCTTTTCGGCCCTTCTTTGAAATTAAACATACACTTTGCCATTGTTCTTGTAACTCTTTCTTTAACAACCTCCCATTTATCGAGACCCGTCACTGTATCCTTTCTTTTTCTCATGACTTCTACAAAAGTATCAGTGGTTGGCCCAAGAGAACCAACACAACCATCTGTTGATTGGCCTTTGGGGGAATAAATATCACCACCTTCACGAAACCTGCTAGCACTTATTGATGGCCCTATAAGGGGATTGGAACCACCACCAACCTCTCGAGATGAGAGAGAAGCTTTATAAAAAAATATGAATTTATAATCAATTGAAAAATACATTCATACATATAAATACATGTACATATTCATTGATTAAATTGCGTGAACCATACCACGATTGGGTGAACCATGGGCATGCTCCATTGATGGAGTAGAGACCCTTCTCCTCTTAACTCCTAAAAAATAAAAAATGAAACTTATTAACAACTAATTTAACTCACAAAGTTGATAAAAAATCAATTTCATATGTACACAAATGTTTGTATATGTATGGAGATTTAAGATTTTATTTAAATACCATGAACATCTCTCAATCCCTGATTCTCCTCTCTCATAGAGATATGAGATTCTGTTGATCTTCGTCGTTCATCCTCCATGATATACATATCTATGATGGAGATTTATAATTATTTTTTTAAATTACTATTTAAAATAAATTCAAAATAAATTTAAGAAAATTAATGTAATTTAGTGTACACAAATTATGTAAAACAAAACTTTCACAGCACTAATTGATGTGTGAAACTCAATTTAAGAAAAAAAATTATAAAAATGTTAAGTTCACCAAATTGTGCTTTACATGGTGGGAGCACACTTGGTATAAAATTGTAAAAAACACATTATCATTAAAAAATAAGTGAAACTCCATTTAAACAAAAAATTATTGAAGTGCCCAATTTTAATTTTGTAAAAATGTGAAGTTCACCACTTGTTGCAAATGTGAAGTTCACCAAGTTGTGCTTTACATGGTGTGGTGGGAGCACACTTGGTATATAATTGAAAAAAGTACATGGTCATTAAAAAAGACGAATTTATAAGTACAAAACACACACATATCCAAGATATGTTACAATGTCCATCAATAAATTTTGAAGGAGAGCATCTCAACACTAATTGATATTTGAGAGATGAATCTTGAATTTTTGAAGAAGAGTGTCAAAACTAATTCATCTTTAAGAGATGAATCTTGCATTGGCATTGCCCCGTATAATTCTAATTCATATATTAATTCATCTTTGATATATGAATCCTGAATTGGCATTTCCCCACGCAATAGATTAGCAAACATCTTATTCACATTTGTACAATGTCTTATACTAAAAAATTGAAATTGGCTAATAATATTGTTTGTTGTTCCATGCAGTTCTTTTAGCCTCTCCTTCTTAATTTGGTACATGTCATTCATCTAGTTGCACACAAGTTCAGAATTGGTGAAAAATACAATTCCATTTGATCCATACTCCATAGTTGTTCCCAGGCCTTCTATTAATCCAATATAATATGCATCATGTTTGTTGTTCTTCCCGGTATATTCATTTTCCTTTGGACGACTTTGCTAGTCGTAATATTGAAAAGAAAATATGTAATCACTATTTTCCATGGATTGGGATAGCAAGAAACATGTATGCATAATTTTCATTTTTCAACCATATTTAGTGGTTTTTTTATCCCTGGAAAAAAAAACAAATTCAATAAAATATATATTAAATTGACATTTATTGCAAATGCATGGGATAAATGACACATGTGCATGAGTTAAATGACATGTGTATGAGTTAAATGACATGTGCATGGTTTATCTTAAAGTTTGACTTAAAAATTTTATGGTAGAATTCACATCTAGAATTAATGGGAGGAAGCCTTTAGTTTGTGGGAGAAATGATTTTTATTCACTTACTAAAACAACTAGTTATGTCAAAAGTCACACCTTTATGAGTTTGTGGGAGAAATGAAATAGAAATGACACATGCCTTAAATTTTTCCTAAAATTTTATCGGAGAAGGGAGAAATGACACATGTACAAGGTTTTCCTTAGAGTCGTAGTGGTTTATGGATATGAAAATGAAGAACTTCTATTTAGATCTGTTACAGAGATTGACTGTAGGGGCATTTACTGGATATGTCACCTTTGAGAAAAGATGAGATCGAGAGGCTACTTGGCCCTTTACAGACTCTGCCTTTAGAACTTGTAGAATTTAACACTCAACAAACAGACTAAAATCCTATGAAGGTTCAAAATCCTATGAGAGTTCAGCCACTTTAGGTTCAATGTTTAGGCCTTAAAGTTTGAGAGAAATGACATTTACATGGTTTGCAAAATTATTTTATGCACTTACAAAAAACATGCTTTAAAGTTAATGGGAGAAAGCCAACATGACTTGTATGCTTTAAAAACTTTGTCTAATAATTTATGGGAGAAATGACACATGTACACAGTTTGCTTTAAAGTGGTTGAGGTTTATGGATATTAAAATGAAGAACTTCTATTTAGATCTGTTACATAGATTGACTGTAGGTGCATTTACTGGATATGTCACCTTTGAGAAAAGATGAGATCCAGAGGCTACCTAGCCCTTTACAGACTCTGCCTTTAAAATTTGTAGAAGTTAACACTCAACAGACATACTAAAATCCTATGGAAGTTCAAAATCCTATGAGAGTTTAGCCACTTTAGGTTCAATTTTTAGGCCTTAAATCTTGAAAGAAATGACATTTACATGGTTTGCAAAATTATTTTATGCAATTACAAAAAAAATGCTTTAAAGTTAATGGGAGAAATCCAACATGACATGTATGCTTTCAAAAATTTGCCTAAGAATTTATGGGAGAAATGACACATGTACACAGTTTGCCTTAAAGTGGTTGAGGTTTATGGATATTAAAATGAAGAACATCTATTTAGATTTGTTACAGGGATTGATTGTAGGGGCATTTACTGGATATGTCACCTTTGAGAAAAGATGAGATCCAGAGGCTACCTGACCCTTTACAGACTCTGCCTTTAGAACTTGTAGAAGTTAACACTCAACAGATAGACTAAAATCCTATGGAAGTTCAAAATCCTATGAGAGTTCAGCCACTTTAGGTTCAATTTTTAGGCCTTAAAGCTTGAGAGAAATGACATTTACATGGTTTGAAAAATTATTTTATGCACTTACAAAAAACAAGTTATAAAGTTAATGGAAGAAAGCCAACATGACATGTATGCTTTAAAAACTTTGCCTAAGAATTTATGGGAGAAATGACACATGTACACAATTTTCCTTAAAGTGGTTGTGTTTTATGGATATTAAAATGAAGAACTTCTATTTAGATCTATTCTAGAGATTGAATATAGGGGCATTTACTGGATATGTCACCTTTCATAAAAGATGAGATCCAGAGGCTACCTGGCCCTTTACAGACTCTACCTATAGAACTTGTAGAAGTTAAAACTACCTATCCCAATTATACCCTATGAAGTGTGCAGAGGACCCATGGAATCACTCACACTACTTTACGTAGACATAAGGGTGTATAAGAGTGTACTAAGTTCAAATATATAGTCATAGTATTGGATATATTTCCCAAGAGCCCAAATGTACTCCTTAAGTATATGTGGGGTCTATATAACCATCTACAAAAACAAGTGATTCGATTCTTTCCAAGATAAGGATAATGTATTATCCATGTGTATATGCACATTATCTAGAAACCATCTAGGCCAAAATAAATGGTACTTCAGTGGTTTGAAGAAAAAATAGCACCAAGAAGCTTTGAAGGAGGGGAATAAGAACTGGAAATAGGAGGATAAGAATAAAATATCCACTACACCTCCATGCAAGGTTAGTAGAAATAATTCTAACCATTGCAACATTGATGGTCACATTAAGGAGAATTATTGGATGTTTGGTATGTATTATATTGTTTATGTGAATACCCCCATGCACTATATATTTTTTTAGTATAGTGGTGGGAATAAAATGGGCGGAAAGGACCCCCACTTTAGGGTTTCCTATAGACAAAAAATTCCCCACACACAGGTGTTCAGGGGTAGTGCCCCCAAAAAATGTTTTTGGGAAACAATGAGCATAGTTTTCAGATATATAAGTCCAAAATGGAATATTTGTTGGTGAACAAATATCAGTGGATCACTATGGATATATTTGCTTCAATTAAAATTGATTTTTCTAGAAGGATGTCCATTAAGTTGGAAAGAAGGGAAAATATCATAATTATATGTTAATGTGCATGTGTTTTACATTGAATACTTTTCATTTTATTAAGAATCTATTCCAAACAATTAACTATATACTTGGTTAAAACCTATGTTTTGTATCAAATCACTTTTGGTTTCAATGGGAAATTTTTATGGCTAATGTATTTTTCTTGAAATGTGATACACCCAATTAAAATGGGAGATATATCGGAATGATTCCTATGGTGTAATAAAATAGTTTCAAATAGTTTAAAGATATAGATGCATAAATTCAATGAGCATAGTTTTGAGATATACAAGTCCAAAATGCAATAGTTGTTGGTGAAAAAATATCAGTGGATCACTATGGACATATCTGCTTCATTAAAAGGGATTTTTCTAGAAGGATGTCCACAAATTTGGAAAAAAGGGAAAATATCACAATTATATACATTAATGCATGTGTTTCACATTGAAATTTTTTCATTTTAATTAAGAATCTATTTGAAATAATTAACTATATAAGGTTAAAACCCATGTTTTATATCAAAACACTTTTGGTTTCAAGGGGAAACTTTTATGGCTAGTGTGTTTTTCTCGAAATGTGATAGACCCCATTAAAATGGGAGATATATCAAAATGATTCATATGGTGAAATAAAATAGTTGAGTAGTTTAAATATATAGATGCATAAATTCAATGAGCATAGTTTTGAGATATATAAGTCCAAAATGAAATAGTTGTTGGTGAACAAATACCAATAGATCACTACGGATTTATTTGCTTCATTAAAAGAGATTTTTCTAGAAGGATGTCCACTAAGTTGGAAACAAGGGAAAATATCACAATTATATGTTAATATGCATGTGTTGTACATTGAATATTTTTCATTTTATTAAAAATCTATTTGAAACAATTAACTAAGCAAGGTTAAAACCTATGTTTTGTATCAAATTAATTTTGGTTTCAATGGGAAACTTTTATGGCCAATGTGTTTTTCTCGAAATGTGATAGACCCCATTAAAATGGGAGATATATCGAAATGATTCCTATGGTGTAATAAAATAGTTTCAAGTAGTTTAAAAATATAGATGCATAAATTCAATGAACATAGTTTTGAGATACAAAAGTCCAAAATGGAATAGTTGTTTGTGAACAAATATCAGTGGATCACTATGGATATATCTGCTTCATTAAAAGGGATTTTTCTAGAAGGATGTCCACTAAGTTGGAAAGAAAGGAAAATATCACAATTATATGTTAATGCATGTGTTTTACATTGAATATTTTTCATTTTATTAAGAATCTATTTGAAACAATTACCTATATAGGGTTAAAACCTATGTTTTGTATCAAATCACTTTTGGTTTCAATGAGAAACTTTTATGGCTAATGTGTTTTTTCTTGAAATGTGATAGACCCCATTAAAATGGGAGATATATCGAAATTATTCCTATGGTGTAATAAAATAGTTGAGTAGTTTAAAGATATAGATGCATAAATTCAATGAGCATAGTTTTGAGATATATAAGTCCAAAATGGAATAGTTGTTGGTGAACAAATATCGGTGGATCACTATGGATATATTTGCTTCATGAAAAGGGATTTTTCTAGAAGGATGGAATAAGTTGGAAAGAAGGGAAAATATCACAATTATATGTTAATGTGCATGTGCTTTACATTGAATATTTTTCGTTTTATTAAGAGTATATTTGAAACAATTAACTATATAAGGTTAAAACCTAGATGTTTTGTATCGAATTACTTTTTGTTTCAATGGGAAACTTTTATGGCTAATGTGTTTTTCTCGAAATGTGATAGACCCCATTAAAATGGGAGATATATCGAAATGATTCCTCTAATTTAATAAAACAGTTGAGTAGTTTTAAGATATAGATGCATAAATTCAATGAGCATAGTTTTGAGATATACAAGTCCAAAATGCAATAGTTGTTGGTGAAAAAATATCAGTGGATCACTATGGATATATCTGCTTCATTAAAAGGGATTTTTCTAGAAGGATTTCCACTAAGCTAGAAAGAAGGGAAAATATCACAATTATATGTTAATGCATGTGTTTTACATTGAATATTTTTCATTTTATTAAGAATCTATTTGAAACAATTAACTATATAAGGTTAAAACCTATGTTTTGTATCAAATCACTTTTGGTTTCAATGGGAACCTTTTATGGCTAATGTGTCTTTCTCGAAAAGTGATAGACCCCATTAAAATGGGAGATATATAGAAATGATTCCTATGGTGTAATAAAATAGTTGAGTAGTTTAAAGATATAGATGCATAAATTCTCCTAGCCCAACTAGAAGGAAAAGGGCATTAGATTCTGATTCTAAGGAATGAAAGTATGGTATCTAAACAAACAAACACCAGTGCTACTGTTTCATATTAAAAGGCTTAATAAACTAAGCCGGGCTTAATTTTCACTGCTACTGTTTCATATCAAAAAGCTTAATAAACTAAGCACTTAATTTTCATTGCTACTGTTTCATATAAACTCAAGCTCACAAGCTCACAGTTATACATCAAACTTCAACACTTGCATTATATAAGAACTTTCTTATACACTCAAGACTTAGACTCTCGGAGTGACTGATACTTTAATCATAGAGAGTATTAGCTTCGAGAGAGAGGGAGATAGAGAATCATATTTTTAAATTTCCTTTTCCGTGGGTATTTCAAACTTTCTTACTCTTCATTTTGAGAGAATTTGTTACTCTCTGCTATTTTTGTTGTCAGTTATACTTTGTTGTTGCATAAATTGTTATAATCCAGCTTCGAGAGAGAAGGAGATAGAGAGTTATATTTTTAACTTTCCTTTTCCATGGATATTTTCAACTTTCCTACTCTTCAGTTTGAAATAATTTGTTACTCGCTGCTATTTTTGTTGTTAGTTATACTTTACTATTGCATAAACTGTTATAATCTATCAACAGGGAATAACGTTCCATTTAGATGGAAATAATAGATTTTGAGAGATTGTATAATGCTGCAGATTGACATTTTTTAAACTTAACATGTGCACTATCACTAAATGAACGAAAAAATTTGTTTAATGTCTCCGTGGATTGATTGGCGAGTGAAGAGAATCTGAAAACTTGGGTTTGGCCGAATATTGTTCGTCATGGAAGCCAACGATGGTATGAACTCATGTGCTGTGTGTCCTAATTCTGTATAAAATATTTGCAGGGATAATTAGAGAAGGATTTAATGATAGATATCTAAACAAACAAACACCAGTGCCACGATTTCATATTAAAAGGCTTAATAAATTAAGCCGGGCTTAATTTTCACTGCTATTGTTTCATATCAATTTTCTTAATAAACTAAGCCCTTAATTTTCACTGCTACTGTTTCATATCAAAAAGCTTAATAAACTAAGCCCTTAATTTTCACTTCTACTGTTTCATATCAAAAAGCTTAATAAAATAAGCCCTTAATTTTCACTGCTACTGTTTCATATCAAAAAGCTCTTAATTTTCACTGCTATTGTTTCATTTAATGTTCACTGCATGCTTGTTGACGAAAACGTGTAATGTCTAATGTCTAAGTGGAGATGTGGGGTATCAAACCCCGTACCTCTCGCATGCAAAACAAGCGCTACTGTTTCATATCAAAAAGCTCTTAATTTTCACTGCTACTGTTTCATTTAACATTCACATAATGTAAATTGAATTTATAGTAGAAATTTGCATGCTATAAGCATAGATATGCAGATACATACCTGGAAATTCGCAGAAATTCGTCACGGCACAACTCCAAATCACAGAGTGCAATAGAGCACAACAGAGCAACAAAAAAAGCCACAGAGCATAATAGAGCATCAACAACAAGAAACGAACATGAATCGGATGCGTTAGATAGATGTGAACAAGAAACCTATAAATGTTTGTGGGCCGATATATTTATAAAATACAAGTTCGGCCGAACTATTTTAAAAGTTCAGCTGAAATTTTGTTGTTGGTTTTCCCATCACCGGCCAAAACTCTGTTTGCCCACATCGTCAGTACGCCATCAATGTAAACGACAGAATGAGTTCAGTCGAACTAATTTCGAAAGTTCGGCCGAACTATTGAGAAAAAAAAATTCCACCCCAGATTCTCACAAAAGTGTAACCCAACTTCATATTTTTACCCATTAGCATTGGTGTTTCCTCCTCTGGAACCTCAACCTTCCCACAGAAGTTGGTGCTTGGACGGCCACATATGATGCCCTCCTCCATGATCTTTATGTGGTCAATATATGTGATCACTCTACAGATTTTCTAATGCAGTACCTCAGTAAGAGATGCTTCTTTAACCTATTTCAGACTCTAGTTTCATAAGGTTTGGCATTCAAAGCCCTCGGGATCAACTGCAGACATGGCTCACTAATTTTCATTGCTAGTCTTGCATGATTGTCATGTATGGCATGGGGGGAATTGAAAAGACATCGTTGTTTAAATTCATATAAACACGTACAAGGAGAATGTCAATAGTATCTTTGATGTCATTATCTCGTTTACACTTTCTTAGAATTTTTAGATTAAGAAGTCGTAGGATTCCATTGCTAAGGAATTGAGATTCCATTTGGAGGAAACTTAGACCATTGAAGAAAGGAAGATAAGCTTGAATGCATCTATTTTAAAGAGTAAGAAAAAATTTATTCTCATATTTGATGAATTCTAGAGTTCAATTGATCTCGAAGAAGTAGTGGGAATCAGTGTTGGCATTGATAACCAAAGAAAAATCTTAGTCTCTGGTCGAAAAAAATGTGATAAGAAGAATAGGGGCGCTTGAGTAATTTGTAAGCATACATCCCTTTACTAGAAATGAGGGTTGAGAGTTATTTAGAACTTGTTATCACTCAAATTTTTTAATGGTTATGGAAGAAAATACTTAAGGTAGCCTCAAACCGCTTTGGGATCGAAAGTTATCCCTTCAATATGGAGAGGGATTTTTCCTTCATTCTACTACTTAGGGCCAATATAGCATAAAGTCACTATTACGCTCATTGGCCATATTTTACTTCTAATAGAGATGAATTTGGTTTGGAAAAAACATAAAAGGGACCATTGGGCATGGATTCTTTGACAGAAAAAGATATCTTCTAGTCACAAGTCATATTAAAAAATCTAAATAAAGGCAAGATAGATTATGATTTATTTGACACATTAACAAATGAGATATGGTGGAAGATTATAGAAAATAAATGTAAAAAAAAAGCACTATTATTTTTGCAATGCCGTTTAGGTTGATAAAACCCATAAGTACTTTGAATAACATGAATTTGAGCATTCAATAGGAATTCCAATTCATCTATATTTATCCAAATATTGTTGATTAATGCTCAAAGGCGTGGCTAAGGAGAAAATAAACACAATAGAAAAAACAAATAGGAAATCGTTCACACATGAATCTTTCAAAATTAACATATAAGAACTGCTTATAGAAAAATATATTAGTCTTCAAAGTCTACAACAATACATAAGGGTATTCCTTTTTCCAAAAAATTTGAACCCTTGGTTCTCTTTCATGATCAACTTTATAGAAAATTTACAAACTATAACCATGTTCTTAGAAATATTTAATTGCAAAAGTCTCAAATATCTACATAAATCTCTAACTAAGATCAAATATATGGCATAAAAACATCCTTGATGTATTAATTGTTTAGTCATAAAACAAGATGATAATATTTTGTATCTAGAAGTTGAGTTGTAGTTGACAATCTGGCTGAAACTGAGGAAAAAATCACCTGTTGATGTCCTCCCAAAATCTTCTGAAATCCCCTACTTTATCATCATGTTTGAAATAGCAACCTTGCCTCAAAATTTGGGTTGGATTCACCAAAATAAGAGTCTAGTATAGGAATTTATCTTTCAATCTCATTATCAATGCCTGAAAAACATAGTTTTCGCCAGTTGCGGATATATTAATGGGCACATATATTATCAAGATAAAAAACATGAAGTACTGCCAAATTAATTTCCAACATGGCCTCAAATTCATCAACAAAATAAAATTCATACTAGCGTTCATAATCCTTTTCATCTGACCTACATTGAGAAAATATAATTTCATCATCTTGCGATGTGATATAATAATATACTCAATTCCATTGTTAAAATATGATACTTGTTCTCATGATGAGAGAATATGGATTTTCAGTCATATAAAAATGGACTGCCTAAAACAGTTACACAAATGTCAAGTGGTACAACATCAAGCTTTACCTCATCTATAAATTTTGTAGTGATAGAAAATTTCAATGTACATCTTCTTGTCACTTGAAATTTTGCATTATTTCACACCCAACCCAAAGGGTAAGTTGTTGTATGAGATGTGGTCTCTAGATTAAGTTTCTTGACAATTTCTTCAAAAATAAGATTAACTTGGGGTCTACTATCAAAAACTGTATCAACCTTGGTATGATTTTTATGACATTGATATATGGAAAAGCTCAGTTCTTTCTTTATCATCTTGAGATTCAATAGGCTTGCTAGAAGAAATAGTACTTGAGTTAGAAGCTATGAGTTTCATTCCCATTATTGGATGAAACTATCGTCATCAAATAATTTCCCTAACATAAATTATCAATCTGAGGGTTTCATAGACTTACGAAGCACATGCACTAGAAATGTAGGACTGAAGTTGAACTAGCCTAGTCTAATGCTTTCTTCTCTAATTCAAGATACAATAAACGACGGAAGAGGCTCCTAACTTAGGAGAACCTGGTCGTCCTTCCTCAGATTATTGTCCTTAAAAAGAGAGACTAAAGGGCAGCAGTTTGTGATGTGTAGAACGCGAGAGAAGAGGCTCTTAACTTAGGAGAACCTGATCATCCTTCCTCAACAATTCTACTCCAACATCATTACCATTGCATCATATCGAAAACTAGAAATGTGAAATTGTATAAGAGAACAACAACATGTGAAGAATAACCCAGTGTCAACATATATTAATGATGAAGAAAAACAATGAAAGATTACAAAACCAAAACTTCATTATAGACTCTAATTCTCCCTTTCAATTATATCTCTATTTCTATATTCCATTCCATTACATATCCTTCCATTCCCTATATCTTCCTTATCCCATATGAAGAGAGAGCACTCTCTTTTATACATGAGTGCTTTGAAAACAAGAAAAGAAACTCATAATTACAAATCCACTTTTCTCTCAACCAATATCCCTATAATTACAAAATATGATCCCTTCAAATCCTCACTCATCTCTCACAAATCTTGGATGAGATATGTTATCCAAATCTCCATGATCTTCTCCTTGGAATCTCAAAGGTCTTCTCCTTAAAATATCCATGATCTTGTCCTTGGAATAAGCTTGAGAAATTATCCTTTGAATTCTTGAAATGGTGGAGGAAGTATTTGAGAATATTTTTGAATAATCCTTCCAAATAATCCTACACATTACAAAGCTCATCCAAATTTGAGATATCAGTGAAATTTGTCAATTTTCAAATAATTAATCATACATTCTCTTATAATATTAAAAATAAATAAATTGGAAAATAATGAGGTGAACCCATGAAAATGGTATGATGAATGGTTAAATGAGGTGATGGAATGTGAGGAATGGTGAGGATGAACATGATAAAAATGCGACAATTACGAGACCCAACACCCATGGTTGTGAATTTAGTTTATTCACCTGAATCAGATCCTAGATCTTGCTGAGTTGTAGCAGTAGTATTTTGTTTCACCTTGTTGCTAAACTTCTTTGGTCTCATTTCTAGATGTAATTTCCAATAGTGGTATTCATCGCGGCCTTACTTTGAACAATGTTTGCATGTAAGTTTCTCTCCCTCTTTCTTGACAGTAGCATTCTTTTTTCCTTTTCCTTTAAACTTCCCTCTTCCTTTGTCTCCATATTTGGATGGTTTCTTGCCAGTATCTTGAGGAACATTCTTTCCTCTTGATTCCAAATGAGTTCCCTGAACACATACTTCATCTAGATTGGTGGGATTAAATATAAGTATAGTATGTCTCAATAACTTGGCAACCACCTATATACTTAAGGAGAGTATCTTGTGAAGACAAATAAAAACCCAATATTAAATATCTTCTTCTAAATTTGTCTATGTAAATTTGAACACTCTTACCTTTAGCTTGTCTAAAATTCTGCCAATCCATAATTTCTTTTTTCATGTAAGATAATGTATAAAATTTTCTTCTTAATGTAGCTATAAAATCATTCCAAGAAGAGATAATTTCACCACTTTTCTTCAAATATTCTTGAGTTCTGGCCTCCCACCAAATGAGGGCTACACTTTCTAAACAAAGAGAAGCAAGCTATATCTTTGTAACATCATCAGCACCCTTTTGAGTTTTGTAATAGACTTCAATTTAATGAACACAATTGGCTAGAATTTTAGCATTTACTTCTCCATTGTACATATGAAATTAAAACTTGACATCAAGCTTAAGAAAAGGAGACCTAGCATGTCCTCTTAGAGATGTAGGAGGAGTAGGTCTATGATATGAAGGAGGTGAATAAGAGGCTGAGGATGGAGGTGTAGATGGAGGTGAAGGAGGAGGTGGAGGTGGAGGTGGAGGCTTGCTCTCATTACCCCCATTACCTTTTGGTGGATTCAAACTCTCTCCCTCCAACCTTGTTGTTCTCTCACTGTACAACACTTTCACCATCTTAGAGATCTCAAAGAGATCCCTTCTTAAAGCTCTCTCTTCCTCATACATCAAATCTTGTCTTTCTCCTTCTTCATGTGCCATGACTTGTAGAGTTTGTGGCCACCTTGATCCAATTTGAGGGTTAGTCTATTCAGGTGATCCTTCTCCTCTTCTAATATTATACCTTGTAATCATTCAAGAAAACACTTTCAAAAACTTCCAAACCTTCACAAAAATCATGCTCTGATGCAAATCTGATTTGAAATTAAATAATTGAAGGTTTCATATAGCGTGTAATATTCCTGAATTAGCATGCAGCTAATAGGAATATTTATTTTTGCTTTTAGCACCTAGTATATGAATAAACGGGGAAGGAGACCCATACTTATCTTGAATAAGCAGAAAATCCCTCTTGATGTAAAAAGGGATAATGAAAATAACCAGATCTAGCACCCTCATGTGTGAACAAGGGCTAATGCATGTGGACAAAGTCAAGTTTGACCAAGTCAACAACATTAATTGGGAGGAGTGGATCATCAATAAAGAAAACTCAATATGAATGTGGATTAGCTTAGAGAGCTATACAAAAGCTGGATTGAAGACCCTTAGGTGTGAAAAGGGCTGGAGCAGGTTGACGAGGTCAACCTTGACCAAATCAAACAACGTTGTTATGGAGGAGTGGCATTAATGAAGGTACAATGCAGTTTTCGAGGGAGATTGATGGTGTGATGGTGGAAACCCTAATGAGTGGGACCCAAGGTGAGAAGGCTCACATTTTTTATAAGGAAGAGGATGGTAGCCATATGAGGTTAGCTTATGAATTATATTTTGATATGTCTGTTTAGAATTTTTCTCTCTTCAGCTGTTTAGCTAAGATTGTTGGTGATGTTTAGCACAAGGGTTTCATGTTTAGGAAATTCCATCTCTTCCCTTGAGAGGCCTCTTGGGAGAGTCCAGATCTATCATTCCACACATCTAACATTCTAGCCAAGCTTCAGTATTCAGCTACAGCGCAGTTTCTGCAGAATATTGTGTTGTGTTGCAAGGTGTTGCAGTGGAGGAGTGAGAAACCCACTTTCTGAGTTGGTTTTGCATAGGAGGAAGGATTCCTTCTCTTTGGAGATCAATTTGGAGGGTTCTTGAGCTTATTTAAGAACTTTGGTAGTAGGCCAATCTATTTCCATCATCTATAGCATAATTCCAATTTGGAATTGCGTTATTTTTGGAGGGAAATTTCAGTAGAGGATCTTGTGGTTCTTTTTTAGAGTTTTCCTGTGATTGAGGGGTTCACCCTTTTCTTGGAGGAGACCTTTGATCAGATATGCATCATATCTATATTATTTCAGCCTTCTATACTCCTGTGCTTCAGTTTTCAGTGATTATTTAGTCCTAGGGCTGAAGATCACCATTTGTGTTTGGGTATATTGCAAGAAACCCTTTCCGATTTCTCTTGGATTTGTAATAAGGAGACTAGATCTCAGTTTTTGGACCATATTGATTAATATAGTATCATATCTATTTGTCTCTATCATTTATGTGTATAAACCCTGATAATATTGCTCTGTCTCTTTTGCAATAACTTCATATTACAATAGTTTGGGGTTTCGGCATTTTTGGGCTATACTAGGTGTGGGAGGCTTGTTTACCTCACCAAGTTTGATTTTTTTTCTGATATCCTCTTGGATTTAGATGTAATATTGTCAGGTCTAATGGACCCAAGAGTTTATTTTTATTTTTATAGAATATATTTCTAAAAATGTGCTTTTCATGTATGTATTGCTGATTTTTCCCAATTGAGAATATTACAGTGGTATCAGAGCATAATCTTGGCACAGCCTGTGAGTTTTCACCTATTATGCTATAAGGAAGAGAAGAGATCTAAAATGGTGAAAGGAATGATCTTGGTCTCATCACTTTTTAGATCTATGAAGAACCTCTCCAAGGAGGTTAAGCATAAAGAAGAGAAGAGATGCAGTGAAACTTCTAGAGGGTTTCAAGAAGAGGAAGGGCCTTGTACTTCCTATTCTCAAAAGAAAGAACCAATGTTGTAGAAAGCTCCAAAGAATTACACCTTGCCCTTTCCTTTTGAGGAAGAAGAAAAGAGGCATGGAGATGGAGGGCACTTGGAACATGAGATCCTAAGTGGATACCTTGCAGAATACAAGTCTCAGCCTAGAGCTTTCAAGGAGACTCTAGCACTTCCTTAGTTCATTCAGTTGGAAGAAGAAAGGAGGCCCTACAACAATAGGAGGATGAGGGGCAATGGGTTTCTATTTTCTACTTTTGATGGATCATCCACATGTACAACAAAGGCTTGGGTGATGAATCTAGATGCATTCTTCCTACTGCATCTAGTGGTAGAAAGAGAGGTTGTTGAGATCTCAATGTTGCACCTTGAGGGTAAAGAAAGCACTTGGTGGTTCATCCAATTGAGTTGATCTGAAATTGTGTGAACAAAGTATTTCTTATACAGAGATTGACTGTAGGGGCTTTTACTGGTTATTTCACCTTTACTAGAAAGGATGAAACCAGAAGCTTTTGGCCCTCTTACTAACTCTGCCTAAAGAAATATAATGTAAACACTAAATAGATCTGATCAATGAAAGTATTTGTTTATGTGCAAAGTATTCATTAATCAAAATTTTATGTGTGAATAAGCAAGTTCAAGTATTCTGCAATGGAAGTAATGAGGTTTGAAGTGAAACTAATTAGTTGTGATCATTGTATAAGTCTGATTGGGAAAAATGGACTTATGAAAAGTTTCTGTTTAATGTAGTAAAATCTGAAATATAACAGCAAAAATACACAGCATAACAATAAGCATTTTTTTAAGCAGTTCACCCCTCTCTTGGGCTACCTCTGCTGGGTCCAAAAGCCTCCAAATAGGCTTTTCCCTCTTTCATTAATGCTCAAATTAAGAATTACACTGTATAGAAAGCCTCAAAATGAAAAATTAGCTGCAAATTCAGAAACAGAGGACTGAAATCAGTATAAATCAACTATTCATTCACCTCCAATGGATGAGTATAGTCCAACACAACTGATCTTTCACCAAGCCCTCGTGGCTCCACAATCAAAATCACTAATAAAATCACTGATAGAACGCCCTGATGGCTCTGCAACCTATCCCAACAGCTCTAGAATGCTTCAATACCCCAAAATAAAAAAAAATTCGTCCCAAATGGACTTCCCCAGCCAAAGTTATGGCTAACTGAAGTTTTGTCCAGTTACCCCTTGAAAAGCTCCACTAAATGTGGAGTAACTCCAGATAAGCCCGCTAAAAATGGGGTCGGCGCTATAATTTTGGCACACTGCCATAACTCCCGCCAGTTAGAGGGGGCTACGAAATAGGCCCACGGGACTGTGACCGTCGGAGGTGGTTGAATAACGTTGCGTTATATGCGTTTGAACTTTAATACATATTCAATAATTAAACGTGCATAGCACCAAATTCGTCGGTTCATGGGACCACGTCCCCACCACTGCGCGCCAATGGGTGTTCCGCCCAAACAAAACAGTAACGTTTAAATAGAAGTCTGTCTTGTTACATAACAAGAACCTCCGTCATGACCCAACTGTCTGGCCTCTTCATTGTCATCCCGCCGACCCGGGGTCGGATTCTGCCGCGTCCAAATACAAATTTTTAATGCCCATTTCGTTGGTTCTTGGGGTCACGTGGCGGCCTCCGGGCTGGCCACATGGCGCCCTTTCATTGGCTGCCTGCGGAATATTTTGTAGAATATTCTATGGAATATTCCACGAAATATTTCCAGAATATTCTGTGAAATATTTTTTTTTAATATAAATAATTTTTTTATAAAGTCAAATTTTGGCCATTTTTTAATTGAAATTGGCAAACTTCAAAGCTGAATATCTTTCTCATATGGTGTCGGTTTTCAGTGCCGTTTACGTCTATAGGATCGTTTTTCCGAGCTCTTTCCAGTCGTTCTAGTTCAAAACAATTCTGAGAAACTTTATTTTTGAGCATTTTTCTACAAGAGACTTGATCTCCTGATCACACCTCCCAAATGGGAAGCTTTTGGACCCCAAAAGCCTCTGATTAGTGAAACTGATAATGTGGAGACTGATTCTCCACTCTTCCACCATTGAATAACTGAAATCTACCCGATTTCATGAAATGAAGCTTTTGAGAAAATGATAATCTGTCTCTGGAATCAACTGATCGACCATTGCTAAGATTGATGGAGTCATGATGCAAATGATTAAAATTTGTAGAACAACAATTGTAATATGTAGAAAACAAACTTTTTCTATGCTGATCAAACTTCCTAGAAGACTAAAATGACTTTCACCTTGCAAACTATTCCCATGGTGAATTCTACCATTCTGAAACCAACTTTTTCCCATGTTGAATGGTGTGTCCTCCTTGCTTGCACTGATTTTCTTTGACACTTCATTCACTACATTGGCTGAACCAAAAGGTAATTTGTGAAACATAACATCATCTTCTTTCAAAGACAAACTGTTATTAAACTAAGACAAATCATTAGCAACATCATAAAAAGGCGAATGCTCAAAATCTGGTCGTTTCAACATCAACAAAGTTAGACTTTGACTTGCATTAACCAATCTTTTCAATTGACTTGCATGGAGTAAAGAAGATTCCAGCTTCTTGTTGTGAGCTCTCACAATGTACTCTTTACCATCTTTGAACAAGTGATATTTGTTTTCATGGCGATGAACGATAGCCTTCCTGTCAAATAAATAAGGACTTCCCAAAACAATACCTGAGATATCAAGCGGCACCACATCAAGTTCCACTGTGTCAATAAAGTGTGAAGTTATTGCAAAGCTCAATATGCACTTCCTTGAGACTTGCAAATTGGCATCCTTGCATATCCATCCAAGTGGATAAGGTTTCGGATGTGGAATGGTCTCAAGTTTAAGCTACTTGACCAATTCTTCAGATATGAGATTAGCTTGTGACCCACTATCAAACAGTGTGTCAATTTTGGTATGTTTTGAAATTACCCTCACATGGAAAAACTTTATCCTCCTCTTTTCTTCATGAGTATCTTTGTGACAATTTAAAGAGCTAGAACTGGGAATTTTTTCTTGCACCACTTCTTTCCCCTTAATGTTCTTTAAAACCATGGCTATGATTTTTGTCTCATCTCCTAAGTCTGACCCTAAGTCTTGCTCAACTGTTGCTACAATTTTCTCCTTTTCTTTGGTCTTGTTTTTGTTCTTGTATTTTTCTGGTTTCAGTTCAGGATGAAGCTTCCAACAATGATCTTCATCATGACTTGTCTTTGAACAGTTCTTGCAAAAGAACTTTCCTTTGTCCTTTCTTGAATTTGCAACTCTTCTCTTTCCTTTGTTTTTAAAATTACTATCCTCATCAAAAGCATCAAAAGCATTCTTTCCTCTAGCTTCTAAATGTGTAGCCTGCACACAGACTTCATCTAAGCTGGTAGGATTGAACATTAGAATAGTATGTTGAAGGTAATTGTGCAAACCTCCTATGTATTTCAACAAGGTGTCTTGACTTTGTAAGTCTACCCCAAGTAGAAGTGCTCTCCTTCTAAACTCTTGGGTATAATCTTGCACATTTTGACCCTTAAGTTGCCTAAAATTTTTCCAATTCATGATTGCTTTCTGAATATGAGAAAGAGGATAAAACTGTTTCTTAATAGCTGTAATAAACTCATTCCAAGTTAGAGTTATCTTACCATGCTTTTTAATTTCCTCCTTTGTCTTGGCTTCCCACCGAACCAAAGCTGCTCCATCCATTCTCAAAGAGGCTAATGGATTTTTGTGTCATCATCATGCAAATTCTGAATTCTTAGATAGACTTCCGCTGTCTAATCCAGTTATCCAATTTTTCTGCATTCACATCACCATTAAGCATCGACAACTCAAACTTCACATCAAGCTTTAACAAAGGATTTTTAAGAGATGTTTTTGTTTTGTGTGACTGATTAACAGAATTAGAAGAGGATGATGTGGAGGAAGAGGATGATGATGGAGATGGTGGATCACCATTTCCTCCATTCCCTTTATTAGACTCCTCCTTGTATTTCTTTCCTCCTGAAGAATCTCCTTCTTCATTTTGGTTTCTAGACCCTTCTCCAGCAATCCTATCATTTCTCTCCTGGTATAGGATCCTAACCATCTCAGTCATGTCCAAGAAAGCTTTTCTAAAGACTCTTTCTTCTTCCTTGGGATCCATTTCCTTATGTACTTCTCCTTCTCTGGAAGACATATTTGTGGTTGATTCTAAGGCTAATGAGGATGAAATGGAAGGTGGATATAATGGCACCCTAGCCCTCCTTGGTTGAGGATTAAATTTTTCTCTAACCAATTGACCTTCCCCTCTTTTCAATTTCAGCCTAGTAAGCATCAAATTTTGCAGAATAACAAAATATTCTTGCGCAAATTTCACAAACTCTTAAGAAAAACATAGAGCTCTGATACCAATCTAATCTAAAATTGTGTGAACAAATTATTTCTTATATAGAGATTGACAGTAGGGGCTTTTACTGGTTATTTCACCTTTACTAGAAAGGATGAAACCAAAAGCTTCTGGCCCTCTTATTGGCTCTGCCTAAAGAAATATAATGTAAACACTAAATAGATCTGATCAATGAAAGTATTTGTTTATGTGCAAAGTATTCATTAATCAAAATTTTATGTGTGAATAAGCAAGTTCAAGTATTATGCAATGGAATTAATGAAGTTTGAAGTGAAACTAATTAGTTGTGATCACTGTATAAGTCTGATTGGAAAAAGTGGACTTATGAAAAGTTTCTATTTAATGTAGTAAAATCTGAAATATAATAGCAAAAATACACAACACAACAGTAAGCATTTTTTTAAGCAGTTCACCCCTCTCTTGGGCTACCTCTGCTGGGTCCAAAAGCCTCCAAATAGGCTTTTCCCTCTTTCATTAATGCTCAAATTAAGAATTACATTGTATAGAAAGCCTCAAAATGAAAAATTAGCTGCAAATTCAGAAACAGAGGACTGAAATCAGTATAAATCGACTATTCATTCACCTCCAATGGATGAGTATAGTCCAACACAGCTGATCTTTCACCAAGCCCTAGTGGCTCCACAATCAAAATCGCTGATAAAATCACTGATAGAATGCCCTGATGGATTTTCAACCTATTCCAACAGCTCCAGAATGCTTCAATACCCCAAAATCAAAAAAAAATTCGTCCCAAATGGACTTCCCCAGCGAAAGTTATGGCTAACTGAAGTTTTGTCTAGTTACCCCTTGAAAAGCTCCACTAAATGTGGAGTAACTCCATATAAGCCCGCTAAAAATGGGGTCGGCGCTATAATTTTGGCACACCGCTATAACTCCTGCCAGTTGGAGTGGGCTATGAAATAGGCCCATGGGACCGTGACCGTCGGAGGTGGTTGAACAACGTTGCGTTATATGTGTTTGAACTTTAATACATATTCAATTATTAAACGTGCATAGCACCAAATCCGCTGGTCCATGGGACCACGTCCCCACCACTGCGCGCCAAGGGGTGTTCCGCCCAAACAAAACAGTAACGTTTAAATAGAATTCTGTTGTGTTAAATAACAAGAACCTCCCTCGTGACCCAACGGTTGGGCCTCTCTGTTGTCATTCCGCCGACCCAGGATTGAATCCCCCCGCGTCCAAATACATACTTTTAATGCCCATTACGTTGGTTCTTGGGGCCACGTGGTGCCCTTTCATTGGCTGCCTGCGAAATATTTTGTGGAATATTCCACAGAATATTCTGTGGAATATTCTTTTTTTAATAAAAATAATTTTTTTATAAAGTCAAATTTTGGCCATTTTTTAACCGAAATTTGCAAACTTCAAAGATGAATATCTTTCTCATACGGCGTCGGTTTTCAGTGCCGTTCATGTCTACAGGATCATTTTTCCAAGCGATTTCCAGTCATTCTGGTTCAGATTAATTCTGAGAAACTTCATTTTTGAGCATTTTTCTACAAGAGACTTGATCTCCTGATCATGAGTCATGCAAGGGTTACTGCTTTTGCAGATTTCACTCAAAGGGTGATCAAAATATTTGAGAGAAAGCAATCAGAAGGGGAGAAGCCTTCACCACCACTTGAGGAGATTTGTATCAGCGTTGGCACAACTATGGAGGAGCAACAATCATCCTCAACAGTTGGGGAAGCCAACACATTGGAAGGGGGAACCCTTGTAGCCATATTAGATGTTCCCAAGCTTCACCAAGGTATGCGTGAATTCCCACTTTTTGTTATTTCAGAAAATCTTATGGAGGGTTGTGGAAATCTACCTTTGCATGATCAAGGATCAAAACATATTGTTGATTTGGAGCAGCAGACTTACACTGCACTGTGCAGCCTTGAGTTTTTCAAGGAAGGGATAAACAATCATCCTAATGAGTCATTATTGAGCTTCACACAACACTTGGAGGTGGGGTGTGGAATTGTGGAGGATAAGATGAGCTTTGTCCTAAACAATCCAATGCAGAACACTATGTTCAACATTGAGCTTGAGCATGTGTCAGCGAGTACACCATTGAGGAGGAGGTTAACAACGTTGTCATTAAGTAGAAATGAGGAGTTGGGGGCATAGCTATCATTAGAACATTCTGATGACCATTACACCTCTATGACACTAGATGAGCATATGATCAGTGAGAGACATTTTGTCTTTCATCATTGTGATGGATCTATTGGGATGAGCATTGTGCAGGCTTATGAGGAAGTTTTTCCTTCAGCATAATTGGATCCTTATGGATCCAATATGATCATTGGTGTGGGATCTTCTCTAGGAGATCTCTAAGAGGTTGCATTTCAACATCCCATGAAATGCAGAGGTAGAAATCTGATTTGGGAGGATGGTAGTCTTCATTGGAGGAGTACCAAGGTGGAGCATGGTAGGAGACATCCACATGTGGATGAATGGATGTGGATGGTGAGCAGAAGGTTGGTGAGCCACTTGCAAATTTATGACACCGAGCATCAAGAGGCATGACTGCGTTGGCTACTCTTGAAAGAGTTTGGCCATCATGTGATATATCCTTCTCCAAAGGATATGTTGGTGGAGGAAACTTGGCAGGACACTTGCATCATATGGCAGCAAAGAGTTTGGGTGAATTGTGCTGACATGATCTTCTTCATGACACTCAACATATTTTCACCAAATGATTTGTATGATGGAGGTGTGAGGGGGCAACAAGAGTTATTTTTGTTGTGGCTACTCTTGGGAGAGTATGGGCAGAATTTTTCCCATACATATCATGATATTTCCAGAGAAGGGGATGGCACATTCGAGGTGCAAAGAGGCTACCCTTCAGCATTGGAGGATAAGGAGGGGCTTCCACATAGGAAGAGGATTTCCCCACATAGCAGCATGATGGTGGATGAATTTCACATGTGGAATGTCAAAGAAAGGAGTCATGGAGTGATAAGAGCCCTATCGCTAAGGCCAACATCGCTGTCACTTGGGAGTATTTTACTATTTACAAAGTGTTCCAAGGGGAGTAGGCATCCCTTCATTTTGTGGACTTTTATGAGAATATTCTCATGGGAGGACTCATCCATGGACCTCACTTTCAGCCTACTCATTAGGCATGGTAAGAAATGCACTATTGTACTTATTGTTCATTTCATTGAGTTTTTTCATTATCTCACCATCTATGTATAGTGCATTGATCCACAAGAGGGCAATATTATTTTTGAGTTTCATGGTCATTCTTGGACCAACACTTATGATGATAACCCTTCTCTACATGACCTTGAGCAAGTGTGTTGCTATTTTGATTATGCTCAACTGCTATATATTGATGCTTACTACCTCATAGTAGATGAGCAAACATGCACAACTATTATCTTGTTGGAGGACCACTTGCCACATGATGTTCTGAAACAATAGTTGCAAAGATTGCGCAATATCCACTTGAGAGACCATTGGTATCATCCAAACTTGCACATAACCTTCAACATTTTTCTGATTTGGATGCCATATGGTGATGATGTGCCATTCATTTTGTATGGGATGGTTTGGGCAACATGATTCATGACATTAGAGAGAGGATATTTGAAGATCCAATATTGTTCTTGCCACTTGAGGGAAACCATATTGCAGCCCAAGATCAGTAGATACTCTACACTTATCATGAGTGGAGAGAAAGACAACGTGGGGTAGGCCATTTTGTCTACCATGTTCAGTTATTCATCCCACCTACATTGCAAGAGACAAAGGTAGAGGAGATTTTTCATGAGTTACCATTCTGGAGGGTGGCTCATTTTGTATGGATGATAGCTTGGGGATGGGAGATTCACATGGGGATGATAGATCCCAATACATATCAGATATCATGCCTCAAGAAGGCCTCTAGACAGCACATTGTTGCCTCCATGGGTATTTTACTTCTTCATGATGATAGCTCTTTGGGATGGTCACCAAAAGCTAATTTGCATACTTGGAAGGGGAAATTTGGAGATGTATTGATGAGAAAACATCTTTTTCCTTGGAGGAATCAATAATATGAGGATGCTACAGGAGGAGGAGAGGAGGCTGTTCAGTTCTATCCTTGTAGTTGCTTAAGGACAAGCAACATTTGGGAGGGGAGGACTGTAATATTCTTGAATTAGCATGCAGCTAATAGGAATATTTATTTTTGCTTTTAGCACCTAGTAGATGAATAAATGGGGACAAAGACCCATAATTATCTTGAATAAGCATAAAATCCCTCTTGATGTAAAAAGGGATCATGAAAATAACTAGATCTAGCACCCTCATGTCTGAACAAGGGCTAATACACGTGGACAAAGTCAAGTTTGACCAAGTCAACAACATTAATGGGGAGGAGTGGATCATTAATAGAGACAGCTCAATATGAATGTGGATTAGCTTAGAGGGCTATACAAAAGCTGGATCGAAGACCTTTAGGTGTGAAAACGGCTAGAGTAGCTTGAAGAGGTCAACCTTGACCAAATCAAACATCGATGTTATGGAGGAGTGGCATTAATGAAGGTGCAACGCAGTTTTGGGGGGAGATTGATGGTGTGATGGTGGAAACCCTAATGAGTGGGATCCAAGGTGAGAAGGATCACATTATTTATAAGGAAGAAGATGGCAGCCATATGAGGTTAGCTTATGAATTATATTTTGATATGTCTGTTTAGACTTTTTCTCTCTTCAGTTGTTTAGCTAAGATTGTTGGTGTTGTTTAGCACAAGGGTTTCCTGTTTAGGAAATTCCATCTCTTCCCTTGAGAGGCCTCTTGGGAGAGTCCAGATCTATCATTCCACACATCTAGCATTCTAGCCAAGCTTCATTCTTCAGCTACAGCGCAGTTTCTGTAGAATATTGTGTTGTGTTGCAAGGTGTTGCAGCAGAGGATTGAGAAACCCACTTTTTGAGTTGGTTTTGCATAGGAGGAAGGATTCCTTCTCTTTGGAGATCAGTTTGGAGGGTTCCTGAGCTTATTTCAGATATTTGGTAGCAGGCCAATCTATTTCAATCACCTATAGCGTAATTCCAGTCTAGAATTGTGTTATTTTTTAGGGTAGTTTCAGTAGAGGATCTTGTGGTTCCTTTTTAGAGTTTTCCTGTGATTGAGGGGTTAACCCTTTTCTTGGAGGAGACCTTTGATCAGATATGCATCAGATCTATATTATTTCAGCCTTCTATACTCCTATGCTTCAGTTTGCAGTGATTATTCAGTCCTAGGGCTGAAGATCACCATTTGTATTTGGGTATTTTGCAAGAAACTCTTTCTGGGTTCTCTTGGATTTGTAATAAGGAGACTAGATCTCAATTTTTGGACCATATTGATTAATATAATATCATATCTATTTGTCTCTACCATTTCTGTGTATAAACCCTCATTATACTACGCTATCTCTTTTGCAGTAACTTCATATTGCAGTAGTTTTTGGGTTTCAGCGTTTTTGGGCTATACTAGGTGTGGGAGGCTTGTTTACCTCACCAAGTTTGATTTGTTTATGATCTCCTCTTTGATTTAGATGTCATATTGTCAGGTCTAATAGATCCAAGGGTTGATTTTGATTTTTATAGCATATATTTTTGAAAATGTGTTTTTCATCTATTTATTGCTAAGTTTTCCCAATTGGGAATATTACTTAGCGTTTTGAAAGCTCGTTTATGTCTTATGGGAAATGTATCGATATTTTAAAATCACACAAACTAAGTAAATTTCGGAAAATTTAATGGTGAAAAATAGACAATATGCAACATCACAACAAAGAAATTTGATGACGGAGTTCACCCCTCTTGGGCTACATATCTGGGTCCAGTTTCTAATGTTGGCCCCTCTAAATTGTATGCTCAAATGTCAAATTACATCAACATACTATGCTCAAATTAAAAAAAAAAACATTACCATTGTGTCTAGAACACCCAAAAAAGCTTGTGTAGGCTCTTCTTTGGCTCAAAAAGGCTGAAAAATTACCAATTTAGGCCTCCTTCTTCATTTTGCTGCTAATTCTTTGCAAATTCGACCTTCCGTCAAAACCAGAAAAAGAATATTTTGGAGGCCTTACACAATGACAATTTTGTGCGGGTTCGACCACAATTTTCCACAAATAAAGGTGAAATTTTTAGACAATCAGGTGCGTCAATAAGGTTACGTCGTTATCCTTCTACCCTTGGGTCGGTCATATGGACTCAATCTGAATGTGGGGCATTGGCGAGAGGCCACACTCTCATTGGCCCTATTAGAACTCCTTAGTTTCCCAAGGCTGAGAAAGGAAACGAAAGAGGTAACCACAAACCAACTTCTAACTTGGTATCTAGCCCTACCAAATCAGAGAGGGCTCTCTCAACATCAACCTCACATCTAGTGGAAGTGACTGGTTTGGAGAGTATTAGGGTTTTAGGCTAGTTATCAGCTCAGTAGGTTGTTGATTAGGGTTTGTTGGATAAGAAGCACTAGGTCTAGGAACTAGGCCAAGTATTCGAAAATATCAGTTGCAGACATAGAATGAGGCAAGGTAGGTGTAATGAGTGACACAAATTGAATTTTTAATTGTAGTGTGGTGAGGAGGAAATCATATAGAAGGCGAATAATAAGAATAAATGTATGAATTCATTTTTTTAGAGGATAAAAAACCTATGGGAAATCTCAAACAAAATAGAGCATATGATGAAATGTATTATGTTTAAAACCTAAGAGATAATCACGAGAAAAAATATAGATGTCTGCTAGAAAAATATGATAATAAAATGTGTAAGAAATACTGAGGAAAACAAGTTTCACTAACCACAACATATGAATCCCATAAAAATAACTACAATTGCCTCTATTATTTCTACCAAAATCAAGTACATAAGTTCCAAAAGTATGAGCTTGAAGTATCCAACCTTTTCTTAGACTTGTTTATGAGTACATATAGAAGAAAAAAAAGATTTCCCCTCTAAGGGATCGAATCTTGATCCATAGAAACTGATTCATGAACCTATTTACTCATTTCCAAATCCTAGGGAAGTTAGAAACAACTTTCTGTTTTTTTAGCTAACTAATTGAGATTATCTCTCAAAGCATTGATTACAAGATTCTTTATAATGATAATCATTAACAAACCCATTTAACATGAAATAAAATCATGATAAAACTATTTACATCAGCTTATTTTGAATATTAACCTTTGCATGCAGTGAAAAATATCCAAACATAGAAACACAACAAATAACCTAGAAACGCAGCAACTCTTAGCAAAAGCGCAACAAATCTTTGGGTTGATATTTGGATGACTTGGAAGAGGTTTTAAGCTTTGCTGAAGAAATTTGAAGAAATTTGGAGATGTCCACTATACCCTATAGCCATTCAACCATCTAAAAACATGATTTAATCCTCATGAAACTTGATTGCAATAAAAACTATCCAGAAACACAACAAAAATCCTGAAAATGTGGAAGAAAGGTGTAAAAAAGAAATTGTTTGATCATTTTATTCAAAATCACGACTTTAAAAACATCCTCAAGTGATTTTATTATATCTTTATGTTATTAGCTATCCTGGCATGCTTGAATTCTTGATTCTGACCCTCTGAGAAAAAGTGCAGCAACTAGTTGCTGTGTTTCTGTAGGATACCTTCTGACTATGTGCAAAAAAACTCAAAATTTCAAAATTTTATCTCCTTTTCTTTCTTCTATGCCTTGCTTTCAGACCACTAATGATGCATCAACTAATAGGTCAAGGTTTTTCTTCATTTTGAGTCTCCTTAGAGTTTTTGAGTTTTCTCTTCATATTTTTCACCCTAACCTTACAAACCATGTTCCTAGCATAATATTGCCTTGCTGTATTTCTTTGCATGGTGGTATCCCTGTTTTCTTTTTCCAGTAGCTTCTCCAAGTGTTCATTCACTCTCTCGAGCCAATATTCATTTTTTTTCTCAATCTTAGCGCCTATGGAGTCATCTATGGTATTTAGGGCTTGAGAAGGAGATGGATATTCTACATGCTTTTCCTTTATAGACATTTCTCTAGTTTTAGGTCTCCTAGGCTATACTTGAATGTTCTTCTCTTCCAGCTGCTCTACATCAATGATGGCTTTACCTTTATCTTCTGTTGTCAATGTAGAAATTTGAATAAATGATATATTATTCACCGAGATTCTCCTGATCACACACTATTTTAGCTTCATGCATAATACATAATCTCTTCTACCATTGATCATCACATGCGGAAATAAAATCAATTGCATGCATTAAATCTGACAGATACATATGAACAGGTATTTAATGGGAAAGCTTAAAGTGAAAACCCCAAACCCTAGCTATCTGTATATTATACATGTCATGGAGATCATGTAACAATCATAGTACAAAGCTCTTTGCAAGCTCTCATGCACACCCTCAATTGCTACACACTATCAAGCTAGATCTAGCAAAACTCATGCTCCAACCTTTTGCCACTTGATAGCCAACCTCTACTGTGTGTTTCAATGCTATGGGATGGCATCTTTATATAGATAAACCACCTAGCTTGAACTGTGCAATCCTCATGGGTTACTCCACCTATCTGTGTGTTGCAAATAGCAACAGTATAGTCACAACTAATAGTTAACTTGCTCTTTCACCTATTTCTGCACTGGTCTCCACTGAAACTATCCATGCACCGAAGTTAACTGATGTATTCTTTAGTTGATTAATGAGTATTTAATTAGTGAATTACTTAATAATTAATTCACACCACTCTCACTAATTGTATCAATTAGTTAAACTGAATACAAATAGCTCAACTATGTTTAGATTAGTTAAACTGAACACAACTCCATTAACTTCTCAATCAACTCCACCAAACTCTGTCACATGAGTTCTAACTGAAGTCTTTCATGCAATAGCTCAACTAAACCCTAGGAATAGCGTAATTCCTTCTGTCAGCTACATGTGCCACATCCAGGCATCAAACTAAAGTGCTCCAAGAGAATAAGATAATGTGTAGAGTCTAAATATTATTAAGAGCTAATAATATTTGACATATCTATTTTTAGACTGGAAATCTAAAACTAGATTCCACCCAGTATGTATAAAAATAGAAGTCCATCTATTTTTTCCGACTTGACCAACCATCCATAAATAGCATCCTGCAACTCATAGAACATGATCCATATGTCTAAAAATAGACATAGTCTAAAAATATACTTTGCGCCAAAAATAGCCTGCGGGCCCACTTAGTGAAGGCAACTCCTTTCCACTAAGCTCATCATCTTGTTACAATCTCAACACTCCCTCTCAACAAGATATGGATTATCTGCAACCCCTATCCTGCCCCTGTGGTATTCGAATTTGCTCCTGGTGAGCGCCTTCGTCAAGATATCAGCATCCTGATCCTCCGTAGGAATGTATGAAAGTAACATGACCTTCCACTGCACACAATCTCTGATATGATGATACCGGATGTCAATGTGTGAAATAGAAAAACCGACCGGGATCTTTGTCATCCATATGGCCTCGCATGCGACCAGCCTCGCATGCGACCAAACTTGCTCCATATACTCGACACTCTGTCGGGCGGGTGCCACGGATCTCTGCTTCTGTTTGTGCCAAGACCTTTGTTGTCGACCCGATACTAAAAATCCCTCGGATGTGCTCTTTGTCAGATTTAGGGCTCTGCCCAATGCATCCGTGAAGCCACATAGCTTCACCCCATCGTCCTGTCTGTACCACAAGCCATATCCCGATGTGCCTCTAAGATAACGCAATACATGCTTGCCTACCTTCTAGAAGAGCTTGGTAGGCTTAACCATAGCTTGCGAAAGCTGGTTAACAGCATAGCATATATCGGGTCGTGTATTGACCAGATACATAAGCGACCCCACCAACTGTCGATAAACAGTGGCATCCACTACCTCCGCTGAAGTAGCATCCTCCTTCCTTCAACCACCAGGAAGAGGAGTATCAACAGGCTTGCAGCCATGCATGTTGAACTTCTCCAGTATCTCCCGGGCATACTTACCCTGAGAAACAAACAGTCCACCACTGCGCTGCCAAATTTCCAATCCCACGAAATAATGAAGGAGGCCCAAGTCCTTCATCTCAAACTCTTTTGCAAGATCCTCCTTGCATGAGAGTATCAATAGCTCATCACCTGTCAAAATCAAATCATCTACATAAAGTACAATGATCAGCAACTTACCCTCCACCACAATCTAGTATAGGTTAGGATCCACCTCACTCTTGGAGAATCCAAGTCCGGTGAAATAACTGTCTATCCGTGTGTACCAAGCACGAGGTGCTTGTTTCAACCCCTACAGCGCTCTCTTGAGCCTGCACACATGCGACTCGCTGTTGAAGATCTTGAAACCTTCGAGCTGCTCTATGTACACCTCCTCCTCAATGACTCCATTGAGGAACGCAGTCTTCACATCCATCTGATGAATGTGCCACCCCATCTGCGCTGAGAGAGCAAGAATCGTCTGTATGGAAGAATACCTTGCGACAGGTGCAAAGGTCTCCTCATAATCGATCCCCTCTATCTGTGAGAAGCCTCGGGCAACAAATCTTGCCTTGTACTTCTCCACACTCCCGTCAGCCGCCTGCTTCACTTTGTAGATCCATCTCGAACCCACCACTGATTTCCCCTCCGGTCTCGGGACAATCTCCCATGAACTGTTTCTGACAATCGAATCATACTCTTCCACCATGGCATCTACCCATGCGGGGTCCTCCACAGCTTCCTCGAAAGAGGATGGCTCTGTCACGATACACTTGCTTATGATAGCCATGTATCCAGTATACCGGTCAGGTGACTGTCTCTGTCTGCACTGTGCTGTAGGTGCTCCTACAACCTTCTCTGCATCTTGAGCCAGTCACTCAGCTTCTGTAGTGCGCTTCCGCCCTCTGATGGTTGGCGCTACTTGAGTGGTCTCTTCCACTCCATGAACCTCCTCTTGTGGCTGATCCACATCCCGAGGCTCATCCTTAGGAACTAATAGCTCCTTCTTTGCATGCAAGTGTGGCTCCCTCTCAAGCGAACACTTCATGGCTTTCTCCTCCTGAAATTTTTTATCCCGTCGCACAACAGTCTTGTGACTGTCTGGAAAATACACACGATAGTTGTGGGGTGTATCAGTGTACCCCACAAATATCCCAACCTCCGCAGTCGGCTCCAGCTTCTTCCTGGCATCCTTCGTCACATTTGTTGACCATATTAGCCCCTCTGTTCAGGTTTTTGGCCGGCAGACCCCTTTGAATCTGTTCAGAACTCTTGTTGTAGCCTAAGCCTTCCATCTCTTATCTGTCGTTACCTTTCCCGCCCTTTAAAATACATTTAAAAAGGGCCGCAGATCCATTTTCGAAAATATATGAGCCCGGGCCCCTTTGGCCCTAACCACCTACGGCTAAGTCATTCACGTGACCTGGGCACAAAATCCTGTGCTAAATCAAAAGGCATTTATCATACAAGGCTATCAGGCATGCTTATAGCCGTCCGATCAAAAATAAATCAACGCACTGTAGCCTATTGCTCTTGTGGTCCCCGCACCCTAAAAACCACTGCTTAAAACAAGTTGTATTCATCACACCGCCTTTGAAGGGCTGGCGGTTTTTCTCAAATTGCAGCGATGCCATTCAGCGCGTCCCGCGTGTCCCCATGTACAATTCCAATACCGCCCTCCATTGCGCATTATCCTTCGGTCAAAGTCGCCGCGCGATATTTGTAATAACCGTCCGATCCTGAGCGCTCAATCCAACGGCCACCGCTCTCCAGAGTTGTGCGAATTTTAGTCCCAACGCGCAGTTGCTCAGTCCCACAGTTCATTACTCCCCAGCGCTCTTTCAATCGTTGATTGTCTCCTGAAATTGGGCGGTCGAGATCTGTACACCTTTACTGTTGACCTGGTCCATCTCCATGTCATCCCTCCACATGCTCCCGTCGTATGTTTCTATGTATTTCGTGTATATATGTGTGAAAAGGTTGAAAGTCCACCATTTTTGTTAAATTTCACGTGTTTCTCCCATTTGCACCAAAATATTTCTCTGCCATTTATCTGCGTTTTCCACCACCTCACATAGCCTCGCCATTTCACCAAGTCTGCACCACCATGTCCATGGTTCCCGCCACGCCATCTTCCCTGTCTTTGGTTTTCTTAACTAGTTTGTGGGTTTTGTAGGTCTGCAGCGACGAAGAAATGGCCATTGCTCACGGCCACCATTACAAAAGCCGAGGTTGCTTCGAAGGACAATTTTTCAGAAGCAAATTTATGAAGAAAGATCTGGAAAGCTGTTACAACTCAGCTCTCATTAAAACAACAGGGTTCAAAATCTACCAAACCCTTCGGAACCATTTAAAACACAGATTTTTGCAGAAGGTGATATAAATGTTGCGGCAAAGAAAATCGATGGAAGATCAAGGGTTTTATTATTCAGCTGTGCAGATTTTCAGTCCTGATTCAAGCTTTAGGAGGCAGAAAGTACGAATGCACGAGCAAGCAACCTCAAGGTTTTATTGCAGCAGGTTTCTCTCTCAGTAAAGGACAGAATGTTTACATATTTTATTCGCTATATCTTGTTCCTTAAGATATTTCCACTCAGAGTATTTACTCCAGAAGACAGACTACAGAGTACACTCAGCATTCTAGAGCCACCAAACAGCATTGGGAGGCATTTCTTTCCAATTTGTTTTAATGAGTCTATTTAATGCACACCACCTACCTTTGGTAAAGGTTTTTGGGAGTTTCTCCTATAAAACTCCAGGAGAACGAATTGTTGGGGGTTCCAGAATTTTATCAGAAGAATTATGCAGTGAAAGGCTGTTGTATACATTTTGTAAAATTCTTGTATGAAGGTTCAGAGCCCATAGGGTCTCAGTGAGGAGGAGTTCTATCTGTTTTAGAGGATTCTGGTCTTTGGTATTTCACAGTATGTAACCTTTCTCTTATGTGTTTAATACAACATTTCATTTCATCCATCTTCTTGTATCATGTTTTGGAATGCGAGTGGCTCACTGATTTGGGGTATGGATTCATCCTAGTTGATGCCCATGCTTGGATTAGTCAAGCGCTTTAAATATGGCTCATGCATGATATGCTGTTTCATTTTCATTTCTACCATGTTTCTGCTATATTAGTTGCTCTGGGAGGATGCTTTTAAAATTCCATTGTCATGTATGGATTCTTAGATTGATGAGCCCATATGTGGTTCTGTTGTGTACCTTGGTATCAGCCCGAGGTTAACTAATATCTTCTTGATCTTTCTTTCACCGCATACACCTACTGATACTTAATTTCTGTGACATATTATTTGAATCGGCCCTCTTTACAGTAAATTGTCTCTTAACTGTCTGATGCCTTATATTGGAGTTTTGCATCTTGCCTCTACAACATTATTTCCCCTGTGATAGTTCCTGTAAAGTTTGGTCCCATTTAAATTGATTTCCTTGTTTTACAAGAGATAGGATGAGAGCCTTTGGTTGACACCCAAGCTATATTTAACGCTCCTTGCTATGCTAAGATGTCCTAGGCACTGGTCTATGGCAACTCTAAGCTGTCTCTAGGGGTGACAACAATTGTCGACAACAACATGAATGTAAACAGGTGAACCAAAAATCCTCAAATGGGAAATATCAGGCCTCTTACCAAAAAACGCCTCCTCAGGTGTACTCATGCCAAGTATCCTGTGAGGACAACGGTTTTTCACATATACTGCAGTATTGCATGCCTCATCCCACAAGTGTATGGGAAGGCCCTGATCATGCAACATCGCCCGTGCAGCACCCACGATCGTTCTGTTCTTCCGCTCAGCAACCCTATTCTGCTGTGGGTTATGGGGTGCTATGAGCTCTCTTCGAATTCCTTCTATGTTGCAAAAGTCCTTGAATTCGCCAGAGATGAATTCACCACCATTGTTGCTCCTAAGAGCCTTCACCTGCTTCCCCAATTCTTTCTCAACCAGTGCCTTGAACTCACAGAACTTTGAGTATGTCTCGCTCTTCTTCTGCACGAAGAAGATTCAACACTTATGCGAAAAATCATCAACAAATATCACATAATACCTGTGCTTTGCTGTCGAAGCTACTGAGAAAGGTCCACACACGTCTGTGTGAATTCTATCAAGGATCGTCGTGGTGCGACTATCCTTCTCATGAAAGGTGGCTTTCACAAATTTTCCCAAGGTACATCCCTTGCACTGATTTGACTGCGCAAGAGTACCCTTAGGAAGCCCAGTAGAAACTTTCTGCAGTATCTTCAAAGCTCCATGGTGAAGGTGGCCCAATCTCCGGTGCCACAACTCGCCATCATCCCGGCTCACCACTCCTTCTACCTTGCATGCCATTGCTACGGAGCCATCTACCTGCAATTGATAAAGGTTCTTAACTTGAACCCCTATCCTCTGGGTCTCACCAGTTGCCTTATTGCGCAGGAAAGCCTTTCCCTCGCTGAAGACAACATCATACCCCTTGTCTTCTAACATCGCCATAGAGATAATATTCTTCTTCAATCCTGGAACATGCATCACTTCCTTCAATACGAAGGGTTTACCAGACTCCCTCTCAAAGGAAATGGTACCGATACCGGTCGCACTGTATCTACCATCATCGCCCATCTCGATGTGCACTCCAATATCTTTCTCATCTAGATCAGTAAACAAATCTCGATCTCCTGTCATGTGAAAAGATGCACCACTGTTAAGAAACCACACTGAACCCATCACACTTGAGACCAAGCATGCGATCAGCGAAAAATCCCGGCTCAAAAACTGCCGAGGACTAAGGCACTCCACGACTGCGGTCAGCGACCTGTATTTTCTTCTTCTGGACAATTTCAGCAGAATGCTGGTGTTGTTGACGATTGACACTTAACCTTGGACATATCCCCGTTTCCATCTTTCGCATTTGGATTGAAGAATTTCTTGCTCATTACGCCTTTGCTTTGGCAATAAAGTGCAATTCTCTTCATCGGATGCCTTTGATGAGAAGATCGAGTCCTTGGTACTACTTGCTTATCTCCTCTTGCACAAGATCCAATCCGTCGTGCCATCACGGCAATTTCTCCAAACCATTGACAGTCCCTCATAGGGTCGCAACTCTTGAGCGAGGAGCCAAGCTCACCAAGTCCTCATCATCAACAGTCACCCCCACACTTCCCAGCTCATCCCTGCATTGGACAAACTTCGTGAGGTACTTGGGCATACTGTCTCCTTTCTCCATCTTTATGTTTCTGAGTCTATCCTTGAGCGCCAACTTCCTCTGGTCACTCTTGCTTTGGAATAAATCTGTCAAAGCTTTCCACATCAGGAATGGAGAAGCCTTACCATGAAGGCTAGATACTATGTGATCCTTCACACCTTCCAACATAATCCTTCGACACTTTGCTGTCTTCTTTTGCCATGCGTCAAGTGTGGCAGCATCGCTAGAAGTAGGCTTTGGAATTTCTGCATCTATGAATTCCTTCAACCCATTGTCATCCAGCACCGTCTCCATCCTCTCCTTCCATGCAATATAATTTGAGCTGCCCTCAAGGGCATACTCCAATCACAATCCGTTGAAAGACATTTCAACTTTGACACCAAGAAAACCCTTCTGCAAATTCGAATTCCACCAGCACAAAAGTCAACCGCTTCAATGTACTGCAATTGAACCGATGATCAATAATGCTCCGATACCATGTAGAAATTTGAATAACTGATATATTATTCACCGAGATTCTCCTGATCACACACTATTTTAGCTTCATGCATAATACAGAATCTCTTCTACCATTGATCATCACATGCGGAAATAAAATCAATTGCATGCATACATTAAAATCACAAACAATCACACATATGAACACAGTATTTAATGGGAAAGCTTAAAGCTGAAAACCCCAACTATCTGTATATTATATGTCATGGAGATCATGTAACAATCATAGTACAAAAGCTCCTCACGAGCTCTCATGCACACCCTCAATTGCTACACACTATCAAGCTAGATCTAGCAAAACACATGCTCCAATATTTTGCCACTTGATAGCCAGCCTCTATTGCATTTTCAATGCTATGGGGGATGACCTCTTTATAGATAAAAATAAACCACACAAGCAGCGCACAATCTCATGAAGTTACTCCTTTCCCTATCATTAATGTTGCAAATAGCAACAGTATAGTCACAACTGATAGTTAACCTGCTCTTTCACCTATTCCTGCACTGGTCTCCACTGAAACTGTCCATGCACTGAAGTTAACTGATGTATTCTTTAGTTGATTAATGATTATTTAATTAGTGAATTAATTAATAATTAATTCACACCACTCTCACTAATTGTATCAATTAGTTAAACTGAATACAAATAGCTCAACTATGTTTAGATTAGTTAAACTGAACACAACTCCATTAACTTCTCAATCAACTCCACCAAACTCTGTCACATGAGTTCTAACTGAAGTATTTCATGCAATAGCTCAACTAAACCCTAGGAATAGCGTAATTCCTTCTGTCAGCTGCATGTGCCACATCCAGGCATCAAACTGAAGTGCTCCAAGAGAATAAGATAATGTTTAGAGTTTAAATATTATTAAGAGCTAATAATATTTGACATATCTATTTTTAGACTGGCAATCTAAAAATAGATTCCACCCAGTATGTCTAAAAATAGAAGTCCATCTATTTTTTCCGACTTGACCAACCATCCATAAATAGCATCCTGCAACTCATAGAACATGATCCATATGTCTAAAAATAAACATAGTCTAAAAATAGACTTTGTGCCAAAAATAGCCTGTAGGCCCACTTAGTGAAGGCGACTCCTTTCCACTAAGCTCATCATCTTGTTGCAATCTCAACAGTCAACATTCCTACTTGGCTTGATGATGGAGCGTCTTCTTGTGAATTTCTTTGTTGCATTATGGTTTTCTTCAATTTTCTATTATCCTATTGTAGGAAAGCCACCATGAAATTGGCTCTGGATAGGTCATCCTTCAGCTCTATAATTTGTGCATTTTTCTCTAGTCTTAGGTTTAAACCTAGGCATCTCCTCTTCTGCTTCAGGAACAAAGGCTAGCTTCTTACCTTTTCTTTTGTCTTTTATATCTCTATTGTAGGCTGTGTTTTTGTCACTGATCGAATGCTTGATGTTTCAACTCATATGAGTTGGATCATATCCTGGTATCTATCCTCCCTTATACCTCCTCCTTTCATTTTTTTTCACCATGTTTATGGCTTCAATTTTGATATAAAACCCTAGTTTCAAATAATAAATGGCAAGGGATTTGTTCTATAAAACAGGGCTAGAAGCGCAGCAACTTGAGGGAAGGGAATGGAGGGGATGGGGGGTAGGGATAGGTGGTATGAACATAATGAAAGTTGAATTTCCCAAAATGAGTGAGAATTAACAGGAGAAAAGGGGAAAATACAGACCTATGACAAAAGCGCGGCAACAAGCTGGGTTTGATAAAGGAAATGGTGAATATGAGGGAATATTAGTGTAGGTATTGATGGATAATGTTTGATGATGGTAATAAAGGATATGTAGACTCAAAAACAAGGAAAATACCTTTCAATTGAAGCTATAGACCATGGAAAGTAGAAAACACAGTGAAACCCTAGGGATAGATTTTAATCAGTTATTTGAGGAAAAGAATGCATTGAGGGTTTTGTAAGCTTTACTTACTTGTTTGATGAAGCTCTGAAGCAACTAAGATGAAAAATGAACCTTTCCTTCTTCCATTTGGCCTCCAACTCAAAAGTGTAGCAACCTCCTCTAAAAATGCAGCAAGCTGATGAAATATGGTAGTGGTGGAAAAATTGAAAGTTCTAATGGCTATGCCAAGTATCACAGTGATAGAGAGGAGTTTCTTGGATCCTTTTGGAAGGATAAAATGAAATTATGAAGTGTCTTAATGTTCATTTATAAGAATAAAATCGATTTCTAGATCATAGTGAACTAATGACATCATGGGTACTTTGAAACAATGGCTAATGATGTAATTGGTACTGGCAGCATATTATTCAATAGGAAGTGTGTCATATCCATGTGATGTAGATGTACCTTTGATTCTTTTGATGTACTTTATTCCCTATGTGCTAACTCTCATGACACCTTACTAATTTTTCATGATGAATGACTTTAAATGGAATATGATGATCACACACCCAAATTAATAAGTATGATTACTGACTAGACCAACAAGACACTCATGACACTTTCATGATCAACCTTATGACACCATGAATTTTTCTTTTCAGATTTTAAATAATGACACTTAATGAAGGAAGATGACCTATGGGGACTCAATGACTCATGAAATTGATTTCACATTGACCTTGATGACCATGACATGAGAGTATCATTACAACTAGACAATGACTTAGGACCATTTGACAAATAAGAGAGATTTCAAAATTTATTTGAAAATATAACAATTTGACCATAAGACTCTAACTACAGTGGAAAGAGTAAATTTGATATTTGTGACTATTAGACAGTAATAGGTCCCACTCCTATTCATGTGAATGTTTTGGAACCATGGGCTAGGTGTCGTAGGGTGCCACGTGCCCACCCATCCGGAGCTCTCGTAGTTGGTTATGTGGATTCAACAGAATATGAGGCTAGGGCCTTACCCCCGCCCCTTCCTCCTTCACCCACAAACATAAAAAGTGTCATATAACTTGAGGTTGGAGCCATGCACCCCACCCCCTACCACCAACGTTGAAATTGCTTCATTTTAAATTTAAATTCGCCATTATACATTAAGAAGGAATTTTGCTGGCACAATGGTAAAATGGTTAGCTAGTTAATATGACGTCAACCTGATCGAGGTATGTCGATCAAAAAAACTAATTTTTGGCACCATTATCAAGGCCATGCGGTGGCATCTCATTAGGCCACATGACGCCTTCTTATTGGTCCACGTGGTGGCCTGATATTGGCCAAAACAAAATCAACATCGACCAATCAAATTGTGCCACTTGTCCTCACAAAATTGGCTCTCTTGACAACCATATTACATAGTTAGACTATTGGCATTAGTGACACATAAACGTACGACCTTCCCATTTAACCATGCAAGTTTACTGTTTTATTGTTTTCCAAAAACTCCATAATGCAATAACTTCCTCATATGGTGTTGAATCGAGGCGATGCAAGCATCATTGAAATCATAACGACGAGATATACAATTTGGCATTGGTTTCAAGATAATTTGAGCACTTTCATTTTTGAGCATATGTTTTGATCCCTTGGATCATTCCTCCCCACTAGAAGCTTTTGGACCACTGAAAGTATATTTTTACTTACCAAGTGAAGGTAAAACTCCCTCACTTTCTCAATATCAACCCACCTTGATTTACCTGGATTTTTCCTTTTCAACCCCTTTTGAGTTAGGGTCCCCTAGGGTTGAGTCTGTGATACAATTTTGTAAGTTTTGATTAAATGCGCAGTGCACAAAATTTCAAGGGGATTTGGGGCAGGTCAAATCCCCTTCATAATTGTAACGGGTAAAATGGAAAACATGGGGCTCAAACCATGGTTTGAGACCATGGTATTTCCGCATCTAAGTCTTATATATAGGAATGTAAGAGTCAAGTAGAGATATTATAATCTATATAACACAATGATATCAAATGTAATGATTTGATTTTGGGTGATTTTTGTGATCAGTCTGAGTAGAGACAGGATCCTGCTTCTCTGTGCACAAGGACATGAGGAAAAGTCTTGAGTTGTGTGCAAGGAATCTATTGTTGTGTGTGTAGAAAAAAGAAAGTGTAATCATTGAAGATCTATTAGTAAAGAAGAAGTTTTGGTGAATTTTGATCTACTTGTGTGATTTCTGTATTTATGCGTTAATGTGCTGATTTGCTTATAAATTTGTTGTTATTCCTATTATTTAATGCACATTTGTCTGAAGCTAAGCATATAATAGTAGATCTCTATAAGTGTGCAAGGGTTATATCCGTTTCTGTTAATATCTATCTGAATAAGGGTAAATCTATATGTTGCATGAGATTGTATTGAAGTTAATGGTTTTTCTGCATTAGATCTAAATTGGGTTACGAAAGCCATTGTGTGGGGCAGTGGCCATTAGATTTGTTTAGTACGTGTTAGATCCACATCATAAGTTCCCTCAGGGTGCAGAAACCTGGTTTCAACACCCCCCTATACTTCTTCGTGTGAGACTTTGGTCTGCGCAAGAATATCACTACTGAAAGGGCCAATAGTTGGAGAGTTTTTTTGGTTGCGTAGTGTTAGTCATCAGTAATTTTTTCCTTTGAAGATGACTAAATTCTTATCCTAGATTTCTAGAAACAAAGTTCATGAACATTGTGAGTTCTAGAAATCTCACTGCCTTCATTATCCTTAGGATAAATTTTCACTATTTCATCATCCCCTCATGTCAAGCTCTGCTTACCAATCCCAAAAGACCCATCAGGGGCTCATGTCACTCATTTTGTCTATGTTTTCTCACCTTTGGCCTCAATCCCCTTTGTTGTTTTGCCTAACCCCTCCACTGCTATCAAGGGCCACCAATATTTTTAACTCTCTTGTGTCTCCCAAATGCCTCAAGCATTGATGGTCTCAAAACTGTCTCTGTAGGCTCTTTAGATAAATCAAGTACATTGGATTTTGGATCTTCAATACATTAGTTTGTACAAAACTCTGTTTTACACCTAAGGATCCCAAATCAAGTTTTCAAGCAAAGGAAAAATCCAAAGAGCATTTCCACTAGGTCACCTAGGGTTTCATAGGTCATAGGGTTGATTTTGTGTTCTAAAAATATCTGTTTTTCCTATATAAGGGACTGCATTCAAAAAAGAAGAAGGACAAGTAACTTTGTCCAAAACTGATCAAAAATCCATTCAAGAAAGGCCTCCTTGGCCAAAGCACAAATTCTGCAAGGGAAAGCTACCCTTGTTCACATTTCTGCAATAATGATCAAGATGGTCATCGTCATAAGAAAAGGTAAGGTAAGAGGGTGAATCATCACAAGAAGACAACCACAACAAGGGAGAGGCAACATGCCTATGTTCAAAGAGAATTAGGGTTTTGAGGACTGATTGGAAAAACAGTGTTTCCAAGAAAGGAGGCATAGGAGAAAAGAAGCCATATGATAGATAATATCAATGAGCATAATTCCATACCAACTCATAAACATCATGCCTCCATCATTTTCCAAGAATTGATTCCAAGAGATAAGCCATGTGTCATGCCTGTGGCCAGTTTTGCTTCAAATTGTGTTTCTGACCAAAAAGAGATTAATTTTACAAACATGAGAGAGGTTTTTGTCCCACATAGGGCCAAGAAGACAAACCTCCTTCATTTTTTACACAGGTATCATGGTTTGGGAGCAATATCAAACACATAGGTGTCACGGGAGAATTTCTGCACTGTTGGAGTGACCTAGGGAAAATCAGGTTTTCTCATAGATGGAGTGTCCAAATGACTTGCGTGATGAGTCAAATGACAACTATAATTGAAGTTATTTCCAATAAGCTATAATGAGCTAATTTTTGGGTTGAGAAAGACCTCCAAAGGTTGTTTTCACCAGCACTCTGCATTTCTGCACCATCATTCAGCACTTTTTGACCAGTGTTGGGAAAATCCATTTATTGATAGGTAATGGACACCAAATGTAAAAATAAAAGAATTTTTGGAAATCATACTCAAAATTCTTTCCAACGAGCTATCACGGAGCTCATTCTGACACCGAGATAGCCTCCAAATGCCTTTTACAAATTGCGCTGCGCACAGACGGAGTGGCGCTGTGCACAGAGGAAATTTGGCCAGGGTTTCCAAAAAGTGACAAAAATTCAGTTTTTTGCTCCTCAAAGTTTTCCCCAGGCTCTTGCACAAGTTAAAAAGGTTGGTGGTCACCTTTCTTTTCCCTCCAAGTGATATTTTTTCATCTATAATCAAAGGAGAGTAACCATAACCTAAATTGGCTAAAAACCATAATCTTCATGGCAAACCATCATTTAACCTTCTAGGGAAAAATTTACTAGTTGGAGAATGGTCAGTAGTATAAACACACTTAGTACAAGCTATGCATCCTTCAAGATTTGAAAGCATTCCTTGAATTCTTCCATTTTTCCTTCATTTGTTAAAGCTTACCCTCACCATCATTCATTTTTCCTCCCTAGACCTAAAGCTCTCACAAGCTAAAAACCAATTTGTTCAAAGACACAATCATTCACTATGCCGGGAGAAGGGTTTTCCTTCCACTTCACACCCACTTACCTACAATCCTCCATCATCCCCCAAAGATCATGTTCCATCACCTCTACCCATGCCTTCTCCACAAGGAGACTTACCTCTTTCTTCTTCTCTTGAAGCATCAAATGAGGAAAATAGTGATAATGAAACAAGTCAAAAGGAGGTAAAGAAAATGGAAATGGAGGACAGTGAAGTTAGTAATGATGATGATGAGTCTGGGGAGCAAGAAAACAGTGATTCCCTTGACATTGATGGTCAAGAAAGTAGCCTTGAGGCACAAAGCATGGAAGAGGACAGTGAGGCAGAAATTAAAGGCAGAGAAGACACTCAAGAGGATCATAGTCACAATGAGGATGAAATGAAGAATCAAAAGGCAGTGACGTTGACATGGATGCACCACAAACTAATGACCATGCCAAAAAGCAAGACAGAGACATAGAGTTTGATATGGAATCATGGCTTGAGAGGGAAAAAATTCACCTGGAGACCAAGCTAAAGAATTCAAATGATGGTTTGAATCTACAAAGGAATATGACAAAGCATTATGCAAAGAAGAACAAGTTTGCTTGTGCCAAATTGAAGGAGACCCTCATGGAGATAAGAAACCTAAAAAGGAAAAATATCATGATAACCCTGGATTTTTGGCTGAATCTTCTCAACAGGTGTCCAAGACCTCTTGAGGGACCACTCCACCAATTTTGGGCAAATTTGAACAAGATTTTGTCTTTTTGAAATTTTGAGGCCTCTATGCGCAGCACCCTTGGCGCTGCGCACAAATAAAATGCATACTCAGCTTGCAAAATTGACATTTTTGGATTCCTCTCATCATCATCATTCTTCTCACAAAATTTTAGACCATTTCGAGCAGTTTTGACCCCCCAAAAGGTCAAAAAACACCTAAATTTTGACCATTCTGCCTCATTTTCAGGCAAGGTGTTGCACATAGAGAATTGTTGGGAGAATAGAGTTTTGGACAAGAAAATGGCACTCATTCAGAAAAATAAAATTATATATGGAAAATATACTCATCAAGATTTCCAACGAGCTATCACGGAGCCAAATCCGACATCGGGAAGTGGTCCAAAACTTGGTTTCAAAACACCCTATTTTCTGTTGGAGGAGGTGCTACGCACATAGCAGTGTTGGGGGAATGCATTATTGTACCAGAAAATGGCACTCATTCAGGGAAAATTAAGTATTTCTGGAAATTAGACTCACCTGGATTTCCAACGAGCCATCACAGAGCCAAATCCGAAATCGGGAAGGGGTTCAAAACTTAGTCACAAAAGACCCTATTTTCTACTGAAGTGGCACTGTGCACATAGACTGTCTAAGTGTGTTTTGGACCAAAAGTCAACAAAACACACTCATTTATTTAAAAATGATATTTTTTATTTTTTTGAGGCAAAACACTCTAGAATTAGGTGCAAATAGTTATTATGACATTTATTTCTTAGGATATTATGTGCCTTGGGCCTTGCATGGCCTCTCGGCCATAAATGACATTTATGGATGAATTTGACATTTTCCTACCATATTTAGGGTTTTTTCCCTCTCTTGCTAAGATAAATAGAGCATGAGGGCTTCATTGTAAATTTTGGCATTTGATGAGCTTTGAGAGCAATACATGGTTTATATGAGCTTGGAGAAGAAATTGGTGTTGTGAAGTTGATGAATGACTTGTTTGGCTTAATGATGGAGAAGCTTGATTGTAGGATTCCTTGGCTTGGTGAATGGTGATGTCTTCTTAATCTGCTTATGTTTTATTTTTATCATTATGTTTCATTTCTCTTGGTTGCTATAAATAAAAAAAGTATAGGTTGAGACATGCTCTTTGAGGCACCTCAATCCTCCTGTTTGTTATAGCCTTGTTGTTTTCCTCTATTTGGTCTGCTTAAGGAATTATTGATTGCTCCTTAGGTTCACCTAAACTTGTTTTTGTTTCATGTATGGTTAGTATGCTAGTTTACAAGTATGATTCACAGTATGCCTTGCTTATTTGAAGCTTTCAAAACTCTATCTTGAAACCTTTCTTTGGAACATTGTTTGCTAGGTTAAGTCAAAGAGGTAGCGTTCGATATTTCCCTTTGTCCACGCCTACCAACTTGTTTCAGAGTTCTCTATAGCTTGATTTATGATGTTTAGGAGTTCCATCTTCATAGATTAGGTTATTTATGATCTTGTATTTTTTCCCAAAGTCTGGAGGTGAATTTAATAAAGTTAGAAGCTCTTATGCTCTCTATGTTTCATTGACATGTTTATCTTGGATATTTATTGGTTTAAAATATTATCATAGAGTAAATGGTTTGCCCTAGCTCTTGCTTAGTATCTTGTGCTAATCATATTTAAGACCTCCTTGTTCATAGGTATTTGACAAAGGATTCTTGATTGCCCTTTTACCTACCTTATTCACAAACTTGATGTCCATCCTACTTCACTCATAAACTTAAAGGATTTGTTGGGGTTCCCATGTTTTGGCCAAGTTGGAAAGACCAAAAGATGAGACAACATGAAAACCACTTTCAGACCTTAGGATCTAGCCCTCCTAGGTCCAGAGAGGGATCTCTCTATGATTGTCAAAGGTATATGTCTTTAAGGCTCAAAGGTTAAGGTTTTAGGCTATTTATAGGCATGAGGTTTGTTTGTTTGATTGTTCAAGTTTGGTTGTTGGGAATCAGGAAAGAAGGGTCTAAAAAGAAAAGAATGAGCAAAGAGGATTTTAGGCAGAGGTAGATAACTCAGAGAACATCAAGGCCATTGGGCAATGGAGTCAGGAAAGGGTTTGCTTGTTGTTCAATGTGCAAGCTTTCAGTTGGGCTAGTCACCTAAATAATTTGGATCTTAAAAATGATAGTTGAGATGAAAAAATAAGGAGGAAAGGTGAAAGAATGAGGGTTAACCACTTTCTATCTATAGATCAGGTCATAGGTCATTTAACTCCAGACCTGCTTGGACATACTCATAGGCAACTCTCAAAGGAAGGCAGGGAGCAACTTAAGGGGACTTGGAAAGCTTTAATTAACTGAAAAGGATCCTAGTGAGAGAGAGACAAAGTTCTAAACTCCTAGTGTTACCAATTCATTCAATTAGATCTAAACAATGACATGTAAGAGACAGATTTCATAAATCCATACATCAGCTAGCAATATATGAGATCACTACATTGGTTAAATAAAATGAAATGAATTCTCAACAACACGTAAAGCAGAAAACATTAAGGCAAGGAGAGCAGAAACATAGGGTGCCTAACAAGGGCAAATCCTATGCCAGATTTCTGATGCAAGCCAGAAGAAATGAAATGGAATGAAACGAATCACAGAGATAGGAAAACATCACTAGCTGCTTTAGATCAGGATCCAAAGAAATGTGCTTGTCATATTAAAAACAACACCAGTCATGTACAACATTGCCCACAGCTTGGACATTCAGCCTGAATACATCTTTCCTCAGCCTATCTTACAACTTTACAGAAACTATATCTCACAGAAAAAGTTTACAGTTCTCTGAGATCTCATCAACAACCTTTACAATAATTTCTTCCTGAGTTTTATAGAAGAAGATGAGCCGAGGAGGTAGGTGAAGCACTAATGAAACATTAAAACACAGAAAGAAGGAGAAAGCCGAAACCCATTCTGTTTTAAGTCTCTGCATTAATCCCTGGGACCTTTGGGAGGAAAATATGGTCTTCGTTAGGCTTCATTTACTCTATATAGGTCTTTGATGCATTTCTGGTTTGCTGTACTCTGTGGTAGTCTGGTGAATAAACAAAATGGCGAAGTGAATGACTGAATGGCCAGCCATACCTGCATTAACAACTACTCTGGTAGCTTGGACTGTGTTTTGGGTGGAAATCTCTTCACTGGAGCACAGCATGGAGTAAAAACGGTATGGGCGCTCTGTCCTTCCATGGAGAAAAACATTCTGCTGATGTAAAACCCTGCTGACTTAGTTTTCTGTACACTGGTCTGCCTCTGGCCGCGAAATCTAAGCTTTAACGACTCTAGAGAGGACTTATAGAGTTTTAAACTCTGTTCCTTTAATGCAAGCACTGTTGTGTGTCTTCTCAACCTTTTCTTCATGAGTTTGGCTTTGAAAACTGTCTTTTCCTATCTTTCTGTAGCTGTATTGAGACTCTGAATCATGGCGGTCTTCCGCCGCTCGTACTCTGCGAAAATGCACAACCGGACCAAGAAAAACAATGCAATGGGAGGGTGGATGAAATGGTAGCGTGGTGGCGGCAGAATGGTGGCTTTTCACTAAACACTGGTGAAAATACGCAATGAAATGGTGAAAACTATGAATAATAGGGTTTGGTGGTTGAATGCAGTGCAGACCGTTAGATCGTGGTCTGGGAGCGAAGATCAATGGAGGAGATCGACACAGCGGGATGGGTTTGTGGAAACGGACGAAATAAACATGTAACATTAATTTTAATGTAAATCTGAAACTTTGGTTAAAACTGGAAATACACAGGAAATGGGGGAAAATGTCATGACGCTACTACATTTGGCGGAAATTCCGACACTTGGTTCTGACGCTTTTGACCAAATGTCAGAAATTTCCCCAAATTTTTTCCATCCCGCCCGAAACCGTCACTATACCGACGTTTATAGAAAAGTGTCGCAATACCGACACTTAGAAATGTGTCGCAATTGCGACATTTGAAGGAAGACATCGCAATTGTGACACTATGGCCAAAAGCGTCGCTATTGCGACGATCCTCCAAATGTCGTAAGTGCGACACAATGTATAAGTGTAGCAACTGCGACATCTGGAGGCCATCGTCGCAGTAGCTACGCCTTTTACGCCGTCGATATAACGACACTTATATGCACGCTAAATAAAAATACAAAACTTATATGCGCGGTACATAAAAATGATTTTATTGTTTCGTATCCGTCGCAATAGCTACATTAACATATGATATCACGCGCGCATTCGCCCTCCGCTCTTGCAGAACAACATTCACGCTCAGCATTCACCCTCAGCTCTTGTAGAACAGCATTTTCCCTCAGCATTCACCCTCAGCTCTTGCAGAACATCATTCGCCCTCAGCTCTTGCAGAACAACATTCGCCCTCAGCTCTTGCAAAATGGTAAGTTCTTACTGCAGGCCCTTCCTCCTATAGTAGGGTTTACTCTATTTGGGTTTTTTTGGTCAATTCCATTGGATTGTGTTAGGCTGTAGGGTTCTCTATAGATGTCAAGAATCAAGATTCAATACCCTCTATTATCTTCATCACCCAATACAAGATTTAAATTTTTCCCAAAGAAACGCTTATTAATTTAGCGATACATGTTCTCACCTTCAAAAACCTACATTTCGGAAAAGTGAAGAACAAAACATTTAGAAACAACTACAAAAATCTATTCGTGTTCAAATGTACATGTGTGCTACATTAACGTCGATATCACGCGCGCATTCACCCTGCGCTCTTGCGGGCGAACGTAGCCCTGACTCTTGCGAAACCGGTAAATCCTCGACGTCGCCCTCGGCTCTTGCAAAACGACGTCGCCACGAGCTCTTATGACATTCGCCCTTGGGCTCTTATGACATTAGCCAAAACCCTTAGCATTCACCCCTCGGCTCTTTCTGCAAAAATAGTGAAGTTATTCTTTGGGCCCTTCTACTCCTATGTGAGGTTGACTCTCAGGTTTTTGGTCAATTCCATTGGATTGTATGTGTTAGGATGTAGGGTTCTCTCTAGATGTCAAGAATCAAGATTCAATACCCTCTATTATCTTCATCACCCAATACAAGATTTAAATTTTTCCCAAAGAAACGCTTATTAATTTAGCAGCCATTATTTCTCCCTGCTTTAAAACCCTACATTTAAATGAAAACAAGCATTGCATTTCAACTACAAAAATCTATTAGTGTTCAAATGTACATGTGTGCATCACTTGTGTAGGGTATTCCTTTTCCACTTTCACATTATCCAAGAATGTGTGCGGTATAGTTCATATTTTTTGTGACTTAGATTGTCTTGAAAAAGGAAAGGTAAATTATTTCCCATGGAAAAAGAAGGTTTTCCCTTTTTATAGGTTGTTTGGACTTACGTGGAAAAATTTATGGTATGCCTTTCATATTATGTAGTTTAAATTTGAATTAACAGATTATTCTACATGAAAATATAATTACCTGTGTGATGTCCTTCATCACTAATTAAAATTATAGGGTTTCAATTTCCTAGACTCTAACTCATCTGATGCTAAATTCTAGGTTCTCATTGGTGGATCACTCTTCCATTGATTTCATTTCCCTCTGGATCTTGTCATACTTTAAAAGTCATCAATGATACATATATTATTTCAGGTATCCCAAAAGGCTTTATAGTAGAACATATTGTGAAGTTTTTTTGGCACTTGTCCTTAATAACCACACTATGAGGTAGGTTCAATCAGTTTGAACTTGTTGGGACATAGCATATGAAGTTGTGTGATGAGTCCATATCACAGGTCTATTATGGTGACAAAAGTGAAGACATGTAATGATAGTTATTATGTTAACATTACTAGAAACATTTTCTAAATTATCCATGCTATCAAGATGTCAAAATTCCAGGAATTAGGTGTCAATACTCGTAGCTAATAGATAATAATAATAATATAAAAAAATCACAACTTTATTCTTGAAGAAACATTTTCTAAATTATCCATGCTATCAAGATGTCAAAATTCCAGGCATTAGGTGTCAATACTCGTAGCTAATAGATAATAATAATAATATAAAAAAATCACAACTTTATTCTTGAAATATGATTGTTACACATTGGTAACCTAGTTCATGAGTTACTATCACCCAAAGATTTCAAAACAAACTTAAAATATAATTAAACCAACATGAGAATCCAACTACGGGTTTCTCGACAAAATCATGCCATAACCTGGCATTTTGAAACCCAAATTTGAATCCATCATAAGTAATACAATGCAAACTCAGATGGATTTTCAATGCATGTTTGCATGCTACACTTATTCTCTGTCTAGATATCATTTTTTAAATTGAACCATTAGTCAAGCCCACAGTCCTTTTTATGTGAAAAATTTCAGCTCTATTTGAGCTCTTTTTTGCTCCACCACCTCCATAAACCAGTGTTACACGGGGTCTCGCCCCCCCACCTAGGGGTCTAGATTCCTCACCCCCTCACACTCCGAGGTCTTGGGGACTTCTAGGGGATGTTTCCCTCACGCCCCCTCACGTCCCCTCACCGCCCCTTTTAGTTTATGGTTTCGTGTTAAAATTTGATGTGCCACTTAGCATATTTGAGAATCCAAGTGATTCCGATTCAGATGGTGACATGGTTGATCTTGATATATTCGTGCAGAAGTTGGATGCAGAGACTAGTGGGGCATTAACTTGAGCATTTATGCTCATTTATTAGTATGATGATATCATTTGATATTCATATGTTATGTTTTATGTTTTATGTTTCAGACATAACTTATTTGCGTTTAAGTTTTATGTTTCAGACTTGAGTTGTAAACTTCAATTTAAACTCTATTTTGAATCTTGATATAATATGTCATATGATATCTTAAACTTATTTTCATTGTACATTGTTAGTAGTTACATTAATGATTATATCGTTACAAACTTACAAACTTACATGCATGATTGTATGATGTATGTTTTAACTTTTAACTTTTAAATTTGTTTCAATTATATGATTCATCATTCATCGATTTGTAATTTTATCATTTATGATTTACCTTTCATGATGCAAGTGTATGATGACTGTATATACATTCCTTGCAAAAATATAGTTACATTTAAATATTAAATTTTATAATTTTTATGACCCCGACGTCCCCCCACGTTTCCTGAAAATTGGTAGGGAGCTTTTGCATAGGCCGCTCCCGCGCTCCCTCGTCCCCTCGCTCCCACCTCCAGGGGACTTGGTGGAACATTGCCATAAACATATGCAAATATATATCATGATCTTGGAATTCCATTACATATGTATGTGCCAATGTTCCATAATCTTGCCCCATCATCAATTTAAGAAATTTCCATTGAATATCAAATTATGGAGGGGGGAACTTTTTGCTGCAACATTTGGCTCAAAATCAGGGACCATCTTCGTATGAGGTGAATGAGAACTATAGATATTTGAAGAAGTAGATTAGTGCTTTTTCCTCTGGCCATGGAGTCATATACAGTCATCCATCACAAAAATTTGTCTTTGTTCATTCTCACCTTGAAAGTTGCAAAAATTCATGCCCTAATTGAAACGACACTAAATTTGAAAGATATAATAAAATGCAAGCTAGAAGTGCCCTATTAATACAAAGGGAAAACCTTCCTACCTACCCTAACTGAGATAAATTTTGATTGAATAGGAAACATGATATTGCCAATGGAGTTGATCCAACAACTTGTTAAATGTATGGGACTAAATCATGCATTTGATTTCCAGGGAAACATGCGTATGAAGAGAAAAAGTGCAGAATTAATGGAAAATCCATACATGCCACTTATAAAAACTACACCGAAAGGTCAAAAAATACTTAAGGCCTTAACTTAATTTGAATCCAAAAAATGACAAAACAGGATTAGTGAAAACACGAGAGTGGTGTGGGTGAACAACATAAATAAAAAGTGAAGATACCTTTCCCCAAGATGCCTTTGTCACCGTTGTATGAAAACATGTTTTCTTTTCCCTTTATACATGCAAGTGAATGCATTATAGGTATGGTGTTTTCCTAGAATAGGAGAAGCCTACTTAAATATATCATTTGTGGATTGAATGTTTGGGTGCCTTAATGTGCAATGACATGTTTCCAGGACTGAATTCAATGCAAGGCATATTTGAAACTCTAACTCTGTCTTATTAGAAATTATTTCAGTTTTCATTTTGTGTTTTCAAGTTAGATATTGTTTTCAAGTTTTTACATTTATAATTTTATTGCAATGTGGCAGATTGATCAGGGCAGTACAGGAACAACCCCGAGACGGGATGATCGCGGAAAGAGGCCAGCGGAAGAACATGTAAAGTGCCAGCATTGCTCTATCTTCAGGTATTTTAGTTATTTACATAATTGAAATAATATTAATTTTGTTCAAATATGCAGACACCTAGCCATGGTACGCCTGATGATTCCCTCTTTGAGGAAGAGCTTTTTTCATCCCTATCTCCAGTGTTGTTGTTGCAAAAAAAGGCACGAGATGCAACGTCGAATTTAATGCTTTGATAGATGCGCCTCAAACACCTGAAACAGAAGAGAGGATACAACATCTTATGAGGCAGCTAAATAGATATCAGGTAATAATAAAAAGTCAAAAGGATATTTTTTTTGTTCTGCATGAGATGAATTGTGATAGTTTGATTTTTAATTTTTACATCGACTAAACTAACAAAAAGTTCTTTTGTATGTAGCGTCTTCTGGCATTTGCTGAACCCGGTGTTGGTGGTAGTGGGACACAAGGGCAAGAGATTGCCCAACAACCCTCTCGTACACCTTCTACTCCTTTAGGTGCTAGCCAAGAAACACACCATGCCCAAGCTGACACCCAGCCAACTGCTGAACGTGTTGGCAATGATGAGGCTGATATGGCCAACTACATTATTGCGTTTCCTGGAGCTACACGTGTCAGCTCCACAGGGACCATTAATGGCACGTTGTTGGTGAACGATGAGGGTGTCTCTATAAAGCATGTACAACTCCCAGGTAAATTTTAATATTTTAACTATTTCATGTACTTCATCTAAAACATATTTATCATGATTTTTATTTTTAAATTAATGATAATATCTTCTTTTTCTTTTGGTTTTATTCTGTGTAGGAAACAATGAGTTCTACAGGATTCTGGAGAGCCATGCGTTGGTAATTTTTGGCCCAACCATACGTACAGGGTGGAATTCCCAGAATTCCAACCTGAAAAAAGAACTTTTAGATTATCTAGAAGCCTTTTTTGGGGTCGGCACATTTGACAGAAAAGCGGTGGCTCAGGTAGCCGGCAAATATTTGAAATATACCAGGGACACCTATAGGACGCAATTGCAATTTAACCCTAGATATGAGCGTCCTCTCGCAGTTTCAGAGAGTGAGTGGAGAGCACTCATCCATGACGGAAAAGAGAAAATGGCAAAGAAAGATGGAAAAATGCCAACTGGACCCGCAAGGTAAATTACAACTTTAATTCAATAGCTTTAATTTTCTTTATGTCTAAAATAAAAGTGTGCTACGTCATATCCGACTTCAATCTTTTGATGCTAGGTTGCCTGACACCTCAAAGGCAACCAAAGCTAGGATAGAGAAAAAGGGCCATCACAAGCTCGGCCAGGGTGGCTACTTGAAATTAGCTGCAAGAATTGTAATTAAGTAGCTAAACATCTTATAATTAATTGTATCGCCTTCCAACGCTTTTGTAATCCTATCAGATATGATTAAAAATACACAATCATATGTAATGTAGGGTGATGACTTCGGAACAGAAACTACAGAGGAAGATAAAAATATCGCTTTCCGTTTTGGCTATCAAGCTGTAGTTGAACGTCGCAGAAGCTTGGGGCAGGTCCCAAGATCCAGAATGCCTGATAAGGTAAGACATTAACCTTTCAATATTTTTGTTTTCATTCATAAATTTAATGTCTAACAACTTTGTTTAAATCATGGGAGCAGCACTACCAACGAGGCAAATAACCCAGTTTTAGAGCCAGATGTAGATGATCCTCTCGTGCAACCTGATCATTGTAGTGGGGACCAGGCCGACAATGCTGCTATCAGTGAGGGCCGTGACGGTAATTAATTTTCACTTATAATTTTTTCTAATTATACCTTGATGGTTGTCCTTATAACGTTTTTTGTTTAAATGACAGAGAATGTTTCCCTTGAGGATCTTACCACCAGAGAGGAAGACAGGGCAACAGTCCCAACGGCGACAACTGGTGCACCAGGTAAATAATCTCATTGCAATTTTTTTTATTAATATTATCGAACTAGTTCAATGATATTTAAAAACTGACAATTAAAATTTAATATTATCTGTTTTTGTAGGTGATGCCCCGTCACTGGATGAGACCAGACATCGTGACTACGCAACTAGGTCAGCTGCGACAACTGGTGCACCAGGTAAATAATCTCATTGCAATTTTTTTTATTAATATTACCGAACTAGTTCAATGATATTTAAAAACTGACAATTAAAATTTAATATTATCTGCTTTTGTAGGCGATGCCCCGTCATTGGATGAGCCCAGACATCGTGAATACGCAACTAGGTCAGCAGTGCGGGTCGAAAGGCACGAAACAGGAGCAGAGCACGATGATATTGATGATGTAATTAGGAGCTTTAAAAATAGGAAGAAGAAAAAGAAAGTTTGACAATGTAAAATATTGTATTATTATAAGACAAACGTTACCATACTTGGAACATTTTTTTGCGTTATATAAAAAACTCATTTATCATACTATTTTTATGTCAAGCATTAATTGCAATGTTTCCTTGCGTAATTTTTGTTGAATTGTTTTTTTACTAGTTATTGAATATTTTTTTTTATGCTCATGAAAGTAAAAAATGAAATATAGATTGGGTATTGGGGAATTGAGAGTGATGTGAGGGGGAGGGGCCATAAGAGCTTCCACCTTCACGTGGTTGGCCCTGTTTAGTAGAGAATAATTTATTGGAGCAATTTAATCTTGGAGCAAACCTCCCTCGATCCAGCGTAGCAACAAAAAAGTCACTGTTGACTTAGTTGCTACTCTTTCAGATCGTGTGAGGCTTGTTCCAAGTTCATGCGACTCCAATAAATTGTTCTTGAAACGAAGAGGAGCTTATTCAGGTATGTTTTGACATTTTCAACATATGTTCTAACATTATCATAAGAATGCATCTTAGAGTAAAAAATACTACATCAATTACTTGTATTTATTGTATAGATAATGATGGATTTTGATTGATTTGGCAGTGCAGGTACAAATCCTCTTGCATCATGAGCAATACAACTTGTCAACCAGGGTCATGTCCAGGATATTTTTGCTTGTGCGCTTGACCAGGTTTGTAATGTCACATTTTGTAAGTTCCTTTACAGTTCATAATTCAATATTAAGCTTGTTCACGATTATTATCTAGGTTTTTGTATGTGTTTTTTCATCTATTTGATTGTAAGCAACTATGCATGTTTCCTGTTGTTCACTATGATTTCTCCCATTACCACTCCCAGGATGAATCCGACTTTATTGTTACATAGGTTACTTTATTGTTACTATGATTTCTCCATTTACGATTTCATAGGTTACATCATGTAAAGTTGTCAATCTCATGTTGGTGATGAGCTTTAGTTCTCCAGATTTGGGGCTTTTCTGATATTTTCTCCCTCATGTCATTCCTGCATCACCTCGCTGTTTGAGCATGCCAATTGTCTACCACCTCTACCAATTGGCACATGTCAATCTCTGAGTGGTGCCACATTTCACCTATTTTCAGTGAGAGTTTAGGGTTTCTCTAACATAGCTTCAGAAATCCGATTCAGTGCCTGCTTGAATATTGTCACATAATACTTATGGTTTGGATTGATGAGCATGTTCTGAATGGTTGGTTGATTCATAATAACCACCCATAAATCTCCCTTCCTCTAACACACAGAAAATAAAAATTTCTTTGACAGGAGACAGAGTTTCAATACTTTGAAAACAAACTTCTATTCCCTTCAATAACTTAAAAAAAAACTATTACACTACTTCCTCACTGAGAGGGATTAAAAAATTATGATTGCTACAAAACGCAGTGCATAAAACCAACTCACTGTCTGTTCAAAACAAACATACTCTGTCTCTAAGACACTCTGCTGTGTTTTTCCCTTTCGCACTGCTGTGCATACACACTTAAAAAGTTACACTCAATTTTTCACTTTTTACACACTGCTATGTAATAAAAAATTTACGTACTGTCTATAAAAAAAACTACCAAGCTTTTTCGATCTTTTTATTTTTATATGCCGGAACATATAAAACATATTATAATAAACCCTCTTTTAAAAAAAATAAAATTAAAACTAAATTCTATGGCCCACCTTTCATTTCGCATATGATATATATATAACATATGCATATATTAAACTATCAAAACATTAAAGAACCCTTTCCGTCGGACTTCAAAAGTCTAAATAGATTGAATTTCAAACCAAATTCGCGTTCCAAAATGGGATGCTGACGTCTGCCCAATTTTAACTCGAATTCTCAATCCAATGTGCCCTATAAAAAATTCGGGTCCGGTTTTCAGGTTTTCAGATTCCCTTCAATTTCATGCGATCCAATATTAATGCTCCATGTGTCCTCCTTTTGAATTTACAAAACTGTCGGGTAAATTTCTGCTTGTTTAATTTCTGGTTGGTGAATTGCGTTAATGCTGGTTGTTGTGTTTAAATACAATCCTGTACAGAAATATGGATGCGGCCATCTACAAAAAAAAATTGCAGGAATTTTAAATGCTGAATTAAATTTCTGGATGGCATGCAAGCAACGTCCAAAAAAAAATGTTGCTGCTGCATCCGTCCTTCTGCTGCAGCAGTTGAAGTTAAAATTCAACAGCACAAGGTTTAATAAGTGAGGGTGTAAAGGTAACTTTTTGTCGATAGTACTGGATTAATATCATCTATTCATTTTTGTAGGGTCTTATGGTGTTTGGTTTTTTAGTTTTGGGTTGGGCTTATTGAGTCTAAGATAGTTTTTGAGTGAAAAATTTGCTATCAGGTATTAAAAAAATTTGGTTCTTTTGTCAAAATTTATGAGCTTGTTAGGAAATACAAAACTGACAATGGTTGTATCTTAAATTTGTGGAAAATAATTTGAAATGAAACCTTTTTGTTTAGGTTGTTGCAGTAGGTGCAAACCCTATTCAAATTACTAGGGGCATTGACAAGACAATAAAGGCCCTTGTTTCGGAACTCAAAATTTTGTCAAAGGAGGTAAACGCTTGCCTTTTGAGTAGGCTGGTTTTCCTTTTTGCTGATGGTTTGGTGTATCCAATTGAATTAGTTGCCTAAGGTATTTTTGGTTGCAAACTCCTTTTCATTTTTCATACAGTATTGGCCTTGTGGAATACATTTGATTGTGTGGTCTTGTTAGATCTACAACATTTGTAGTTGTTTAGTCTTATGGCCGAGGTGCACTTTTATTGTGGAAATAGTTGATGCAATATTGTCATTTAATCCTTACTGCAGGGTAGCATGTTGAGAAGTTTCTTGTGAAACATTTGGTATTCAAAATGACACTTGATCCTATACAACATCATGCACTTGACTTCAAAATTTATATTCAAAGTGTGCCAGACAATTCTTGCAAAATTTCAAATATTTAGGTTGTTTTAAACCATTATCTTTTTCATGTATTGGATGCTGAAAATGTGAAAAGACTTTGGTATGAAACCAACTGGTGAATAATTTCCAGCACAACAACCACTTCCAAGACATGATTTAGAAGTAGAACAAATGTGCTTATGAAGCATAGAAAGATATCCTTGATGCACTGTCAATGTTTGGCTAGGGTTATTTTTGGAGAAAATAACTCCTTATTCCTAGAATAGTGATCTTCAATACAAGTAAATGCCAGAGAAGAGAGATCATCGTGTGACGCAACAAAACTGAAATTGGACCCCTAAGGAGAGCTGGTGTGTCTACAATCGCGCTGTCAGAATTTTCCCCTGGTTTACCCCGTTCTTTTCCTCCAGCCTGGGTCTTCATTGAATTCTTCTTTCTTCTGGTTTATTTATCAAATTCGTAGAATTTGGTAAATAAATACCATCCACAATGGTTGGACTTTAATTTATATTCCCGACTTTATATTATCTCCAAGCCTTATAACCAATGTTTAACTTTCAACACTTTGTATTTATACTCCACGTTTCTTTTTAAATAAATAACTTGTAGTGAACTTTCGGCTCTATATTTCACCACCCAGCCTTACAACAATCACCCTCCAGACTTATGCTAATTATCCACCAATCGTTTAATTAAACAATTTCATTATACTCCGGCCCCACCTATATATATCAATAACCAATCAAACACTCGTATCGTACCTGGCTATCCTCCGCACACCTTAGTTAACCTCCGGGCAAGTTCAACGTGCGACCACCGTCCGATGGCCCTTCTCCAAATCAACGACTCTTGGCAATTTCGCTCGGCTTCCAACGTCGGGCTTTAACGTACGATGGCGTGGGTTAAACGGTTGTTTGCCGGGGTCACTTCGCCACGTGTCGCATTCCCTATGGAATCGCTCGCGAATAGGAAATACCGCCTACTCCGCAAAAGCGGTGCGATATGGGCAACCCGCTTTTGTGATTCCGCTAGTGGTTTTGGTAGAGGGCTTGACCACGGGTTCCGAAAGCACAACAATGTTGTCTCTTTATTAAGCGGGATTTTAATATGTGTATTATCAAGGAAAACCAACACAAATTTTATAAGAAAATTGTTCAAAAGTCGAGCCCGCCGGACTTCAAACGGCGATAAACCATAATTCAAACCAAATTCGCGTTCCAAAATAGCCTGCTGACGTCGGCCAATTTTGTGACGCTAATTTCTTATCAAATTCGCCCTAATATTTTACGGGTCCGGATTTCCACTGCGCGAGCGGCCCAAACAAAGATCCGCTCCAATCAATTTTTGCCACGTGTCCTCAATAAAAACTTGCCCTGCTCCCGGCTGCGGGTGCATTCGATGGCGTTTAAGGTGATGGGACATGGATATGGCGATTTCATATCATTCGTATTAACATTTAACGCTGTTCAATTAAGTTTTCACATCAAATCTACATTAATTAATTTTTAACACTGTTCAAGATCGGACCTCCACTCCTCTGAGCGATTCCGCACACTCCAATTTGATCCGGCCTTCGGCTCTCATTATTAATGATCAGAGATTCATTATGACGGCCGTCTTTTGATTGCATTGCAGACGGGTCGACATAAAAAATGGCGTTTAGCCATGGTTTTTCAGACAAGCCGGTTGCTGGATTACACTGTCTGGTAACTGTGACTATAAAGAGAAGTGGCCAGCGGAACTTCTGCCTAGACTTTGCTGCATATTTCCATTTCTCTCAGTTCTGTCTCTGTCTGTCTTCCTCTGTTAATTGGAATTCTTCTTCTTCGTCTCTTGTGCCCACTGCGCCTGCGCCTGAGATTGCACCCATGCCTCGGGTGCGTCATAGGATGCGTTGCCGGAGGGGGAGCACTAGAGGTCAATCCCGGTGCGCTCCCTCCAGCACCTCAACAGAGATGACTTCCGGCCAGTCCAGTGACTATTACTTAGGTCGATATCCAAATACTAGGAGTGGGCGGGGTCGGCTTGTAGCATCTGGCCACCCTATGGATTCCCCTGCTCCTGGCTTCCCCACCGCTAGTTCACCTTCTCCCACGACGCGCACTGCGCAATTTTCCTTTGATTGCACTCTCAACCGCCCGCGAATCACAGCTGTAGTCACTGTGGTCTTCCGCGAGGAGGCCCAAACGGAAGAAGAATGCACCCGTCCGGCGGGTCTGAGCTCGGAAAAAGCCGGCCAGCATTCGGGCCTTCAGGAGGGGAGCCGTGGCATGCATGTGGAGGTAGCACCTAGCGATCCTGGACCTTCCAAAGGATGGTGCCGAATCGTGGAGGAACCAGCGGAGGATTAGTTTGGTTGATTTGTTTTTCTTGCTTAGCAGGCCCAGTTAATTGGGCTTCTTTTAGTTTATTTTACTGTGCTGGACCTTTAAGTAATATTTTTGAATTCTGTAAATTAAACGTTCAAGACTGGTTTCCCCGTATGAGGGCAGTCTTCTTAATTTTTTGATTTTTTGATGACAAATTTGCCATGAGTATGGCCATGCAATGTTTTTGACTTCGGTGTAATTTTATTCGCAATGTTAATAGATTAACTTTACTTAGAATTCTCACATGATTAGCGTTTTTCTTGATCTGTTCAAGGATTTTGGGTACTTTAATTTTTATTTGGAACAATGGACGCCGGTACTCTATCTGTTGCTTTACTGTTCTACATACTACTATTTCACTTTCTTATAGATGCCTTGGGAATATTTGAATGCTTTCTCCAATCTTCAGATGTGAAATTGTAATGACTTCATGGACTGTTTTACTTCATATAATATATTCAAAACAACGTTTTTTCTCTTGTGAAAAAAAAATGATTAATGTTTATCACTCTGCCTTCAAAACTAGCGATGCTAGTCTATGTTGCTGGTTTATTGATATGGTCTGATGGTATTTTTATATTTTTGACATATCACACTCCTCACATGATTAGCATTTTTCTCTGTTCAAGGATTTTGGGTACTTTAATTTGTATTTGAAACAATGGACGTCGGTACTCTATCTATTGCTTTACTATTCTACATACTGCTATTTTACTTTCTTATAGATGCCTCGGGCATATTTGGATGCTTTCTTAGATTTTTGATAATCTCCATGTGGACCATTACTGGGTTTTATATCATGTCCCTGTATGTGACATGGGGCATTTTTCTATCACTGTCTGGGGTGGGACTTCCACTTTTCTGGATGGATATTTGGGTTCCAATCTTCAGATGTGAAAATGTAATGACTTCATGGACTGTTTTATTTCATATAATATATTCAAAACAGTGTTTTTTCTCTTGTGAAAAAAATTGATTAATGTTTATCAATCTGCCTTCAAAACTAGCGATGTTGGTCTATGTTGGTGGTTTATTGATATGGTCTGATGGTCTTTTTATATTTTGGACATATCACACTCCTCACATGATTAACGTTTTTCTTTGTTCAAGGATTTTGGGTACTTTAATTTGTATTTGGAACAATGGACGTCGGTACTCTATCTGTTGTTTTACTATTCTACGTAATGCTATTTCACTTTTTTATAGATGCCTCGGGCATATTTGGATGCTTTCTCAGATTTTTCGATAATCTCCATGTGGACCGTTACTAGGTTTTATATCAAGTCCCTATATGTGACATGCGGTATTTTTCTATCACTGTCTGGGGTGGGACTTCCACTTTTCTGGATGGATATTTGGGTTCCAATCTTTAGATGTGAAAATGTAATGACTTCATGGACTGTTTTACTTCATACAATATATTCAAAACAACGTTTTTTCTCTTGTGAAGAAAAAATGATTAATGTTTATCACTCTGCCTTCAAAACTAGCAATGCTGGTCTATGTTGCTGGTTTATTGATATGGTTTGATGGTATTTTTATATTTTGGACATATCACACTCCTCACATGATTAGCGTTTTTCTCTGTTCAAGGATTTTGGGTACTTTAATTTGTATTTGGAACAATGGACGTCGGTACTCTATATGTTTCTTTACTATTCTACATACTGCTATTTCACTTTATTATAGATGCCTCGGGCATATTTGGATGCTTTCTCAGATTGTCGATAATCTCCATGTGGACCGTTACTGGGTTTTATATAATGTCCCTGTATGTGACATGGGGTATTTTTCTATCATTGTCTGGGGTGGGACTTCCAATTTTCTGGATGGATATTTGGGTTCCAATCTTCAGATGTGAAAATGTAATGACTTCATGGACTGTTTTACTTCATATAATATATTCAAAACAGCGTTTTTCCTCTTTTAAAGTTTCATTTTTTTTTTAATTGAACCCGCCGTCGCTATACCAAGGCCTTGCAAGCATCAGAATTGCAATAGCTTAAAAACGTCGGAAGAGCGACAGTATCAAAAGGTCGGATGAGCGACGTTCAAAACGTCGAACCATATTTCATCGGAATTGCGACAGTTTAAAAACGTCGGAAGAGCGACGTTCAAAACGTCGGACCACATTTCGTCGGAATTGGACAGTTTACAAACGTCAGAAGAGCGACGTCCAAAACGTCGGACCACATTGCGTCAGAATTGCGACAGTTTACGAACGTCGGAAGAGCGACATTCAAAACGTCGGACCACATTTCGTCATAATTGTGACAGTTTACAAACGTCGGAAGAGCGACGTTCAAAACGTCAGACCACATTTCGTCGGAAGTGCGACAGTTTACAAACGTCGGAAGTGCGACAGTTTGGGAAACGTCGAAAGAGCGATGCTTTTTTGGAAGCAACGAAAAAAGTGTCGATAGTGCGACACTTTTTAAGTGCATCAGAACTACGAAGGTATGGAAAACCACGTTTTTCCCACCCTCGAACTGTCACTCTTGCGATGACTATGTGTCAGAATAGCGACGAATTGGCCGTCAGAAATTCTGCAAAATTTTCTAGTAGAAAGTTCCTCTCAACTTCGCTCCCAAAGATCTTGATAGCAACATACCAAATCGTGGAAGTATATCAGCTACCACCACATCCATCAAGACATACTTTATTGGATTTTTTTCAAGGGAAACTACTAAATCCTTTGTAAGACCAAGACAATGGACTCTACCTAAATCAAAGGAATACAAGTCATGGTATGGACAAGTGATATCTAGGCCCAATTTCTCCATAATGTCTTTTGGCATCAAATTGCGGGAAGCTCCAGAGTCGAGCATGGAATTGTGAAGGATACATTGGTGAATTCTCAAACTCAAATAGAATGGGGGAACTTCGCTATCCTCTAACTGACCATCTATTTCTGGACCAAATATAAGTTTAGGTTGGTCATCTTCGACATTTAGTATATCAGATAAAGGATCTAGTTTTAACATTTTGGCTACATGAGACTTATACTGATTATTTTTTACTAGTTCAGTTAAAGGGATAGAAACTTTTAATTTGGAAATTTCAGTTTCTAAGCTGAAAGTAATGGATTTGTCTACCTCTTTAATGATGATGTCTCTTTTGTTGGGTTGATATTTTGGTGTGGCTTCCTTCTTCTGACTATCCTTTTCTTTACTCAGTGTGCTTGTAGATGGATGACTAACCTTGCTCTGATTTGCAGCTACAAGTTATTTTCCTTTATTTTTATTACCTTGAGTATTTTGCTTCAGTTGAGTATCTTTTTTTTGGGATGTTTGCTTCTGAATAGGATTAACTAGGACATCTCTACCCCTCAATGAGTACTTCCTTTTTTGTGAGGTGAGTGCATTCAAATAGCCCCATTAATAATCATCAAACTCAACCTCCAACTCATGATCATTAGCTAATATATAAACTTCATCCTTGGGTACATCTGTCTTCTCAAAATACTCTTCATTTTCTGTCAAAAATATGGGCTTGCCATTAGTTGTAAAAAAGTGATTTTCTTCAAAAATATATCTTCTTCTTCTTCCTCAACTCCTTGAGCATAATTTTCCTGCAAGGGTGTCTGAATCTATTGTTGTTGTGTTGGTTTCTCAGGAGAACTTTGTTCTCTTTGTTTGATTCTGAATTGAGGTTGTTGTCGTTGTCCTATGAAGTTAGGATTCCTAAATTGTGCTTTTGGTTGTCTTTCTATAATGGACATCTTGTCAACCATCCTTTATACTATTCTTATAAAGGTGTCGAGTTTTACCTTTGAGGATGAGGACGATTCTTCTTTGATGGTTACTGTTAGCACTTAGATTGAACCTCAAGCTGAAAAAGGAAATTCTGAGGTAAACACAAACCAAGCTTTCGATCTGGCATCTAGCCCTGCCAGACCAAAGAGGGCTCTCTCCATACCAATGAAGGGTGGCTACAATAAGTGAATATTAGGCTAGCTATTAAGTACGGGGATTTGATTTGAAAGTTTTGGGTCGAAATAGAAAGAGATAAACAATCATCGGCTATGGAGTCGAGGTTGGTTTCTACTTGAAAACTTGGGGAAAAGTAGATGCAATGCTCAGCTATATAAATGATGTAAATGAGAGAAGAGAAGCAGAGAAAGCCCACTACCCTATAGGCACCATTTAGTGGATGAATCTCCAGTGGCAGCTTTAGTAGAAAGGAAATCATAGGGTTACCAAACAGAGCAGCTAACAAAGGATGGATTTTGTAAAGATAACCACTACATTTAACAACATAGTCATTGTGAAAGGAGCATCATGTGTGGATGAATTCCTAACACTTCCCTTAGATAATGTTGTAACAAATATTATTAGAAAAAACAAAGTATGAAAATGATCTCACAAGGAAAACATGTTGAACATGAAACATCGTAATGGATCCCAAATTTAAAGGGCAGAAACTATTCCATTAAAATAATATTCAGAAAAAATTTTCACAGTCCAAAGCAACAGTTTCTCTATTGAAAATAGAACCCCTACATTCTCAAAAATATTCCTATATATACCCTATTACAAATTTATTTTGATTCCTCTACATAGAAATAAAAATAAAATACATTTTTGCCAGCAAATAAAAAAATAAATTAAATTACAACTAAAGAATTTAATTAAATCATATGGAATATAATAGGTTGGCTGCAATATGTCGAATTATTGAAGTTTGCTTTAGTTTTTTCATGAAATATAAGATTCCTTTGCTGAATCTGAGCCTAGAATCTTGTAGCTGCTGATTTTGGGCCTAAAAACTCTGCCTCTTGAATGCCACTTTGCACTTGCCTGCACTAAAATTTGGAGTTGGTTGACCAACATGTTGTAACATCATCTCTCAAAATAAATACAAATTTATCTGTGGACATGAATGTAAAAAAATAAAATTGTGTTTCTGCCCTCCATCCATCGAATGCTAATGTCTTCCAAGCTTAATTGTATTTTTATCCCAATCTTTCTTCTAATTTGAAAATTCCATGCAACCTTTTCTTTCAGGCAGATTACCCTCAGACTTGGTCCACAGTCAAGAATCATATCGCTTTTTTTATATGTCATCTCCTTGTATCTCGAACTCCATATAGTAAGACATACAGAATACAATTAACTCCATACACCATATATGGAAGATTGTGTTCTCAAAGAAAGAATGTCCAAGGGCCATAATAATTATTATCAGCACATTTTCCAATCTTATACCAAAGTTAACATCTTCATTATATCCTGGCTCATCCGTTACTGTCATCGTAGCTACAAGACTGACATTACGAGATTTGAGGCCTAAAGCTAATCAAATGAGAACCTTCATGGACATTGAGGTAGGATCCAATTCCATGACCAATCCCATGGCGATAATCAAGGCCTTGTCTCCACAAAGGCACTCTAGCAAGTATATCAGAGGCATGTCCTGTCGTGCCATTGGGGAAAACTGCAGTGTCCAGTGCTATGTGACCCTTTAGAATCACAGTGTAGCATGATTTCTCATGTGTTGATGGCTTGCCAAAGTGTACAGTCCATGTAATATCAGTTGTGCCATCCATATACTGTCCTCCAGAGTCACACAAATAAATATTTTCAGGTTGTAATTCATCACATGTTTCACAATTCGGTGCATAATGGATGATAGCAGCATTTGGACCCATAGATGAAAATGGTGGAAAGCTTAAGCCCTTAAAATATTCTTGCTCCAAACAGAAAGTTTCCAACTTGTGAATCACTGATATCTAAGTTAAATTTGTTGTCTCAAAGTACTTCCGCTTGTTTGACCCCTCGACTTCGGAGAAAATTTCACAACAACAGTGCCATCACGAATATGGGACTTTCTTAAGCCATTAAGCTCTACAAGATTCTTCAAGGCTTTTGAGAGAGCTAGGGGTGACTGTTGTTGCAGTACCCGATTAGACAGTAGCTTTGAGGACAAGGCATAACAACATGATGCAGGGTCAATCCAGATCATATTATGTTTCTCTGTCATTGTTTCCTCTTTAAAATTATTGTATAAACTTTCTCGTACCTTCTCTTCAAGATGGATGGCATTATTTTAATCTTTTTACAGACTTTCAAGATAGTAGAGACATGTCAATTAACCTATGTTGATATGGGGCCCAAGCTATGTGCTCGAATGCCAAGTATCCCTTTCCACCAAAGTTAAATTCCCTGTTAGTGTCCTTAGTTCAAAACTTTCTTAAAATATATTTGAAGTCATATGGTTGCGAATAACCTTGCAGTATGTGTATGATTGTTTGCAATATGTTATAATATTAAATGGATAAATATTGTAACATGCAGGTAATGGAAAATGCATATATATTTAAAACCAATGCCTACCTTTGCAAAATTCAAATAGGATGTAAACAAGATAACAAAGTGCATTCATTCAAGAGGAGAAAAAGTAAAACTCAAAACCAAGGCATCCACCAGATATGCATATTTTCGGATTTATCATGAGAGACTGCTTCTGAAATTATACGGTGAACCTACCCTTCGAAAGAGAGAGGTAAATATGGAGCTACTCTAACACCAACCACCACCCCTTGAAACCTAACCTCAATATTTACTATGGCCCGACCACTATTGGTTCCTTAGAAGCCTTGCAAGATACATATGCACATTTGAAGCTCCTGAAGATTACACCTCTAAAATAGCTTGGTTTGTTGTCTCTCAAAAAGATGACTGTGTTGAGATGTAATATTCCCAACACTAGTTTCACATACAGGGCATGGTGCAATTATAGTTTCATAACAATGTTCCTCTTTGTAGCATAAAATCTTCACAAATCTTGAAATCACAATAATTTTGACCTTGAAGAAGCTCCAATACTCATGACCAATCTATCCGAAAAGGAAAGCTGGCAATAATAGCAACTTCCTTCACTTCTTTTGTCAATTTGAGGCTTTCTATCATGTCCATAACATTAAGCCTTCCTAATACTCGTCAACCTCCATAAATCAACAATATTTGAAACTAATGTTTCCACACGTTATAGCTCACATGATCGACCATAAATCACTGGATTTGTAGCTATAAACCATGAAAAAGGTGAGAAGTTTTCAGAATGTAAAATTGTAAGGAAACATGCACCAGAAATAACCAAGAGCCAATCATTCATTTGGTCATATCTTCTGATCCAGAAGCCAATTTTGGGAGTTCGATATACCATTGGAAAGATATTTCTGAGATGTTTCTGATGAACATGTTTAGGATATGATTTGCACTAAATTTAATGTGAAAAAAATCTGTGAAAACTATACATAGTAAGAGTCTAACTTGATCCTTGGTGACAGGCTGCGAAGAATAGAACTAACAGTTACTTTCCTCTCACCCTTCATCTTTGCATTCTTTATTGTTGAGTTTTCTTCCACATTGACTGCATTATTCTACATGTCTTCTAATGTTGCAAGATTCCTCTCTCGAAATTGATAGGCCATGTTTGGATCAAAGCCATCCAAATAATGCAAGGGAGCCAAACCTAGAGGAGGTTTGATATCATTGGGAATGGAATTGTATACTCGGTTAAAATGGGCAGTAAAGTCCTGTACTGATTCACTTGGATTCCTTTTCAGATTATCATATACAGAAATAATTTGCAAGGGGTTCTTCTTCACCTCCCATCGGGCTATGAAGGCATCTATCGGCTGATCTGGAGTGGCTATTGAATTTGCAGTCAAGGATCTAAACCAGATTTTATCATCTCCAAAAAATCTCTGAATTATGATTCTCATCTTGGCATCGTCCACATCTATTTCCTCCAGGTCAATAAATT